>VZRJ01007864.1:42829-63682 GCA_013397565.1 Ptilonorhynchus violaceus | reverse complement strand
ACGAGGCGAAGAAAGGCGGGCCGGGATTGGCGGGACCGGCGCTGCCTCGGGCCGGGATTGGCGGGGCTTGGAGCCTGCGGGTCAGCGGCCGTGGGGAGCCGAGGGGCTCGGGAGGGTGGGGCGAGGGGCGAGGCCTGGAACCCTTCCCGCACGTCCGGGGCCGTCCCGGGTCGCACTCCCGGGACCCCTGTCCCCTTTCCCGATCACGGCCGGGCTGTGCCCCAAGGCCCCCTTGGAACCCTTCGTGGAGCTCCCACTAGCGCACGGGGCAAGGGAGGGGTAAGCAAGGCATGACAACGGAGGCCTTGCCTTGCCTTGTTCTGCCTATGCTTCTCACACCTTGCCTTCCCTTGCCTTCCCCTTTCGTGCCATGCTTTCCCTTCCCCTGCCTTGTCTTGTCTTGGCCTTTTATGCACAGGAATGATGCATTGTTTCTTTATTCGTATCTAACCCTTGTTTAGGGAACCACAGGTTTGAAAACTGACTTGGTTTGGGAAGATCAGGCAAAAAGTGTGGCTCAGCAGTGAAGAGGGCTGGGTGGTACCCCCAGCCACCCAGAGCAGACTGGGGGGCCTGTCCCACTCCAGACTGGGACAGGGGGACTCCATGGGAGGTTGCAGAGCTGTGGGGGCTTGGCTTAGCTCCTGTCACAGGGGTTGGCAGCACGAGGGGGATCCACAGGAGGGGTAACCATCATGGCTGCAAACATCTAAAATGACCTTTAAAAAGCTGCTCTGGCTCAATGAGGCAGGTGAGCAAATCCCTGCCGCGAGCAGGAAGCAGAGACAGGAGTCACAGCAGGGGACAGACAGATTTATTATGTTTCTGGGAGCAGCGCCATTACATTTTGCTGGGGATAAGGTCACCCCCCTGCAGCCAGAGCAGAGAGATGGGCTGGGATGGTTATTCAAAGCGACGGGAACAAGAAGCTGCAGCCAAACCCCCAGGATCTGCTGCCAGCGTGGGGCTCCGTGGGTCGCTGTGGCAGATGTGCGGCCAGCGTCCACAACATCTTCCCAGCGACATTCTCAAGGGCCAGGGCATGGCGCAGGAGTCAGTGCAGCCTCTTTGCTCCCGCCGGGGAAGGGAGGGCGTAAGACAAGAATAAATACAGCTTTCAGAGTCACCCGGACACCCCACCCACTGCTGCACAGCCTGGTGAAGGCATCTACGGAAGGAAATGTGTCAGCCAGAATCCAGCAAAGGAGTAGACGTGTCCAAAGGGGTTTAACACTGACTCGTTCGTATCCTGATCTCCTCCACCAGGCTCTCCCTGCGAACATTGACCTACACAAGGAGAGCAAAAGTTGCTTCAATACAACTCCATGACGTGTCACCACAGTCACGGCCCTGTGTCTCGGGAGGTCACACCAAGGTGTCACCAGTCGCTCTACAGGGATCAAGCGGGCTGCAGCAGCCACGGAGCTGAACCTGTAAGAGCACGCACCTGCCGGCAACCCCAATAAGCGCTCTCCTGCACAACGGCTGTGAGAATGATGCTCTTCCCACTCTTTCCTACTGGTTCCAAAGCCACTGATCTAGGTGATCTATGCAGTGATCTAGCCAGTGACCTATGCACTGCTTCCAATGCTGCGTGTTTTGGGAATCTGTCCTGAGATAACAGGCACAGAGTAGCCCCGCAGTTCAGGGCTAACCAAGTTCTGTTCAGTGTCACTTATTCCAAGAGGGCACCTCCAGGACCTTCATCGATGGTCATGGGTCATAGACTGAAAGCATGAGCAGCCATGCAGGCCACTGAATCACCCCTCCATGCTTCAGGCTCCTGAACTGAGGAGTTCAAAGAGGCAACATGATGGGAAGCTCTCCAGAGCTAGAGACAACAGCACTTCATGGCTCCAGGAAGCTGCATGGAGCAAGGAACTGGAACATGGGGTGTTACAGAAGTTGCTGGAAAGACCACTGGGTCTGGAGGGCTGGTCTGAGCCAGGTTGAAGGGTCACCCCATCATGGCAAGATGCCACATGCCTTACCTCCTCCCTGGTTGCCACAATCCGCAGCTTGACAACTCCATCCTTGAGCTCCTGCTCACCCACAATGGCGACAAGAGGAATGCCCGTGTCCTCACAGTACTGCAGCTGGTTCAGCAGCTTGGGGTTCTTCTTGTACAGCATCTCTGCCTGGGAGAAAACCAGAGCACACCACCATCATCAAACTGGGATGTTTCACTGGACCCCTTCCACCAGGCACTGCTGGGCCAGTCTGATGAGTGTGAGGTTGTGTGATGGGGAGAGGATGGGCTCACGGAGAAGGCTGGGCACCAGGTTCAACAAGGCCAAGTGCTAGGTCCTGCACATGGGTCACAAAACCCTGTGAAATGCTCCAGGCTGGGGGCAGAGTGGCTGGAAAGTGCCTTGTGGAAAAGGACCTGGTGGTGCTGCTTGACAGCAGCTGAACACAAGTTCAGGTGTGTCCAGCTGGGCAAGAAGGCCAAGGGCACCTGGCTTGTACCAGCAATAGTGTGTCCAGCAGGACCAGGACAGTGACAGTCCCTCTGTGCTGGGCATTGGTGAGGCCACACCTCGAATCCCATGTCCAGTTCTGGGCCCCTCATGGTACGAGAAACACTGACAGGCTGGAGCATGTCCAGAGAAGGAACAGAACTGGAGCAGGGTCTGGAGCACAAGTCTGATGAGGAGTGGCTGAGGGGGCTCAGGCTGGAGAAAAGGAGGCTCAGGGGTGACCTTCTCACTCTCCACAACTCCCTGACAGGAGGGTGGAGCCAGCAGGGATTTGGTCTCTCCGAGGTAACAAGTGACAGGACAAGACGAAATGGCCTCAAGTTGAGCCAGAGGAGATTCAGGTTGGATAGTAGGGCAAATTCCTTCCTCAAAAGGCTGGTCAGGCACTTGCACAGGCTGCCCAAGGCAGTGGTAGAATCACCATCCCTTGAGGGATGTAACAGACATGTGGATGTGGCACTTGGGGACGTGGTTTAGTGGTGGCCTTGGGAGCGCCAGGCAAATGGTTGGACTCAATGGTGTAAAGGGTTCTTTCCAACCTAAATGATTTTATGATTATGCCAATGAGTAATAATAGAACACAGCTCAAAGGTACTCACAAGACACTGCTTATCCTGGGAATCACCAGGCCATTAACCCTAGTCCGTGTCACCTGGGGTGTCCCTCCAGGACCAGGACCCTGGCAGAGCACCAAGGCATTCCCCTTCCCTCACTGAGGCAGTCTGCCCGCAGCAGGGTCCTGCTGCCAACTTTGGGAATCTGTCCTGAGATAAGACACAGAGCAGCCCCTGCAGTGTTATAGGGCTAACCAAGTCATGCTGCCCAGCTCTTCCTGGAGAGCCCATGATTTGGGGCACTGGGAAGAAGAAGGCTCCATTCAGGAAGGTGGTCTGCTCCCACCAGCTCCCTGTAACTCCTTCCCAAAGAGAGAGTGAACCAGGCTGCTCCCAACTTTGCCATTACCCAGTCATACCTTGATTCCAGCATCCCACAGCTCAGAGATGAGCTTCAGTCTCTCTTCAAGGAGCTTCTTTTGGGCAGAGGCCACCAGCACCTGTGTCTCTGTTGTCCTGATCTTTTCCTCAGAGGCCTAGAGAGGGAACAAGACTCAAAAGATGCCACAGACATACCAAGGTACCCAAGACTCTATGAGCAGGATGGGTCACCACCCAGCTTCATCAATCTAACACTGAAGAGGACTGGGCTCAGAGGAATCAAAAGCATAAACTCAAAAGAGTCAGGGAGGTCCCACACACCCCATCCTAGAGCACAATCTCATTTTCTGCAGTTGTTCCATGATGTGTGCTTAACACAGCCTCCCTCCTGTTTCTCCACACCCAAGGGCCTCCCAGGTATCTGCTCCAAGCAGCTCACGAGCAGCACGCCCAGGAGAAGGTGGACAGAGCCAGCTGCCTGCTCTACAGCTGAGCTGCTAACTATGGGTTAAATAGCAGCAAGTTGAGATGCTCCAGCAGCTCCTGTGGCAGATGCTGGATACTCCAAGTGGCATTTTCCTGCTGCATTGCTGAAGGGAGAAGCCTTTAAAAGGTCACCTGCAGAGGAACAAACCTGTCCAGGACCGGAGGTGGTGGGGGAGGAATTCAGTTTCTATTAGAAATTCCAGTTGTGTCTGGCTGCCAAGAGAGAAGAACACCAGGCTGCTGGGGGAGGGGAATGTGTGGCCACATTTTGGGAGCTTACAAAGACCTATTTAACACCTTTTGATTGGGATGGAGAACAGTACAAAAACTTTGAGGAGTGGGGGGAAGAGGAATAAGGTATCTGGGAAACCTCTAGAGGCACTGCACTGCCTGCCCTGGAACATGTGATCCCTGTCTGGTCTCTGTAGTGCCACAGGCAGGACAAATAAATGTGTGAGGCTGCTGCCTCCCTTGCAGAACAATGCTGCCTTGCCAAGGACGACATGGGGTCACATGGATGCCTAATGCAGTGGGGAACACTGAGGTACCCGCCCTGGGTACCTGGTATTGCTGAAGCTTAAAGTGCCCCCTCCAGCAGCAGCTGGAAAAGCCATGTCTGAAGGCTGTGGAAAGAAGGGTCTTGTCTTCAGTGGGAGCCCCAGAGATCATCTGCCAGGCCAGGGAGAACTGGAGGTTATGTCCTGGTTCTGACTCTTGCTGCGCATCACAGCAGAGGCCTGGCTGACTTCTCCAAAGGCTGTAGCAAGGAACACTCACTTCAGCATCTGCTGGACTGGGGCTGCTGGGGGATTATCCATGCTTAGATGAGTACCAAGGGCACCTACCTCCAGTCTCTGTTCCAGGATGGAAAAGATCCGCTCGATCCCGATGCTGACCCCCACACAGGGCACCTTCCGGCCCTTGGGATCAAACATCCCCACCAGCCCATCATAGCGGCCGCCTCCAGCCACGCTCCCAACGCTGACCGGCTCCTCCACGTGCTCGTTCTCCTGATGCAGCAGCACAGCCTCGAAGATCACCCCCGTGTAATAGTCCAGGCCCCGTGCCAGGCTCAGGTCGAAGGAGATCTGCAGGGCACCAGGGCGGCCCCGTCACCGGGCGCTCGGGGGCCCACGAGGGCAGCACCCCCTCCTGCCCCCCACACCTCCTCACCTTCCCTGTGATGCCAAACAGGGTCAGGTACTCAAACAGCAGCTTCATGTCTCCCAGCCCCTCCTTGGCCAGCTTGTTCTGGGACAGCTTTGGGTCCTGGAGAAGCTGCTCAATCAGGTCCAGCCCACCTGTGGAGACCACAGCCATGCCTCAGGTGTGCCAGGGCAGCAGCAGCGGCCCCGGCCAGCCAGGTGCGTGCCCTGCACCCTCCGTCCCCAGCCCAGAGCGAGGCCAAGGGCTCAACCCCATGGTGCTCACCATGGAGCTGGACATACTCCCCAATGCGATCTGCAGCCTCGGGAGAGAGCCCCTTCTCTCCCACCATCTCATTCCTCACTTCTTCCCATGGCACCTGTGAGGGGAGAGAAGGACATCAGCCACTGTGTCAGCGACGTGGGGTCTCCCAGGAAGAATTTTGGTGGCCCTGCACATGCAGATCAACAGACACATCTGCCACCAACAGATCTCTGCATGGCAGAATCCCATCATCATGGTTACAAGGTGCGTGAGAGAAGTAGCAGCTCTCAGAGCACGGTCATGTGGGTGTAACTCCATTTCTTGTATCTCTGCACCGCCTGTTTGTATCCCAACCCTACAAAAATACTTTGGGTTTGATTTCTGGCCAGAATCGAACATCAGCACTGTATAATCACCAAGTCTGAGAGCTCTCTTGCTGCTGTGGTTTCCCTGGTTAGGTACTTGTCATAAACACCACTCGGGAAAGTGTTGCTGCTCATGGAACCATCTACAAAGGTGTGAGGTGTTGGCTGGGTAATGCAAAAAAACCCAGTGTAAGCAAAATATGCTGCAGTTTTCCCACTGACCAAGGGGTTAAAACGAACCCCTTCTAAAGAAGAGTCTTGATTGCATCCAGCTGCACTGAGATAAATCACAAGGCAATGATCCCATTATAAAGAAGCCCAAAGCTCCCTTCCTATTGCTTTTCCACACATACGCAGCCCCAAACCCCACTTTGGTCATGCCTGTGCACTGGATCTCTGATAACACGGCTGTGAGACTTCCTCCAATTGATTTCATTTGACCATCTGATAAGGCCCCCAAAGGAAAAGGGAGTTCACCCTTGAACAAAGCACCATGACCACAGGAGATGAGACATAAGCTGCTGTGTTTAACAGGGTTTCATAGGAAGGTTAGGAGCACCCTTTGAAGCGATCCGTGCACAGTGGCCTCCACATGACTCTGAACACACAGAAACTGACCTCCAAATTCTACTTTGCATCCCAAGCCAAGAAATCTCAGGTTTTAGACTGAGATTTTAAGGTTCCTTTTTCTTAGCTACTAGAAGACTGTATACACACTTAAGAGACTGATCTCCAGCATCTTTATCTGACTAGGGCCTACAGCCAAGACAATCAGCTGCAAATAAAAAGCTGTCCCTATTCTGGCACTTTTCCCTTCTCCCAAAAGGCCACAAAATGGCCCAAATCCCTTGGAGACCTTCACAACACGCAGTGCTCTCAAGGCAGCTTGCTGAGCCCAAACCTGTGGTACCTCCTGCTTCATGTGCTGTTCTGTGTCACACCAAACTGGGGTAAAGCACACAAACAGCCATGGCTACACACAGCATGACTGATAGAAGCACCTGTGCTGCCAGCACAAATCAGCAGAGCACAGATGAACTGACCAGAACACCAGGATCTTTTACTCCTTCTCACTTCCAATCTTCATCTCTATTTCCAGGGAAAATACAGAAACTTTGTCCAGTCCATCTCACGTCTCTCTGCTATATCCATCTCTTGAGGGTCCCACACAGCCAGAGGCACATGCTGTCCAGTGATACCTGGATCATGGTGGAACAGCCTGGCCAGCAACACACACAGGCTGCAGGCTCGGTGTCCTCATCAGGGATGCTGAACATCACATCACCCAACAAGAACAGCAGCACCTTGCAGGACAGTGTTTATCAACAGGGTCCTGGACAACCCAGTGACTGTGTCACCCCACTCACGTGTGGATTTCCATTTTGCTCTGCCCTGTCACCTGCAAACTATCTTACAGACCATTACATGCTGTCACTTATAACTGCACCGCTCTACTCCTGCATTACTCTAGGCTTTACACTTCTGCCACACTAACCTTGTACCTGAAGTCTGAAATTTCAGTAAAGGTTTGACTAGATGATCTTTCAAGATCCCTTCTAATCTGGGCTGTTCTATAATTCCAAGACACAGCTGTAATTCCTCACACCACCTGACTAAACCCAATGCTTTCAAAAAGGCTTTTCAATAGCCTGGCCTAGTCTGATGCAGGTTTTCATGAGCCTGGTTCATAAGCAGCAGCACCATAAGCAGGTGAAGTTTTGGGATGTTGAACCTCTCATGTGAAGAGCATTTTTCCCCTCCCACCTTTCTGTTTATCAGGATCTCCTGGGATACTGGAGAAAAAAACAGAGGATCCACTTTTCCTATGTAACTGTTGTGCCCTGCATGCCTCCCCTCCAGGGAAAGGAGGGAACAAGAACAACTCCATGCTTATCAACATCTTCCAGACACTTCTCAGGGACCAGAGGGACAGAGATTCACTGAGACTCCAGCAGAAGCAGTTGCAGCCTGAGGCTCCAGCCCATACCTTATCCAGTTTGTCAACACTGGAGCAGATGGTTCGGAATTTGCTGTCTGGGACCCCACAAACTGCAAACATCCCATCGAGGATGCGACGGTCGTTGACCTGGGGGAAAGGGAGCACATCAGGAATCACGAACTCAAACAGGTGCTTCAGCCATGTCCTGCTTATTTCCTCTGTAGTTTTAAGCATGGAAGAAACTAGGAGATGTCTGCCAAGTGGTTTTTTTTGGTATTTGCAATTTCTCTTTCCCATTCTTGGGGAACTGAGCTTCCCAGAGCAGAACAAATAGCACAAGTGACATCTACCAAGCCTGGGTAGAGCCATCCCATTTCCTTCTAGGGCCACAGACACTCAACAGAAAAAAAAAAAACACATCAGGGCCTGAGTCCTCTCACGCTGACATGTAAAAAGAGCTCAGGAACAGACCATGACCAAGGAGATGAATTCAGAGCATTATCCTACACTCTCAGTGTAAGCACAAAGGGACATCTGATTATGTTAAAACCTCACTGAGGATTTTTTTTTTACTGACAGTATAGTGAATTCTGTAGTGTAATTATGCTCTGTAAGAGTAGGTAATTGAGGCCAAAGGCTCAGTTGGATTCAGCATTTCCATGGGTAGTGAGAACACCTAGAATTAGTCAGAAACAAAGACTGCACAGGAATTTTGAATCCTCCAGCATCGACATGAACCAGATAGTGCCTTGTGGGAGACAAGAATAACCTCAGGCAGTTTATTCTGTTGTTCCCCACTGCAGCAGCATCTTCATCCTCAAAGGCATTGCTTTCACCACTGCCCAAACACCCAGTTCCTGGGCACAGCTCTTCATCTCATCCCAGACAGGTTTAAGGGGAGGTACCCAGCCTCTGCCCCAGGGAACTGCAGCAGGAACACCACATCCAGCCTGCACTGCTCACCTCCCTGCAGTGCCCAGCAATGGCCCAGCCCCGGGTCCCTCATAGATCCCACCACCCTCCTGTGCATCCAGCACTCCTACCCACTGCTTTCCTGCTCCTGTGCACCCTTCCCATCCTGCTTCACCTACACATCAAGCACCATTTGCTACCATCACAAGGGAACAGAGGCGTCTCAAAGTAAATAGCAAGCTCAGCCTACAGTAGGGCACAATTCTTGTTCTAGAAAATGCTTCAGCTCCAGAAAGGATTTGGTGGGAAGAAAGGAGTCTGCAAGCAACACCACACACACTAAGCAGATGTCCCTGCTAAGGGGACATCGGGAGCTGGGTTAAGGGCAGGAATCCTGGACCAGAGCAGTGAATATGACAATCACCTGCTTACATAGATGTAAGGAAGATATCTTTTACTATAGGGGTGGTGCAGCCCTGGTATGGGTTGCCAGAGCAGCTGTGACTGCCCTATTCCTGCAAGAGTTCAAGGCCAGGTTGGATGGGGCTTGGAGCAACCTGGTCTAATGGAAGGTGTCCCTGCCCATGGCAGGGTAGTGGAACTGGATTATACTTAAGGCCCCTTCCAACCCAAACCATTCTATTACTCTACTTCGTTGCTGGAATTTTGCAAGGGACTGCGGTTAGTTCTGGAGAGAACTCTGTTAACTGCAGCCTTAGGAAAACTCCTGGTATTCCCAGCTCAAGGCAAGTCAAAGTGGAGGTTCAACCTTTAGCATGAGAAGGCAGAGAGGAGGGATGAACTTCTGGATAAGGCCTTAGAGTGTGAACAGGTAAAACCACAGGAACAATGACCACTGCCTCCCACCGTGGCACAGAGAACCCACCCAGTCTCACCTTGATGACGAAGTCCCCGAGCTGAAGGTCACTCAGGATCTCATGCACGATCTTCAGGCACTCGGCATCGGGAATCATCGGGTCAAATTGCCCGGCGATGTCAAAGTCCTGGGGGCAGAGGAAAAGGCAGAGAGCAATTCAGCACCACAGCATGGCTGCAGCAAAACAGCTTCAGCTGCTGGTAACAGCAGCTTGTGTACAAAACCCAACAGAACTGGGATGTGAGGGAGCACTATCCCTTACAGACTGGATCCAGAAGGGACAGGATGTGGGTCAGGACTTCTACCACGGAAGGCAGCAGTGTTCTCATGTCCACTGCATTTCAAAGAGTGGACACGTACACTGTGACCTGCTCTCCTGACCCAGCAGCTACTGTGTGACACTGAAACAGAGATACTTGAAAAACAACAGAAAGGATGACCAGCAGTAAATAAATAGAACAAAGGAACCAAAAAGGGGAGGAGAAAACTACTTCTCATTTGCTATGACCTAAATGCCAAATGTTTTGTCTTGATTCCTAGGATGGTTTTTTTTAATACACATGCCAACCATGTTAACGATCAGGGAAGAAGACAAGAGAAGCAAAACCAAAGCTTCAACTGCCAAGACAGAAAAATCAATCAGGAAGCCTGAGTGGTCCCCACCAGAGATTACCAGATGAACTAGCATGTAGAAGAACTAAAGCCCAGCATCAAGACGCTTTAAAAGGCTGGTATTCCATGATTGGAAAATAGCAAGGACATCATCAATGCTCACAGAGAAATAAAACACAGAAGCAACAAGAGAGCCCTTCTTCAACTCCTATTTAGGAATCCCCAAATGCAAATCTTCAGTGAGATTCTGGGTACAAGAATAATTTTCATTATGTGGATATATTTCAACAGGGCTTCACCAAGCTCCCAAAATAAACTGGGGCATTGGAGGAAGGAAGAGATGGGATCACATCAGTTAATTCCTGATCAGCTGAGTGCAAAAAGGGCTGATGCAATCCCTGGGAAAGTTGGGTGAGGGAAGTAGTCAGGAAAGTGCTGCTACTGCTGTAAATGGTACAGGTGAAATCTCACTGAAAAAAACCCAGCGAATTATATTGAAGATGTGAAAAAAGATCCTATGCTGAGAAAAGAATGAAAACATTTCCAAGGAGAGAAGGTAACAAAGGTAACAGAGCTTGATTTACGTGGCCTAAGGAGATTTCTCTAAACACTTCCCAAATGTTTATCTGGGAAAGCGGAAGAATCCATATCAAGGGATGACAGCTACTGTTTAAAGAGCTGAACTCTTTAAACAAGACGAAGGAAACAATAAGATACAAATAAGTTTAGCCAGGATATTAGAAGACCATTTCTAGCTATTCTATGAGTGAGATCTTGGAGCAATCTTTCAGATGAAACAGCAGGCAACAACCCCAAGTCATCTGCAAACAGGAATCACCAAGCCAAACCTGGAAGGTATTCCCAGGGGTTGTATAATGAAGTAGGAATATTCTCAAACAAAAAGAATTGTTTGCAGTATGAGCCCCTGGGGACTGTGTCAGAACAGCAGAGAAAAGCTGTTCCTTGAGGCTACCACGAGAGAGCCACAAAGGAAATTGCTTTGTTTTTTCATTCTATAATTTGGCCTCTGGGTTTTTCCTTCCTTTGAAGTTAAAATTGATGGAACACTCCACAGAAGTAGCGTATGCTATGGCCCTTCCTGGTTTGTGTGTCCTGCTAACACACCCACAACTGAACTGTTGCCAGGTTTGGGATCAGAAGGAAACTCTTCCCCTCCACCCAGCTGGCAAGCACTGTGGGACAGAGCAAGGAGCTGCCCTCCCCTACAGTGCAAAGGAGGTGATACCTGGGGCACCCGGGGATTCTATGACGAAGTTCCACACCACACCAGCATCGTGTTACAGCAGTCATGCCCACTCTCCAGTTGTTTTTCACACTCACAAGGACACACTAAGGAGAAGATCAGTGGATCCTCCAGAGCTTTCCACAGCCACAGGGAAGGGTAACACAGCGTTCAATCCTGTATTTTGACAGTGCTACGTGTCCACAGGTGCTGCCCAGCCCACAGCCGCACTCATCAGTGTCCCTGTCAACAGCCAAACTCACACACTGGTAGAACTCGCGGTAGCGGCCCCTGGTCATGGCCGGGTTGTCCCTCCTGTACACCTTGGCAATGTGGTAGCGCTTGATGTTGGTGATCTTGTTCATCGCCAGATAGCGAGCGAATGGCACCTGAGACAGAGAGTTAAGGATGGGCACAAGAAGGGATCAACCCCCAGTCATGAGTCGCAGGCTGCGCTGGATCCTCACTGCCTCCCCACCCAGCACCCATGGGGGCAAAGGACTGCTAAGAAACATCTGGGCTTGTCACAGCTCCCCAAGGTCTCCACAGCTGTCCAGGACACAGTTCACACACGATGGGATTAAGTGGCATCTTCCAGCAGCACCTCAGGCAGGATCTCAGTCTCATGTGGGTTGTGTACTGCAGCAGCCTGGTCTGGAGACCCTGCTTGGGAGAAACCCCACTCAGTACAGATCTTCCTTACCTCCACACACATGGCGCATGAACCTGTGTCAGGGGAGGTTCAGGCTGCATATTAGGAAAAGGGTCTTCTCCCAGAGCATGGCTGGGCACTGGAACAGGCTCCCCAAGGAAGTGGTCATGGCACCCAGCCTGACAGAGCTCAAGGAGCATTTGGAAAATGCTCTCAGGCACACGGTTGGGGTGTCCTGTGCAGGGGCAGGAGTTGGACTCAATGATCCTTGGGGTCACTTCCATCTCAGGGTATTTCATGATTCTAAGCATTCCTTCACCGAACAGAAGCAATGCACAGTAAATAACTGAGCAAGGGTTCTGCACCCACTGAACCACACTGCCTGCTCACACTCTCACTGTCAGTTTGGGGTCCTCCCTCCCCCTCAGGACAGCACTGCCCCAAAAGGAGGACAGACAAGTCCCCTCAGCACCAGCTGTGGCAGGATACTGTCAGGTCGTAGCGCAGGGACAGCAGCTCTCCTCCTTGATCTTTTAGATCATAGATGAGCTTCGAGTCTTCACCGTATTTCCCTGTCAGTGTCTCCTACAACAAAAACAACACATGAACAAACAACATCTTCAGTGACAGGGGATCAGCCCTAAAGCACACAGAAAACAAGGAGAGAAAGGGAGAATGTCTAAGAATGGAAGACAGAAACAACCCTTAACACTTTCCACTGCAGGATCCTCATCAGCTCAGCCAATCTGCTGTGTCCTCACTCACCTTCAGCTCGAACACCGGCGTGTCGATGACTTCTGCCCCGTGGCGCTTGAAGCACGAGATAATGGCATTGAAGACCCTCTCACGGATGGCCATTTGCTTGGGGCCATAGTCCCGCGTGCCCTGCGGTGAGGGAAGGAAAGAAGGAGCAAAGGACACTTTGGGTTAGATGCATGAAGCAGGAAAGATGCCAGAAGCAATACGAAGAAGCTGCTATACTGCTAACAGAGCCAGAGAGACCATGTCCAGATACCAGATACTGGTAAAAAGCAGCACTAAAAACATTGGAAAACATCAGGACACAGCTCAGACAGAACCTGCCACGGTTTGCAGAGCAAAATCTAAGTCAGGAGTCTCATAGTACAGGAAATAAAGGAGTTAAAGCAGATCCAAAAAGAGTTCAGTGCTTTTGAGCCTGATAGCGCAGTCAGGACCTGTCCACAGCTCTGATTCAGACCAGTTAGCCAGACCCCTGCCCAAGAAGCCATCCCAAGAGGTGAAATCAGAGGACAGGCACGCTCTGAAGCTGTGGAACAACCAGCAGATCTGCAATTTACAAACACAGAGAAAAATCACCTTTCAAAAGGCAACACTTGTGAAATGCCTGTCTACAGTTCACAGGGGCATGCTCCCTTTCCACTTCTTTGGTGAATAAGGATCATTGAATTATTTCAATGATAACCTTTAAACTCTCAGCAACACATAAATTGCTGTTAATTAGCTAGACCTCCCACTTTCACTTTCTAAGGCCTGGCAGTAAGGCAGGAGTAAGCAGAGACCAGGCACCTCACCCACCCACAGGTCGCTCAGACACGGGCAGCTTTCAGCTGCCACTGACAAGGCTAAGACAGGCAGTAAACTCAATTGTGTTTCCCTGGCACTCACAGGGCTGCAAAATCCTCTTCTCCACACTTTCAAGCAGTGAAATACCCTTCCACTTTCCAGGGCTCACGTAATTACATTTACCAAAACATACCATAAAGGAAATGGACAAGGGAAACAACTTTGAGACACATATTGAGAAGAAATTCTTCTCTGTGAGGGTGGTGAGGCCCTGGCACAGGTTGCCCCAAGAAGCTGTGACTGCCCCATCCCTGGAAGTGCTCAAGACTGGCTTGGATGGGGCTTGGAGCAATCTCATCTTGTGGAAGGTGTCCCTGCCCATGGCAGGCAATGGAACGAGATGATCTTTAAGGTCCTTCCAACCCAAACCATTTCATGTTTCTATGATTTCCTATGTCAGTGGCATCACCATAACCTGGTTTGTCTGTGAACATTCATAACTGTCTCCACACCACAGCATGGAAGTACAGCTGGTCTGTCAGCTGCCAGAATGAAACATTCAGGTTACAAAGTATTTCAGCAGAAACTGCATTATGGACACTATTCTTAGGGCCCTGGAGACTGAAAAGCTACTTGTGAAGAAAGGGTCCTTCTACAAGAGGACACAGAAATGCCAGCAGCCAGCCCGACCTGCTCAGTGAACAGTACTCAGATCCTCAGGCTAAAGGCAGACACAGGCCCTCTCACACTGGGCAGCTACACAAAAGTTTGATAAAAAGGGAATTCAATCTCCTGACCACATCAGCAGTGGCTGGAATGTCACAGAAGCACCAGAAAGTCTCTAAGGTGGTGGTATCTGGGTTGAATGCTGTCAGGGATGTTTTCATTCCTCTCCCCCTTGCTGCTAAAAGCAAAAAGGGAAACAGAAATGAGAACAAAGACAGATGTGTCCGTGCTGGGATTTTGCCCACAGCTGTGTGGGGGATGCTGGGTGTGTGCATGGGGAGAGGACATGCATACAGAGAGGCACAGGAGTGTGCTGGCAGGAGTTACCTTCGGGGTCTTGAGCACAAACTTGTGTTTCCCCTCATCTTCCCCCAGCTGTGCCTTCATCTCCAGCAGCTTTGCCACTTCCTTTGCAATCTGGGGATGGAACAAGGAGAGAGCTGGGGATAAGACCATCCACCAGGCCCAGCCCACAACCTTCCCCAGTATCTTTAACCTCAGCACTCCCAGTGCGCCCGGACTCCACAACCTCAATACACCCAGTATTCCCAGCTTCTCAGCAACCAGAGGGACATTCCCTACTCCTCTCCAGTACTTCCCACTTCTGACACAAGCGGCCCTATCTCAGCAACGCCAACATCCTCACCATTCCCTGACTCCCACAACCTCCATTACCGTCCACATCTCCCCACTCCTACCCCCAGCAACACCAGCTCCTGCTACAGGCACTAGTGGTTTCCAGCATCCTCCTCCCAATCCTAACACTCCCAAGCATCCTTCCCTTCAATCTAAAACCAGTATCACCAGTTCCCACTACCAGTCTCCCTTGTACCCTCAGCCCCTCCACTTCCCAGCTCTGCACTCCCATCCGTCCCGACACCCCTCTTCCCAATGCAGCCAGCCCTAGCCCAGTAACCTCTACACCAGTACTCCCATTTCTGTACAGCACGCAACCCCACCGCACCCCAGCAGCCCTCTCCCCAGCCCAGCACCGGTGTCTCCAGTTCCCCGAGCCCTTCTTCCCCAACCCAACAGCCCCAGCTCCCGTTCCCCGCCCCTCCCAGCACGCCGCTCCCAGTCATACTGCTGCTTCCCCAGCACCCCATTCCCAGGAAACCCCCAGCCCGTGCACCTCATCAGAATCGGCCTTGTCCTGCTTGAGCCTCCGCACCACCTCCGCCTGCGCCCGCACCGCCGCCTCCTCCGCCATGGCGGCTCCGCGCGCGCGCCGCGCATGCGCGCTTCCCGCGCCGCCGCCACACCCACGCACCGCCCCGGGACGAGGGGTGCGCACGCGCAGTGCCGGCACCGCGGGGTAATAAAACACGAGGGTGAGGTTTGGGTTTATTATTGCTGTTTTTGTTTAATATATAAAAATACAGAGTTTCTCCACGCCCGCCCCAGCCCGCACAGCCGCTCGTTATGTCCCTCGATGATGGCACACGTGGTCCCGCCAGGGCGGTCCCGCAGCCACGCGTCCGCCAGCAGCGCCCGGCTGCGGGCAGGGACCGGCCCCCGCAACCCCAATAAGGGCGCGGGTGTCCTGCCACTGCCCCCCTCGCCCCATGTCCTGAGCTGGCGGGTGCCCAACACACCACGGATTCCCCCTCCCCAGTCCGGAGCTCCGCCTGATCCTGCTTGAGCTGCACCACATCCATCTGTGCCTGTGCCACTACTATGTACAGTCATGGAAACGGCTGTACAGGTACAGGGACCACAGTACTAGGAACCCACAAACTTGACCCGTCCTTCAGAGCAGCTAACCAGAAGGTTAACCCGGTGACTGCACCGTCCATAGCTTTTAAAACCCTCTTGCTCCTCTGTTCTCACTGCCTTAGCCCAGGCAATGAGCCTTAGGCTAGCGGATGCTACCTAGACCTCAGCTGGCAGTGAATGGCTAAGGGCGCTGGAAGAGGGTTTCAGATGTACAGCAGTTCAGCCAAGCAGCTCTGGACAGAGAAGTCCTCAGGGCTCCAGCCTTCTCCTGATCTCATCCACAAGCTTTTCTCTGGGGATATCAACCTACAAAGCAAACAGAGAGGGGGAGATAGCAGCATTAGAGCACAGTTTTAAGGACAGTTTTAAGTGAGGATACTATCGCAGTTTGTGACTGGTTTTCTGGAGTCACTCAACAGTCTTGTGCTATGGCTTCTCAAAGGAACAACACTGAGGGAAAACTCAGAGCCCTTCAGTGATCTCTAGAGTTTGGAAGGACTTTGAAACCTGGTGCAAAAGGGCATTCTCACCTCCTGTCTTGTTGAGACATCTCGCAATTTGACGACTCCATCTGCCAGCTCCTGCTCTCCCACAATGGCAGCAAGGGGGATCCCCATGTCCTCGCAATACTGCAGCTGCTTCAACAATTTAGGATCCTTCTTGTACAGCATCTCTGCCTAGAAGGGAGTGGGAAAGACTTTGCTCTGATGAATACTGCAGTAAAGCACCAATACCAAACCCTGCAGCAATCAGTTGCCTTTACTGCTCTGGGCTGCTCTTCTCTGCCTGGATCTAAAGGTTGCACTTGATGATCTTGGACGTCTTTTCCAACCTGGATGACTGATCTCAGACAGGCCCAGATCTTAGAGAGACACACAACTAATGGAGTTGGTCTTGCTGTGCTACAGCTCCTTTCAAGCTCTCCATCCCTCACCTGGGACACAGCCAAGCCCAAATCCTTCCTTTACCTTGATCCCTGCGTCCCACAGCTCGGAGATGAGCTTCAGTCTGGCAGCAAGCAAGTGTTTCTGCGGTGTAGCCACCAGCACTTGGGTCTCAGTTGTTCGAAGTTTCTCCCCAGAAGCCTGGAGGGACAGACATGGGACACTCATAGGAGTGACTGCAGGAACCTGCAGCTCACAAGACCTCACCTACCCTATCTCCAGACCTTAACTCAGTGAGTGACAACCTGGGCGCCTTTAATGAGCTCCCCAGAGACTCTGCATTGTGTCACACTACTTAATTGTGTGCTGCTGTTCCTATGGGAACCTTGGCCACCCTCCTGGATGGGACTGGGACAGCTTTCCAATGTCTCCTTTGATTCTTCAGGTACAAACACATTGTCTCAGCCTCACTTGCTAGGAATCACAGGCTTAGAACCAAACACAGAATGTTGAATCTCCTCAGAGGCTTTCCCAGGGTTCATCACAGTGAGTGTCACAGCTGTTACCAAATTCTCTGCTTCAGAATCCCCAGGACAGAAAACTTCAGAGGCAAGACAGAAGAGCAAAGTGACTGGGGCACAAAGCTCAGAGCCAGGCCCAGAGCTCACGGCTGCCTCTAACATTTCCTTGACATCTCCTAGGGAATGCTGCCCTCAGCTGCCCACGCCTGCATCCTGATGGACTGCAGAAAAGGGCTCTGTCTTCTGTGCATGGACATTCAGGCGTGGGAGGAGACACCCTCTCCCCCAGAATTATTTTCCCTTGAGCACTGTGGAGCTGGAGAGCTCTAATATAACAGTATTTTGCTTCCTAGAGCCTTCCCCAATGCACTGCCTGCAGCACCTACCTTCAGTCTCTGTTCCAGGATGGAAAAGATCCGCTCGATCCCGATGCTGACCCCCACACAGGGCACCTTCCGGCCCTTGGGATCAAACATCCCCACCAGCCCATCATAGCGGCCGCCTCCAGCCACGCTCCCAACGCTGACCGGCTCCTCCACGTGCTCGTTCTCCTGATGCAGCAGCACAGCCTCGAAGATCACCCCCGTGTAATAGTCCAGGCCCCGTGCCAGGCTCAGGTCGAAGGAGATCTGCAGGGCACCAGGGCGGCCCCGTCACCGGGCGCTCGGGGGCCCATGAGGGCAGCACCCCCTCCTGCCCCCCACACCTCCTCACCTTCCCTGTGATGCCAAACAGGGTCAGGTACTCAAACAGCAGCTTCATGTCTCCCAGCCCCTCCTTGGCCAGCTTGTTCTGGGACAGCTTTGGGTCCTGGAGAAGCTGCTCAATCAGGTCCAGCCCACCTGTGGAGACCACAGCCATGCCTCAGGTGTGCCAGGGCAGCAGCAGCAGCCCTGGCCAGCCAGGTGCGTGCCCTGCACCCTCCGTCCCCAGCCCAGAGCAAGGCCAAGGGCTCAACCCCATGGTGCTCACCATGGAGCTGGACATACTCCCCAATGCGATCTGCAGCCTCGGGAGAGAGCCCCTTCTCTCCCACCATCTCATTCCTCACTTCTTCCCATGGCACCTGTGAGGGGAGAGAAGGGCATCCGATGCTGCAGGATGTTCTCCTACTTGATGGCCTCTATCAGCCCACGTGTGCACAACTTGTATGGGATGACAGTCAGCAATCTCACTAATCATGCCTTTCTCTCTCACAGGAATTTTTAACAAATCACCAGGCTTCATTCTCAACCAGGCCCAAGAACTCCTCAAATCCTTTACACACACCAACATCTTAGCTGCTGTGAAAATCTTCATGACAAGAACAGCCAATACACTGCCCAGCCTAAGACACCCACCCAAAGACCAGAAGTGTCTCCCCATGAGCCCAATGCTGACCTTGTCCAGCTTGTCCACAGTGGAGCAGGCAGGTATGAATTTGCTCTCTGGAACACCGCAGACGGCAAACACACCATTCAGAATCCGACGGTCGTTGACCTGGGGGAGGGAGAGGCAGGCTTACCTTGGGGGACATCCCCCTGATGTCATTCCTTTTATCCCAGTGTGTGGGAAGCTGCAGCTGTTGGTGTTTCCTTATGCCTTTTCCCCAGCGCTCAAATTCCATAGGAAGGGAAGGTGTAGAGGTATGAAAACTATACTGTGATTCTACAGATCTAGTCAGCTGCTGGAATTTTGCAAGAGACTGTGGTTAGTTCTAGAGAGAACTGTCGACTGCAGCCTCAGGAAAACTCCTGGTATTCCCAGCTCAAGGCATGTTCAAGCTGAGGTCCAGCCTTTGCGTATACACCATGAGAAGACAGAGAAGTGGGATGAACTTCTAGAAAAGGCCTTAGAGTGGGAGCAGGTGCTGCTGTGTAAAACCACAGAAACAACAACCACTGCTTCCCACCATGGCACAGAGAACCCACCCAGTCTCACCTTGATGACGAAGTCCCCGAGCTGAAGGTCACTCAGGATCTCATGCACGATCTTCAGGCACTCGGCATCGGGAATCATCGGGTCAAATTGCCCGGCGATGTCAAAGTCCTGGGGGCAGAAGAAGGGACAGGAGCTCCTGGCACTGCCAAGGGGCTTTGGCCAGGCACACCCTGCTGCTCTGCAGCAGCTGGAGGCACTCCAGCCAGGAAAACCCTGCTGCCCTTGAGGCCTTGGCAGCAGCACTGACCACCACAACACTCACGCACTGGTAGAACTCGCGGTAGCGGCCCCGGGTTGTGGCCGGGTTGTCCCTCCTGTACACCTTGGCGACGTGGTAGCGCTTCATGTTGGTGACTTTGTTCATCGCCAGATAGCGAGCAAATGGCACCTGGGCCCGAGGAGTTAAGGATGGGAACGTGGAGATCCCCAGAGCTGCAGAAGCTGAACCTCAAAGCCTCTCATCTCCCCTTCCTTTTGCCAGTAGCTTCCCAATTCCTTTCACAGTCATGGTGGCATTCTTGGGGTGTCCTGTGCAGGGTCACCAGTTGGACTTTGATGATCCCCGTGTGTCCCTTCCAACTCATGATATTCTATGATGCTATGAACTCTGGGGAGATTATCAGCCAGGCTGAGGATGAGTACAATGAACCACCTGAGTTCCTTCAACATCGGGACAGCTCCATTTCCTCCTTCAGACCCACAGTATGACAACATCACATGCACACAAACCCTCTCTCATCATTCCACCCTCTCACAGTGTGATCAGTGGGAATTCAATGCACAGCACAGCCATACGGACATTGAAGAGAACAGGTTTTGGTGAGATGGGGAGGTTGAGAAGACTTGGAATGGACACCTGCAGCAAACACCTTTCGAGGTGGCACTGGGAAAGTGGGATGGGCAGAATAGAAGTGGGGACTGTAACTGGGAGGAGATAAAACCAGTACAGTGGAGCATACTGGTACATGTCCAACGCAGGAAGGGACTTTGCTTCAGGTCCTGGCCTGGCTGGTGGATGGTGTGAGGTGGGGTCCTGACAGTGACAGCTGCACCAACTGGGATGGCCAAGGGGGCTGCCAACGCCCCAGTGGGACCTGCAGGCAGTGCAGGTCAAGAGGGACCCCTCAAGGCAGAGATGGCCACCACCTTGGGGTGCCACCATCCCCTTGGGAGCACAGGATACGGTGAGGTCGTAGCGCAGGGCCAGCAGCTCCCCTCCCTGGTCCTGCAGCTCGTAGATGAGTTTCGTATCCTCCCCATACTTCCCCATCAGCGTCTCCTGGAGAGGAGCAAGGGGGCTGGTGACCGGGGAGGCTCTGGGGTGAAGGGTTTCGCCAGGATGGGGCACAGATGCCGGCCGTCCCCGAGCTGGGCACTACACACATCCCCCCTCCAGCCCCCGGACTTGGGACCACCTTCCCGTCCCCGCCACAACGAGAATCCAAGAGGGATTATCCACCTGCTCTCCCCACCCGGCCATGCCCCATACGGGGGGAGCCCCCAAACCTGCCCTGAAGACCTGACCGAAGGGGGTGTTCCCCAGTCCCACAGGAGGGAGCAGAGGGGAACCCACAGCTCCTAGGGGAGTCCCCCGGCAGCAAGGGGGGAGAGGGCTCCCGCCGCGCCTCAC
>VZRJ01007864.1:24003-42284 GCA_013397565.1 Ptilonorhynchus violaceus | reverse complement strand
CGGGGGTGCCGCGGTGGGCAGGTGTATGTGGGTGGGAGGGGGCTCATCCCTGCTCTTTACACCTCTGTATGTGGGCGGTGGGAGGTTTGGGTTCCCCTGAGAAGCCTCGATGCCTTGAGGGCTGGAAGAGGGGTGGCCCCACCGCGATCCCGCCCACCAGCGAGATGGTGGAGTCACCGTCCCTGGAGGTGTTTTAAGACACGGCAGAACGTGGCATTCAATGCCCTGATCTAGTTGACACGGTGGTGTTGGGTCACAGGTTGGACTCGGTGATCTCAGAGGTCTTTTCCAACCGCAGTGATTCTGTGATCCTCCCATCATAGGGCCAGACCTCACCCTGTCCCAGCCAGGAGGCATGAGGAGATTGAGCTTCCTCAGCCCCCTGGGTGGAGGTGCCCACCCACGTCTAGCGCCCTGGCAGGGGTACACACGCACCCCCCCTATCCAGGGGATGAGTGATGGCTCATGTAGGTGGTCCCTCCACTTCCCTTCCCTCTCTTGTCCTATCCCTTGGCTTCTTGCCTCCCCAGGGAAAGGGGTGCCTTTTTTTCAGCTGTTTCTCACAGTGTCTGGATGGAGAAACTGCTCTCTGCAACTCCCTGACAGGAGATTGCAGCCAGGTGGGGGTCGGGCTCTGCTCCCATGCAACCAGTGACAGTATGAGAATAAACAGCCTCAAAAATTGCACTAGGGGAGGTTTAGCTTGGACATCATGAGGAATTTGTTCCCAGCAGAGATTGTCGAGCATTGGAAGGACTGTCCAGGGAAGTCGTGGAGTCACGATCCCTGGAGGTGTTCAGGGAGTGACAGGATGTGTCATTCAGTGCTCTGGTCTACTTGACAAGGTAGCAATCAGTCACAGGTTGGACTTGATGATCTTAGAGGTCTTTTTCAACCTAAATGATTCTGTGAATGTTAAAATAGGGTGGTGGGTAAGGTAGATGCTGTAGATGTAGCCTGACTGGAGAGCCAGGCTGGTTTGAACACCTCAAGTGACACCCCAAAGCTGTCAGCAGCACAGGGGCTGTGTTCTTGTGGATTTCTGGCTCATTTTTCCTTCCTTGAAGCTCCTTCCTGAGAAGTGAGGCACTGGCACTGTCCAGAGAAGCTGGGGCTGCCCCATCCCTGGAAATGTTCAGGGCCAGGTTGAATGGGGCTTGGAGCAACCTGGTCTTGTGAAAGGTGTCCCTACCCTTGGCAGGGAGTTGGAACTGGCTGATCTTCAAGGTCCCTTCCAATCCAAACCATTCCAGGATTCATTCCATGATTTCATGAAGTGAGTGGTGCTGGGAGAAGTCAGGAGCAGGACGTCTGCTTGTGAGGGAGATGTGACCTGTGCCTTATTCTCAGGTGCCAGCTGGGAATTCCTGTTGGATTGAGCCCAGCTTGAGGGTCTTGTATAATTTAATAGGATTTGGTGCTTGTACTGGGGCAAATCATTGGTGTCCATCTCCAGAGGGAACAGGAGGCTGTGGGGCACTTCTGGTTATTAATTGTTGTTACTAATTCAGGAAATACTCTCTGTCACCCAAAACATAAAGATTTTGGGGCTTGCAGTCCCCTTGCCTCCACCAGAGCAGTTCAGAAACATCCCTTCAGATATTTTCTGACCAAGATCTTGTCATGCAGTTTAGTTTAATTTCTTTCCCCATGCCTGTACGAGGCAGTTTGGTAAAAGAGCTGCAAAAGACTCTTTTCCTTTTATTACAACAGGAGAGAGAAGCAGCTAATAAACCTCCCCCTCTGCAGGCTCCCACCAGCTACGATTTGTGATAATGCCTGGCATGCAGGAGAGTCTGGAAAATACCCCCAAACGTTAATTTACACTCAGTGATATTTTCTTTTCTTTTGCTCAGGGTGGTTAATAAAACCTGTTACGACATCCTTAAAGTGCTTAAGAAGCTCTGGGAATAAATGAGAATTTTTCTACGCCTCCCCAAGGCATTTTCATCCCTATCAGTAGTTGTTCGTTCCATTTGAAGGATTGCCAGAGGAGAGAACTTTAAATGGCTGTGCTGCTGCTGTAGCTCCAAATGGGATTTGTGTCCTTTGGATTGTGATTGGATTCTTGATTTGGCTGAACGGAGAAGGCGGTGGGGTGTGGGGGGGGTCCTTCTCTCCCGGAGGTGTTTTTAAATACATCTTGTCCTTTCTTTAATGTGAAACTGAGAGGCTCTCCCTGCCGTGCTGAGGGAAATGCAGCTCTATCCAAAGGGGAGTTATCTGCTCAGGAAATTCAGGAAGTGGCTGAGTTAAACCGTGACTGATCCCAGGTGCAGGGGCCTGAGCTGCAGACAGGGCAAACGCTGGGAAGAGCCTGAGCTGGTTTGGTCAGAGTGGATGTGAGTGGAACAGGAATTCTTGTCCGATTGCTTCTGCCCTCAGCACTGGGGACTGGGTGAAAAGCCACCCAGAAAAGCAGTCTTTGTATTCTTCAATGTCAGCTTCACCTGAATTCAGCCTCTCTTCATGCATGTTCTGCATCCAGCTCTGGGGCCCCACCATGGGAAAGACATGTACCTCTTGGAGTAAGCCCAGAGGAGGCCACAGATATGCTCCAAGTGCTGGAGCCCCTCTGCTATGGAGACAGGCTGGGAGAGCTGTGTTCATCCTGGGGAAGACTGAACACCAGTCTCTCTACAGGGAGACCTTAGGGCCCCTTCCAGTGCCTAAAGGTGCTGCAAGAGAGCTGGAGAGGGACTTTGGATGAGGACATGGAGTGTCGGGGCAAGAGAAAATAGCTTCACACTGCCAGAGGGCAGGGTGAGGTTGGATACTGGGGAGAAAGTCTTCCCTGTGAGGGTGGTGAGGCCCTGGCACAGGTTGCCCAGAGAAGCTGTGGCTGCCCCATCCCTTGAAGTGTTCAAGGCCAGGTTGGACAGGACTTGGAGGAACCCGGTATACTGGAAGGTGTCCCTGCCTATGGCAGAGTGTGGATTTTTAAGGTCCCTTCCAACCCAAACCATTCCAGGATTCTATTAAAGTATCCTGTCTGTGCCAGATAGTTCTGTGGAGCTGCCAGAGGGCCGGTGTGCCTTGGAGGTGTTTCTGCCCTTCCCTATGTGAAGCTGCAGGAGCAGGACAGCTTCCTGTGTATTCTGTACAGGTGCTTCCCAGGTACCTCCAAGCCCTGCCGTGACAGACAGGGTTTCAGAGCTTGTTCTGGTTTGCTCGTACATGCGCTTACTCGGAAATCCCACACTGGTGCCTGTAATTTCACAGCAAACTCGGCACTTTGATGCCTGTAACACGTAGACATACTGCTGAGAGCAGACAGGCGCAGGCTTCCCTGCTCCTGCAGTGTAATCAAACTCTCTGTAGCTCGGGCTGTGTTTTACAGCTTCCTTGTCTGATATTTACAACTTGGGTTCATTTGACTTTTGGAAGAAGGGGGTGTAATCCTACTGCTGTGATTGTCAGGGGGCATTTCCCAGATCTTGGATCTATCAGTTGCAATCCCATTTGAGTCTGGTTTTCAAGGCAAAAGCCTGGATGATCATCTCAGGAGCTATTAAGATCAACTCATTTCTTCTTTCAGTGCTTTGAAATTATTCTAGAAGTAGCTAGAGGCATGCTGAGAGTGATTATCTTAAGCCACATCCATAATTCCTAGATAGGAGAACAGAAGACATGGGGATATAATGTAATTCTCCTAATTTACTGCAGTGGCCTCACAGGCCAAGTGATTCCACCTCTTTCCCACCTCAGAGGTGATCAGACTGTATAATAAATGTTAATGAACTTTGTTTCCCTCCTAGACCAAGAACCTGGACTTCCGCCGGAAGTGGGACAAGGATGAATATGAGAAACTCGCAGAGAAGCGGCTCACGGAGGAGAGAGAAAAGAAAGATGGTGCGTAGTGTGCTGGCTCCAGGCAAGCTGTGCTGAATTGGCAGTGAGTCTCCCAAACCCTTAGAGTTTGGGAGGGAGAGAGCATCTAGGAGTCAAATCCCAAAGGGAAAGAGCTGGCTTGCTGTGGTCCTTTCTCCTGTGTTTGCCACTGAGTATATTTTTTGACAAAAGAAATTAGTGAGAACCTTTCCAGGGACTTCCTGTTCTTTGGGGAGGGAAGGGAACAGTCAGCCTCAGGAAACAAGGAGATCTCAGAATATGACAAGTCAGAGCTAGAGATATCTCAGAGATGTACCTGGTTCTAATACGAACCAGGAAATAGTGAGGAGGAAATTATATCCTTTACTGATTTAAAAACAAAGGCACATTTTCTGCATGGATCAGGTAGTTCCAGGTTCCCAGCAGGCCCCTCTTCACCAAGGGGAACATGAAATCCAGCATGTTGAGCTTGACCTTTTGTTTATGTTTTAGGCAAACCAGCTCAGCCTGTCAAAAGGGAACTTCTGCGGCACCGAGACTACAAAGTGGACCTGGAATCCAAGCTGGGGAAAACCATTGTCATCACCAAAACTACCCCTCAGTCAGAGATGGGAGGGTAGGTTGTGATCTTGTTGGAGTCTGAGTTGTGCTGGTGAGACTAGGGAGCTGTGACACAGCAGAGACTCCTCACAGGGCACCAGGAGCTGGTGTTATTCTGTGTTTGGAGCCTGGGATGGTGGGGCTGTATTTTTTTACACCTAAGCTGTGTCTCCCAGAGTAATATATGGAAGAGACCCAGCAGACTGGGCTCCTTGGGATGTTATTCCTTCATATCAGTGTTGCCCACCTTCAGGACCAACAGAAGCAGATCTCTGCTGCCTGCTTGGGTTTCTTTAGCCAGGTCTGCTTGCACTGAGACAAGGACTGCTGCTGATTTGGATGTCTGTGCATTGAGAATGGGAGAAACATCCAGATAGCTGTCCGTAGGAACGATGTTTGGCCACTGTTTGTGTGGATCGTGTTCCACTAAAGGCTGAAAGAGTTCTGAGCTCACTCTAAACCATCAAGAGCATGAAAAGAATGTGTTGAGTTTGTGTCGCCTCAGGAGTGAGCCTGTTAGTGTCTCCCTGGGCAATGGTGTTAGGGAGATGCACAGCCCTGAACAGCACCCAGGGATGGAAGTGCAGCCCCTGGCTGGGCTTTTGCAGCAACTCTTAAGATGGACAGAAAGCACTGCTGTGCTCATCAGGGAGTTGTTCTGTGAGGTGATGGGGAGGGCAGCACTTACCTTGCAGCCTGGTGAGAGGCTGTGGGATGGAAACCTGGGCTGGTGGCCAGATCTGCCTTGGGGGAGGGCAGGCTGTGTCACAGAGACCATCCCAATCAGTGGGGTGTGACTGGAAGAGAAGGATGCTGTGGCTGGTATATTGCAGAGCAGCTCAGAATTTGGTTTCTGTCATGTCAGAGGCGTGTTGGCATAAGGATCGGTACCTTCAGGGCAGCTCTGTCCATCTGGGGTGTGCCCCCTGCCCATTGCTCTTCACTGGGGCCCTCTTGTCCTGTATCCCAAGTGACATGCAGATTGTCTCAAATAACTGTTCTGTGGGATGAGCTTTGTCTCCTGATTTGAGGTTCATTTTTTTGTCTTGACAGGTATTACTGTAACGTATGTGACTGTGTGGTGAAAGATTCCATTAACTTCTTGGATCACATCAATGGCAAAAAACGTAAGGACCATTTCTTTGTCTTGTTGGAGGGTTGGTTGAGTTGGAGGGTCTGTTCCTTTTGTGCATCACCCATGTCTGAGGGCTGAACACTTATCCATGGATCAGGGAGCTTTGGAGATGAGGATGTAGAAACTATTTGCTCGTGAGAACTGTGGAGGTGCTGCCTTTATCTCCTGGCAGCTTCCAGAGTGCTGGACCACTTTCATGGAATAAGCCCAGCAGAAACAGTGATTGGTGTACTCTGGTTGGTGGACATATTTTCCCCACCCATAGTGTCAGTGCTGCGAGAAACCCAGGGTCAGCAAATCAGAATAGTTTGGGTTGGAAGGGACACTCAGAAGTCATCTAGTCCAACCCCCAAATCCTGATGTCTCCTCTGAAAACCTGGAGAGAGCCTTTTTACAGCACTGAAACTGTAAAGAAGTAGTTAGATAAGTAAAAGGTCTGGGACTGGCCCATTTTTGGATCAGAAACTTCTCTTTGTAGAAGTTGAGTATGAAGCTGAGAACTGGCTGATGCCAGAGTACGGATCAGGCCTTGCGAGGATGGAGGCAGAGGATGAGTGGAGGCAGGAGTGGGGCAGTTTGACTCTGGAGCTGTGTCCAGCAGTGTGGTGGTGGTGGTGTCCTGTACCTCACTTTACTTGTCTCCACTTCTGTGATGATGCAGTTAAGGTAAGGACAAGAGGAAAGAACTCCTAGTTTATTAGTCTATTCACTTGATGTGTTTAACCTGAAAAAGAGGTTTGGGAAACCTCTTTTCAACAAGGGAATACCCTTGTTGAACTGACTGTGGGCGTTGCTTCTCATTGACATTAGAGTTGGGAATGTAGAGAAAGTTAAGGAGCAGCAGGACAGACTGACACACTTTGCATGTTGTTCTTGCTCCTAAAGGTGTTTTTGGCTTCATGTGGAAGTCAGAAAATGACCCCTTTACAAAAAGACGGGGATGTATGTGCTCCAGACCTGCACATGGGGCTGTTTGAGAACAGAAGGTTCAGAAGACACCTGAGGACTGGTTTTCTGTAGCTCAGGAAAGAAAACACAGTGTTTTAAAAACCTGTGCTTTTATGTGAATGGGAGGAAGGTGCTGATGTGCTTTGTTTGACATGTTGGGAAATTAGCAAGAAGTTCATACGAGAGAACCTGGAATCAAAAATCCTGGCATGGCATGCAGGGTTGAGCTGGGGTTGGAAAGTGGCTGATTGCACAGCACCTTAGTATGAGTATGTCTGGGAGCTTTTAAACCAGTCCATAAATCTGGCTCAAACCTGCTTGTTCTTGGCAGCCGTTTTACTAATTCCTGGTGTGTAGTTTGAGGTTCCAAGTGCTGCTGCATCCTTGTGCACTGCTGCTGGAGTGAACAGGCTGTTTGGATCCACTCAGGAACGTTGGTTGGAGACAGTGCTGGGGATGGCCCCTTCAACATAGGCTTACCCACAAGTGAAAAACTGTGAATCTGCTCTAAAGAGCCACTGAATCAGAGGCCTGACTTTATATTCTCTGCTTTAGCTAGGAATGTCCTGTGTAATCAGGATCTATGAGCGCCACTCATGTCTTGTTTAGCATCGCCCACAGCTGAGAGATGCCAGCCTGTCAGTTTTATTCTGGCTCCTTTTTCAACACTCCAACCCTTTTTTATTCCACTGGTCCAAGATTAAATTTCCTGAAGCATCAGAGCACCAACGTGACGGGGAGCATCCAAATAAGGAACCTTTAAAGAATAGTCTGTGTTCTTGTTAAAAGTAATGTTTGAATTGTTGTTGCCACTGCTTGTTTGGGTTATGGTATCCCCCTAAAGCCCACCTCCCTGACCTAAGAAATCCGTAGTCTGGCCCTGGAGGCTGCTTTGAGGGAATGGATGACAGGCAGGAAGATGCTGCCATGCTGTTAAAATTGGGATCAGGGATGGGGACTTTGTGCAAAACACTGAAGTGTTGCTGAACATGGCTGATGCCACTCCTGTTTTCCAGACCAGAGGAATCTGGGCATGTCCATGCGGGTGGAGCGTTCCACGCTGGACCAGGTGAAGAAACGCTTTGAGGTGAACAAGAAGAAGATGGAGGAGAAGCAGAAGGACTATGACTTTGAGGAGAGGATGAAGGAACTCCGTGAGGAGGTGAGTCTGGGCAACAACTCAGGAAGCAAAGCTCCCCAGAAATATGTTTTGGGAGGAAATCAGCCCTGGTTGATCTTGTTCTAATCTTGTTCCTCAGAAGCCTCGTTCCTGGTACCACGGACTTCTCATCTGCTCCTGAGTGGGGGTTCTTTCTTTACTTTTGAAAAGTTTGCTGTTGCTGTCCCTGGAAACCCACTTCCCCTCTTTCTGTGTGAGGATAACTTTTGATGGTTCAGGTTTCCACTGAGAGCAGCACAAGCCCATTTTTTGTCTCGCACTAGTGTTGGAACTTGTGTGCCCTGGTAGTGGGTCTGCATCTTTATCCATTATCTTCCAGGTTCTTAGAATTGCTGGAATCCTCCTCCACGTGGCACTTGTTTCTTTATGGCCTCTCCAAGTGTAGAAGGGCTTTGTAGCAGTGTGCTCTGGTGCAAGATGTGTGTGGAGGCATAAAAGACAGCAGATTCTTCTCAAACGGGCTTAGGTGTTAGTAAACATGAAAATCAAGTTTATTTGAAGACCCAACAAAGTTCTGACAGCTGAGAAGCTTCTTTGGATGCTTCTCCTCTTGTCAGCAGCCACATAACCCAAGATTACAAATCACTGACCATTTGAGTCCCCCTGCCCAAGCCCTGAGCTTTGCTTCACCACAGATGAGCTCTTTGGGGTGCCCACAGAGCAGCTCCATGCTCTGCTCTCAGGCAGGCTGTGGTGCTGCTGAGCCCTATCTGTTTGGGGGAGAGGAGGTAGGTGCCCCAGCAGCACAGGGAGTGCTGTGGGTTGAAAAGCTGCTGCCAGTCAATGGATGGCAACAAGGAAATCAGCAGCAGCTCCTGGTGTAGCTTTCTCCAGGGCACGGCTGTGTTCAGGAGCTGCGACGCAGTGGAAGGTGATGAGGATGGTGGGGGCAGTTGCTAAGTTGGGAGCTGAAGCCATGCTTCGGTGTCACCCGGTACAACCCTGGCTCTGTTCCAGGGCTCATGATCCTCACAGAGCAAAACACTTTGATTAGAGCAGCGCAAACTCTTTGATGCCAAAACCCCCCTCAAAGCTGCTCAGAGCTTCGGCTTCAGTGAGCAGCTGTCACTCTGCCAGGCTGGGAGCCAACAGACATCACAGTCACTGGCACAAAGCATTGGACAAGGGAACGGCCTCCTGCTTTCAAACCAGCTCCTTCTTGCCTCAACCTTGATTCCAGGCAAAACTTGTGATGTTTGCTCAGAAGAAAGAATTTCATAACACTTCTCTTTGTCTATTTGTGTGTGTGGCTCTGCTCTTGGCCTGGGACATGGGGTGGTCTGGATTCACTGGGAAACTTCCTCCTTGAAGACTGCAGGCCAGGATTTCTCCTGCTTGTTTATTTCCTCAGGCACAATTTGGATGCTATGGGCAGGATTTGTGTTAACTGTGCGATACCTGGTGTCTCAAAACTCCCTCAGCTCAGGAGGTGCAAATTATTTTGCTTTTGTGTCCCTTGCTGCAGGAGGAGAAGGCCAAAGCCTACAAGAAGGAGAAGCAGAGAGAGAAGAAGAGGCGGGCAGAGGAAGATTTGACCTTTGAAGAGGATGATGAAATGGCAGCTGTGATGGGTTTCTCTGGTTTTGGCTCAACCAAAAAGAACCACTGAGCAGCTCCGGACTCTCCTCTTTCTCTAAAAAGCTTGTTTTTACCCAGGGAACTCTGGTTAACTCTTCAAAGACTTGATTGAGGACTTTTATGTAAATCTCCCAGTAGAAGTTGGCTGGAGGAGTTGAAAAGTGATTCCATGCTCTACCTGTGCTGCAGATGAAGCTCTGCCTCTCATTAGCTTCCCTTCTCCTTCTGTGTCCTAGATCTGGCTGCTCAGCTGCTCTGTGGCTGTGTGTGTGCAGGGAAGTGCTCTGTTGGGTACATTGTTTTGTCGATAAAGTGCAGCCATTCTGCACAGGTGGCCTGGTTCAGGATTAATTTAGTTGTCAACCAGGCCCTACTTGTCACACGGGCTGTGTTTGAGACGCAGAGAGGGATTCAGTTACTTTTAGGATCGCAGTGGAAGGAAATGTGCCGCAGCGAGCAGTGTGAGGTGCAACCTGCCTCTTCATGGCTTGTGCTGAGCAGAGCTAGTGGCTGCATGGAGTCTGGGTTGCTGAAACTTTCCTGTTGTGTTTTATCTGCACGGGAGACTTCCCTGCTTTTCTTTGTGTTTTATCCCATAATTTCAGTATCTTTAAGGTAGGGGAGAAATTCCTCCCCGTGACTGGTCTAGGATAGAGCCAATGAAAGAAAGGTGTGTGCAATTGAAGAAAAGAAATAAATGGATCGTTTTAATGGGTCCTTTGGAGGAGGTTCGATGCCTTCTTTATTTTGAGAGCTTCTGTTTCCCACCGAGAAGAGCTGCTGGTGTCCCCCAGCAGCGCAGAGCTTGGGTGGCCTTCTGGGGACCCCCATGGCGGCAAAGGTGAGGCGTGTGCCCTCCTCTTCTGGCTCAGCTGCCCTAGACAGGCCATTAGCATCATTCTTGGCTTTTTTAAGTAATTCTGGAGATGGGTGTAAGAACATGGAAGGGGGAAGGGAGTTCAGGGCTGGGGACCTTTGTTCCCGTCAGGCAATCCAAGACAGGCTGGGCTGCATTCCAGATTTTACCAGCCTTAGTATATTAAGGGCCATTTTTTTCCTGTCTGCTGGCTGTCAGTGTCTTTTCACCTCTGCCTTCCCCTAAATCCACTTCATTTCTGCTTTTATTTACCTCAGTCAAACCTTGTGTGACTCATTTCCGTCTGCAGTTAGGATTTATATTTTGCATGGCTGGGTTTTCGTAGCTCTGTCTCGCTCTCCTCTCTCTTTTTATGTATATTGATGAAATCCTTGCGCTTGCCCTTCTCCGTGCTCGTATGAAATTTCCAGCCTGGGGAAGGCTGCAGTGTTTAGCCTGCTCTTTCTAATACATCTAGAACAAATCCTGTAATGTTGTGCTGCTGTTTTAATTCCTTAATCTTAGCCTGCTGACAGCTTCATTGCCTCAGGTCTTTCCGCTTCAATTCAGATTATAATCCCCGTTGAAGATGCTATTGAAATGATATATAGCCAGTCAGATACAGCTGTCCTTGGAGGTTTGACCCTTTTAACTTGGCAATCCTTTGACTTCGGCTTTCTGAGCACACGGGCTGGGAGGGCGACTTTCATTCCAGCCACGTTCCTAGCGCTGTTCAGGCTGCAGCACGTGGCTCCGGCTGAATGGGAGAGCGGAGACGCTCGCGCCTTTGTGCCCTCCGGGGTGCGAAAAGGATGCTGCCGTGGTTTCATACACATTAAAAGTTTAGGATGTTTCAGAGAAGATTTAGCAGCAGCCATTTTATTCCAGCCACCAGCTTTGTAGACACCCAGCCCCTCACCACAGCCAGAATTCAGTTGGCGCTGCTGAGGAGGGGGCAGAGGCTGCCCTGCCCCCCCATCTTTTCCAGCTTGTAACCTTGGAGCCGGTGACTGCTGCCTTAGTTTCCTCACGGTGTATCCTAATGTTCTTGTCCATCCTGGCACACCCAAGGGGCAAAGTGTGAAATGGGCAGCCCCCAAAAACCTTCCTGGGGGGGTGGTCAGATTTGCACAGCTTCCTGCCACTGGGCCCTGCCCGTCCCTGCCTGCTGCTTCCAGTCCCTGCAAGACAGGAAGGAAATCCCTCCACAGTGCAGTGCTTTCATTAACGAGATTCCTCTTTGGTGCAAAGCCTGTCATCCCCAAGCCCATCCCGAGGCCACCTGCACCCTGGGGGCCAAAGCCCCAGCCCCAGCTCCCTGTGCTGGGGCTGCTCGTGCCAGGGGAGCGCAGCTCTTTGTCTCGGCGGCTTGCTGGGAGCGGTGGTGTGTGCGGCAGCAGATACAAGCTCTTGCTGGATTCCCAGCAGCGGGAGCTGCCTCTAGCCAAGGATGAAAAGCTGGTTTCATGGGAGGAAATAATATTTAGAGAAGAGACAGATAACATTCCCTGTACCAGCCGTGTTAACCCTTTGCTCCCACCGCTGCTTAGCGGGGTGTTAACCCTTGGCAGCCCCCAGTGCTGGAGCAGTGGTTCTCTGTGACTGTTAGCACTCACCATCTGCACGTTGAATTTAAGGTGCTGGATGTGCCCATATGGGATTTTACTTGGAGAGACGGAGAGAGAGAGAAGACCCAGATCTGCAGCTCCTCTTTCTGCTTCTCCTCACCAGTGAACAGGGCCAGGGTGCTCTGGTTCTCACTTTGCTCTTGCCAAAAAGGAATACAGCTCTTCCACGAGTTAAAATGGATCTGATGGAGTAAGGAGAGATATTTTGCATGGTTCGGTCATCCAGGCTGGGATGTCCTGCCTGCTCTCAATGTGAAGGTGTTTTGAGGTGCCTGGAGCCAGCTTGGTGCTTGTTCCCAGTGCCTGGGCAGAGGTGCAGGTTCCTTGTGACCTGTGGCTTGGAGGATCTGGGGGAAGGATTGGGGGGTCCCAGCCAGGCTGGGGACTGTTCTCATCTTGAGCTGGCCTCCCTCATCTCCATCCCACTGAATATTGATGGCAGTGTTTGGGGAACTACTCGGGCATCACAGCAGACCCTGGAAAAAAACAAATGTGTCTTGCCCCTCCACTTCCTTTCTCCCAGACATCTTCCCTGACCTCATCCTGGGATGAAGGGCTGAGGCCTCATGGAGGGGCTGAGCATGAATACCCAGCTGTTCTTTATTTCCTTCCTGGGCGTCCTGGGGGACTGCTGGGCACCTCCTCAACCCTGCCCCCTCTTGCTGATCCACCTTCCCCTCACTCTCTATGCATCCTGCTTGGGACGAGAGGAGCAGCAGCAGCAGCATTCTAACCATCCCAGTATAATGACTGGGATCAGAGACCCGAAGTGATTCTGGAGAAGGGGTCCCAGCCTGGCCCTGTGTGTTACTCTGCCTGGGTCAGCTGAATAATTTTCTGTTACTTTATTAGCAGAAAGACCTGGCTTTTCAGCAATTTACACTGGTTTTACATCCTGAAAGGTTTAAGTGCTTGGCAGGAGCTCCAGTCCTCCCACTGCTCAGGCCACAAGCTACTGCTGCCCCAGTTAGGCAGGCGTTCCTGCCATTTGCCAGCGTTAAAGCTAAGCAACATCCATAGGCGATATCCCTGGAAACCCTCCCTCCTGCCTTGCTTTGACCTGGTACAGCGGTGCTGGGAGTCTGCCACCAACGCCTGCTCTTTCAAGGCTCCCGGGTCTCTCACTCTCCCATCTACCTGCTGTGGCACCATCCCACACAACTCTGGAGCCAGTATTCCTGCCACGTCCCAGCTCTATGGACGCCTTGTGTACTGAGAGCCACCTGCATCAGTCAACACTTGGCCCAACCTGTATCCTGTCCTGCTTTCCTCATGTGGGGGGAACAAGGTGTTCCCAGGGGAGAATCTAATCTGTGCAAGGGCAAAGGTACAGCCCCTGATTAGAGCTGGAGTTGCTGCAAAAGAGAGTAGGAATCGTAGAATCCTGGAATCGGTTGGGTTGCAAGAGACCTTAAAGATCAGCCGGTTCCAAACCCCTGCCATGGGCAGGGACACCTTCCACTAGACCATGTTGCTCCAAGCCCCGTACAGCCTGGCCTTGAACATTTCCAGGGATGGAGGAGGCACAGCTTCTCTGGGCATTGGTTGAGGAAGGGCTGGGAGGCAGGCATAGGGTGAGGTGAAGACCTGTAGAGGGGAAAATCCCTGGGCTGGGAGGTATTTGCTTCCCATCTGGAGCTTGGATGGGAAACTTGGATGTGTGCTTTTGCAAAAAGGATCAAGCTGGGAGCCAGGGACACCCACAGTGAAGTGGTGCTTGGCCTGCAGACCTCGGCAAGCTGGGCCATACTCCACACACTCAATTTCTGGAGCTGAGCCAGCTCAGGCCACAGATGGGGCCAAAAGGGAAGGAACAGGGCTCTTGAGTGTTCCAAACTGGGATGAAGAAGACAACTCCAGTGCCTTCCTCATCCCTGTCAGCTCTGTTGCCTTATCCAGGTAGGAGGGTTGCTGGCTGGATGTTTTCTGCTGGGCTCGGTGTGGGGCTCCTGAGCACAAGGGAGGTTTTGCTTTGTCGTAAGCGAAGTACAAAACCATCATCAGCCAGAGAACAAACAGCTCCAGGCTGGAGAGGGAGCAGGGAGAGGGAGATGGGGAGGAGCAGGGGGAGCATGGGGACAGGGCATCCGCAGGAGGTTTTGCAGGGACTTGTGATCTCAGAGCAAATTTCTGCTGTTGGCTGCGCACCAGTGGCACCATTTCACCAACTCATGCGTGCCTCCCCATCGCCAGCTCCGCAGTGCTGAGCGCCTCGGGGGGGTCAGGGCCGCTCTGCGGAGGGCTGCGGGAATATGGTCCCTGCTCGGAGAGCGTGTGATCTGCCAGGCAGCCGGGGAGCCCCGGGGACACTGCCATGCCTTTGTTCCTCCTTCTCTTTCTTTTCCACCTTCAGATTTTTTTCCCCTCTGCTTCCAGCTGCGTATGCAGCACTCCCCCCCCTTTCCACCCACAGTTCCTGTCTTGATTTTCTTTCCCCTCTACAAATATGTGTTCCTTAGGCTCCTTCTCCTCCCTGCCCAGCTCCCCCATCAGTGTTGCCTTCCCAAACTTCTTTTTTTTTTCCCTTCTCCCTGTTTTCCCACAGGCCCTCTTCATTCCTTCCCCTTCCTGCTTCTCTCCCCTCCAGCCTCTCAGGCTCCCGTTCACTCACTCTGTCTCCCCTTCTCTGACAGTTTGGGGGAAATCTGTCTGTGTCAACACACAAATTCCATTATTTATTGGCTGAGCGGAGCAGGGTCCTACACTCATCTGTAATTGTCTCCAGATCAAAGCGGCTGCTGATGGCAGCTTTGCCTTCTCGCAGCAGAACACCACCCCCAGCTTCTAGCTCCCCATCCTCCCGGGGGAGTCGGGTGCGTGTGCGTTGACACCCTCGATGACTGATCTCTCAGACAGAGAGGAAAGAAGTAGGGCTGGTGGGGGAGAAAAGGGAGACCTGGAGGATCTGCAAAGCTCCCAGGAGAAGATGGAAATGGTGGGGTGTGTCTCAGGGAGACAAACAGTCCCTGGCAGCGGTCAGGGAAGAGTGGGAAGGTAGAGGTGGTCTCTATCCTGGGAATGGAGACAGAGAAATGAAGTGAAAGGAGGGGAAGGGAAGCAGGAAACATCCCCATATCTGTCCAGGACTGGAAGAATTACAATTTTAGAAATGGGAACAATGGAGAACGTGCCTTTTCCTGCCTTTCCCTTCTGAAGCTACCAAGCTGCCCCAGGGATGTAGGATTTCAATGTGAACTGCAGACACATGGTTGTTGTTTGAGTGTTGATGCAAGATATGTGTGGGGAGAGGAAACATCCACTCCAAGTTCTGCCCTTGGAGTCCCAGCTCCAACTTTTCCAGCTCCTATTTAGCACATTGCCAGAGAAGAGGAGAGGAGAGGTTTCAGGGTCTAAGCACAGGATCATGGATTCCTGTCAAGGGAAGCTCTAAGGGTTTGGGTTATGTTAGGGCTGTAACCCTTTTCTTTGGGAGCTTACAGCGTACTCCCTTAGGACCTTCTCATAGAAAAGAGCAGGTCAAATTTCTTGTAGGATCACCCACATGGATGGGAGAGCTGCAGTGGTTTGCCTGCTGGAGGATGTGAGGTCAATCAGAACCCCTCTCCCCAGGCCCAGTCTTTCCATTTTATCAAGATACACCGGGGAACTTGGGAATCTTTTTTCCACGTGGATCTGCAGACACCAAAAGACATAGACATCATCAAAAGTCCTGACAGCTGAATCCCATCTCACTGCTCCCACTGTTGGAGCATTCCTCCACCTGTCTAAAGTTTTTCCTCCTGGTGACATCTCCCTGGCCCTATCATCATTCCTCCTCTGCTTTCTTTCTGCACAGAGTTCAGGCAGTTTCACTTACACTTCTCTCTGTAAGGTATTGTTCCAAGCCTTAAATCAGTTTTTTTATCTTTCAAAACTTCAGGCACAGGTGTTGTGCATAATATTCCAAGATCAGTCACACTGGTGCCTGACAGAGGAGAGTATCACCTCCTCTCTCAAAAAGCTTCTGCTCGTCCCCGATGCAATCATCACTGTTGCCCACCTTTCTTTCCTGTTCACTGATCCCCATTCCTTAGTCCTTTCCAGCAGAGAGGAGACATTCCCTCAGGATTTTTTAGGGACACCCTCTAAGAGGATGCCCAGGGCAATATGAGTCCCAGCTCTCAGGATAATGGGAACACATCCCTTCTTTTGCTTTGGGTCCCAAGTCTCTTACTTCAAGTGAAACAAGACACCTGCCATGAGAGCAGCTCCCTTGGCCACTTGGGTTTTCGAGAAATTCCCCCTCTCCAGAGCAGGAGGGGAGACATTGACTTCCTGAGCTGCCAGTGAAGTCTGTGTCCTACAGCGAGCCAGAGGCTGAGCAGGACTGGGCCCCATGTCCCAAAAATGCTCAAAAGGAGGTGACAGCTACAGAGGGTCCCCTCAGAGCTGAGCCTGTGTCTCAGCTTTCATCTGTCCCAGGCAAAAGGACTGGGGGAATTGTTCCTATGTGTGGCTGGCCAAGTGAGTTCAGTGCCTTCTACCAGTAGTGACCCTTGAGTTGGTCACCTCAGCTACATCTTCTCACCTACAAACCACATGGAACTTCATGAACACATCCTGCCTTGTGCAAAAGTTCTCCCCGCACCTCTGCAGGGGAAGAGGACGATGCTAAGCAACTCCAGAACCTTGCAGGGCAAAACCCATGGACAAGGACTTCCAGTGGGAATAGAGTGCTGGCATCCTTCATGGCTCCATTCACCCCCAGGCATGGTGCCTATGAAGAGAAACAGCTCCTGACAAACCTGGGACCCATGCTCTGAAAGCCTGGGCTCTCTGAGCAGCAATTTCTCCCCCCTTGGTGACCTACTCACCTCTGCTCAGAGTGGATGGCTGTAGACTGGGACTTTCCAAGTTCACCCAAAGGTTTTTTTTCTGTTGGGACATCTGGAGGCATGGGGCATCCCTGGTCAGATTTAGGTTGGGCTGCTCAGGAGGATCTCCAGGATGACTATCCCTGCCCCAGTCTGGTCCCTGTGGCAGGGGACCCTCCTGGTGAAGATTTTTTCCTTAATAAGAATTTCCTTTCTCCAGCTCATGTCCCTACTTTCTCATCCTGTCCCTGTGCACTTCTGAAGGGAGATGGGCATGTGTCATATCTTCCATCCCAGCACACAAGGGCAGGCAGAGTGCCCACCAGTCCTGATAAACACACCAAGACGGCCACCATCCCCTTCAGGGCATGGGTTTCCCTCCCAAGGGAAGGCAGGAAACCAAAGCTTTGGAGCAGAAGGAGCACTAGTCAGGGCATCCTGCTGCAGAGAGCATTGTGGCTTCACAGACTAAACCCCCAGCACCTGACCCTGCAGAAGCAACCCCGGAGTGACTTTCCAGCTGCAGGGCCTGGGTTGCTCTCATTCCCTCCTGGAGACCCCCCCTCCCACCCCAGCTGCCCTCTTGGGCACCACAAACTATAACTGCTCCCGCTTGGAGCGAGAAGGGAGCAGTGAAGCCACATGCACGGCTGGGCAGACGGGTGCCCTGGGGAGCTGGGGGAAGGGCTGTGTGGTCTGGCAGGGACAACGTTTCTTGTAGCCCCTTCTGCTGCCTCAGAACGCAGCGGGCAGGAAAATGGAGTGACAGTGGTGGCTGGGCAAGGTTTAGTGCCCACAGGCAGCTGAGTGATGTTCTCCCCAGTCCTTTACTCTCTGCATGGCTTTTCCAAGGCAGCTCGACCTGCGGCATCTCCTGCTACATCCCACCCTGATCTCTCCGTCTGGCCTTGCCAAGGCACATCAGTGCTGACCTGCGGCAACTGGCCACCCGCCCGCCTGTGCCAAGACATCTCAGAGAGACATACCCCCTTCTAGCTTCCAGCATTTTCCAAAAACAAGCTCCTAGCCACATCCTGATTCCCTACCCCGAGAGAACAGGGCTGGCTGAACACTGCCCTGCACCAAAGAGGGGCCTTAAAATCTACAAGATATGAAGTGGGGTGTTAGTGGTGCACCGTCCCCATTCCATCCTACACATCCTTCTGCTCACCCTCCTCGGCTATGTCCTCCCCAAACAAGGCTCTTCTTTGGATTCCTCATCCCTCTGCAGCATCCCCAGCCTGTGCTATTTCCTTCCTTGGAACAAGTCTGTGCCCCCTCTCAAGCCTCCTACCTCCCCCCCCATTTTGACCTTGATCCCCTGGAATCATGAGGTCTGGGAGGGGAGCAGGAAGAGACTCCAAGGTCTAGGGAGATGAGGAAAAGGAATAGGATGGGACTATCCTCTGATCTCCCTTAGGGTAGGGAAGCAAGGGGGGACATGACACGGTTCCCTCCCCCCCCAAGGAAGCAGCAATGAAGATGTGCGGGGGTGGGGGGTGCATTACGGAGCAGAGCTGGAGAAGGGCGGGAAGGACCGGGCACGAGCCGGAGGGGCTCAGATCCTGCTGGTGCACCTGGGGGAGCGGGAGGTGGTGGTGAATATTTTAATCTAAATCAAACAATAGGACCAGAGCCGCTCCAATGATTTTGCAGAATGCGTTTGGTCGGAGACGGGGGAAGGACTGGAGGGAATGAAATAAGACCCCCG
>VZRJ01007864.1:194-23098 GCA_013397565.1 Ptilonorhynchus violaceus | reverse complement strand
GCTCGCTCCGCTCCCGCTTCCCCCTCGCTTTCCGCGGGGGGCGGAAAGTTTGTGCCCGCGGTGGGGGCACCGCTGGAGGTGTGGGGAGGCAGATCCTGGGGTGTCTGGGCGGGATCGTGCCCCGAGAGCTCGAGGGGGCTGACACTGGGGTGCCCGGTGGGGGAGCGGGATTAGGGACGCGGGGCTGTGGGCAAGAGGGGTGTCGGGGGTGGAAGCAGGCAGGGAAAGAAGGAGGGGGGGTCTCTGTGCCTCCGCGCTGATGGGCTCAGCTTTATCCAGGGCTGTAATCCCCCTGCTCCGGTAATTAAAAACTCCGCATTACAAGGAAAACGGTGTGCAGGGAAATGTAATCAAGTCTGGAGGGGCTTAACCATCTGGTAAAGGTTAGGACCGGCACGGCGGGGGACGCGGACGGGGGATTTGGCAGCAGCCGCGATCTGGGCTCCTCTTAATCTACCGCGGGGACGAACGCAGCATCTGCGGGGTAATACCGGTGCTCCGGGCAGCGATCGGTCTCGCTGGATCCCAGCGCCGTTAACGGGATCTTTCCGAAGGTGGTCCCCTCCCCAGGTGCGTTCGGCTCCGGTAAACAGATTTTGCTGTGGCACCGGGACCCGGATTGCGGGGGCCAGCAAGGAAAAGGTTAAGCGGCTGCCGGTGGCCGCGGCTCGGCCCCCCCAGCTCCGGGCACGGCCCTCCTCCGCCGCCCCCGGGAGCCCGAAACTCTTTGAAAGTGCAAGAGGCAAGAGAAGGCGGTGGAGGAGGCGGCAGCGCGGGTGCGACTCCGCGTCGCCGGGATTTCTGCGGGGCCATGGGGGCCGGGGCAAGGTCCGGGCGAGGGCAGCTCTTCCTCCGCTCCCTCCTCTTCCTCCTGTTGGCCGGGCCCCCGGCGCGCCACCCGGCCCGGGGCCAGCTGCGCTACGCCGTGCCGGAGGAGCTGGAGCACGGAGCCTTCGTGGCCAACCTGGGTGAGGACCTGGGACTGGATGTGTCCACCCTGTCAGCGAGGAGGTTCCGCATCGTCTCACGGGCAGGGGCCAGGCCGCACCTGGAGGTGAACCTGGAGAACGGGATCCTTTTTGTGAACGAGCGGATTGACCGGGAGGAGGTGTGTGAGGCCGGGGGGACCTGCCTGCTCCACCTGCAGCTCCTCGTCGAGAGCCCACTGGAGCTCTACCGTGTCGAGGTGGAGGTGCTGGACATCAATGACCACGCACCCACCTTCCCTTGGCAAGAGTATGTGCTGGAGGTGGCCGAGTCTGCTGTGCTCGGTGCCCGCTTCCCACTGGAGAGCGCCCAGGATCCTGACGTGGGTACCAACTCCGTGCACACCTACCGCCTCAGCCCCAATGGTTTCTTTTCACTTGAGGTGCAGACACGCAGTGATGCCAGCAAGTTTGCAGAGCTGGTGCTGGAGCGTGCCCTCGACCGCGAGCAGCAGCGCGTGCACCGGGTGCTGCTCACCGCTCTCGATGGTGGTGTCCCCGAACGCTCAGGCACAGCGCACATCCTCGTCACGGTGCTGGACGCAAACGACAACGTGCCTGCCTTTGACCAGCCCTCGTATGGCGTGAGCCTTCCTGAGGATGCTCCTGCTGGCACTCTGGTCATCCAGCTCAATGCCACCGACCTGGATGAGGGTCCCAACGGGGAGATTGAGTACTCCTTCAGTGGGCACGCACCGCCACGTGTCCGGGAGCTCTTCCACGTAGAGCCCCGGAGCGGGCAGGTGCTGCTGAAGGGCCGCCTGGACTATGAGAAGGCCAGCCTCCACGAGCTCTATGTGCAAGCCAAGGACCGCGGACCCTCAGCTGTGGCCGTGCACTGCCGGGTGCTCGTGCACCTCCTCGATGTCAATGACAATGCGCCAGAGGTGACCCTCACCTCTGTGTCCACACCCGTGCTGGAGGATGCCCCCCCAGGCACTGTCATCGCTGTCATCAGTGTTCTGGATAGGGACTCTGGGGACAACGGGCGTGTGAGCTGTGAGGTTGGCCCCAACGTACCATTCGAGCTCCGCTCCTCCTTCCGGAACTACTACACGCTGGTCACCACGCAAGCGCTGGACCGGGAGGTTGTGCCTGAGTACAACGTAAGCATCACGGCACGGGACATGGGCTCACCTGCCCTGCTGACCCGCAGCACCCTCACCGTCCCAGTGTCTGATGTGAACGACAACGCTCCGCGCTTCCTCCAGCCCTCCTACAGTGTCTACGTGATGGAGAACAACGCGCCAGGTGCCTCCATCTGCTCTGTCAGCGCATTGGACCCCGACTGCCAACAGAACGCCTACCTGTCCTACTCCATTGCCGATGGGCACATCCATGGCATGCCTGTGGGCACCTACGTGTCTATCAACTCAGACAGCGGGCACATGTACGCCCTGCGCTCCCTCGACTATGAGCAGATCCGCAGCTTCCAGATCCAGGTGCAAGCACAGGATGCGGGTTTCCCCCCGCTCAGTGCCAACGTGACCGTCCACATCTTTGTGCTGGACCAGAATGACAATGCTCCGGTCATCATTTCCCCCATGCCACGCAATGGCTCCGTTGCCACTGAGCTGGTGCCACGATCAGCCAGGCCTGGCTACCTCGTGGGCACGGTGTCGGCAGTGGACGCAGATGCGGGGCTGAACTCTCGCCTCTCCTACCAGCTCCTCCAGGCCACTGACTTCACCCTCTTCAGCGTGGCACCTGACACAGGTGAGCTGCGCACCCTCCGCTCCTTTCTGGAGCAGGATGCAACCCGGCAGCAGCTGGTGGTGCAGGTGCGGGACGGCGGGCAGCCGGCCCTCTCTGCCACCATGTCCCTCCTGCTTTCCGTGGTGGAGACCATGCCTCAGACTCTCTCCGACTTCAGCGAGTTCAGCCTCCCGCCGGAGGTCTCCTCATCTTCCCCACTCACCCTCTACCTCCTTGTCTCCCTGGGCTCCATCTCCTTCACTTTCCTTCTCGCCATCCTCATCCTCACAGCCATTCGCTGCCGTGGAGAGCGGCGTTCCCACCAAGGGGACAGCTGCTCACCACCTCGCTGCCACTGCTGCCCTGGGTCCAGACCCTCCTCTGATGGCCTGAAGACTTCCAACCTGACGGCACAGCCCCCTGCAGGGACCACGGCTGCCACCTGCCTTGATGTGCCTCCGGGCGGCCCCCCAGGCTACTGCTACAAGGTCTGCCTTGGTCCTGAGTCTGCTCAGAGCGACTTCATGTTCCTCAAACCCTGCAGCCCCCCCCGCAACAATGAGAAGGATGCTGGGAAGCGGTCCCGGCCAGACCAGCATCTCCAGGTCTCCAAAGAGGTAACAATGCCCAGCAATGCTTACCAGCGCTCCGCGGGTCCCCCCAGCCCCCTCCCTCAGCCTCTCCCACAAGGGAAACCAGGCACGGCTTCTCCCAGAGAATAACTGGAGCCTTTGATCAGTGCGGGAATTAGGAGCCGTCAGGCAGCGGGATCTCCACCGAGCTTCCCGACGGGTCTAATTACCGGGGGAGCGTCAGGCTTGGCTGAGGCGAGAGGAAATCCCTTCTCACTGTCTTTTGTACCCATTAGAGGCAACAGAGATGCTCCAGTGCCCAGGGGGAGGTGGGATAGTGGGGGTGGCTTCTCCTTCGAGTGGGTGAGCAATTCACACTGGGACAGCCTGAGCATCACTTTTACTCTGCTTCCCCTGTGCTGGTGGGGGTCCACAGTGTCCCACTTGTGTCCCAGGCCCGGCTGCTGTTCCGCACCGGGCTGTTCCAGCAGGCAGGGAGGGGGGTCTTTGGGGCAGGATTTTGATGTCAACATTTGTTAGGTATTGAAATGAGGAATGTCTAATTTTCCCGATGAAAGACTCTCCAAAACACGATTACAAGGATGGAGAGTGATGAGGCGTCTAATCCACTTACATTTGACTTTTAATAAACCAGCCCTTCTGAGGAGAGACCAAGACTCTCTGCCAAGAGTTTCTCTCCACGTGTCTCCTTGCACCCCTGGACTCTCTTCCCTAATACTTAATGAGATTATCCTGTAGTTTTTGCAACCCTCCTGGGACATCGAGCATGAAGCCAGTTTCTGCCTCTCTCACCATTTGCTGCCTCAGACCTGGGCTAAGTAACAATCGCACACACAAAAAAGACTTTTGAAAATTAACAGGAATAAGAAAACCACCTGTCTCTCCCCAGAAGGACAGACTTAAAACTCCCAGAGGCAGAAGACAAGCCCCAAACCACCCCAATATCTCAGGAGGGTGAGGAAGGTCCAGAAAGGAACAGGCTGATTCAATGCTGTCTCAGAATGTGCTGCTTGCTTCTCCGCAAAGGGCACGGGGCAAGCGGAGATGGGATCCTTCATCCCTGCCTGCTGAAGCCTTGTGCTGGATGGGCTAGGATGTTTGACAAAGGGTCCAGGGCTGATTGACTGAGGGTCCCAATAACCAGCCTTGCCCTTCCCTGTGTTTTCCAGGCCAAGCAGCCCAACACAGACTGGCTGCCTCCAAGCACACAGCGACCTGCCCTGAAAAGGTACCAAATCCAGCATGGGGGGAACAGAGGGAGCAGGTGGAAAGGGGATATGGGGATGGGAAGGTTATCTCTGACACGGCTTTGAACTGGTCTCTTCTCTTTAGCTCCCAGAGCCTGGAGGATGTGGGGGAAATCCGTAGAACCCTCCAGAAAGAGCACGAGAGGCTGTGCACACTGGTGACCCCTGTCTCTGGTTAGTATTGGGACCCTGGGGCGGGGAAGACCAGACCCTTTGGTCTCTTGTTGGAGGTGCAGTGGGGGCATCACACCCCTGTTCCTAGCAGTGGTGAAGTTTTGTGGGTGGATGAGGTGTTCAGGCACCAGAAGGGAGGTTGGTGACACAGGACTTGCATCCTGGGATGTGGATGTGGCTGTCCCACTGAGCTGTGGATGCGACCTCCCTGAGCCAGTCTTACACTCATCTTTCCTCCAGAGTTTCAGAAGGCTTCGGCAGGCCCCAACAGCATCTGGACACCCCAGTACAGCCCCTTGTACCCAGCCCTGGATTATCAGCACAACGTTTACATCCCTGGCACCCCTACTCTGCTTTCCAGCAAGGATGGGCCCCTCTTCCCAGGCCGGGAGAACAAGAACAGCTTCTCCACCTTTGGCAAGAGGAAGAAGATGACGACTTACTGTGACATGCATGACAGCGTGGTTATCAACAACGACCTGAAATAGCCTGAATGGCTCTGTCCTTGGAATCTCTTGCATCGTTTCAGCACCAGGTCAACCCACAGCACACGGCTCCATGTATGGACCACTCAAGACTTTATGGGGCTGCTGGGAGAGTGGCTCACCAGAGCATGGGGGAAGAATTTAAGGAGCAAGGGACTGAAAATTATAGGGATTGGGGGGTGGTGGCAGGGGGAATTTCTCCCATCTCATCCTGCAGAGCTGTGTTGGCAGCAGGTGCTATTTGGGGTCCATATGACCAGATTTAAGCAAATCTGCCTTGAGTTTGCCCATTCCCGTGTCCCCCTAGGGACCATCCATCTCTGTAAACATTGTCCTTCTTTGTCTTGTCCGGCTGTGTGAATGTACTGAGCTGCATGCCTGTATCTCTGTCCCAGTAGGCCTGGAAAGTGTATGCAGACCAAGCCTGGTTCAGCCAGCCCTGACCTTACACTCTATGACTCTCTGTCACCGGGACAGTGACCATTGCTCTGTCCCTGAGATCCAGTGGGATGTGTTGCATGTCCGGAGCAGCCATTGGTGTCTGTCTTCTCTGGGAAGCGAGTGCAAAACCCAGCCTTCATGGGTGCTTCCCTTCAAACCCTGACCCAACACTTGCAGGGCTGGACATAGCCAGGGTCCAGGACAGAGCCAGCCTTTGGTCCAGGAACAGCATGGGCACAAATGGATTGGATGGCCAGAAGAGCTGCTGGCTTAAGTACCTGAGAGATGCACAAGGTGAGGCCCTGCTGGGTAGCTCTCTAGCCCAAGGCAACATCATCTGAATGAAAACAGTTTCCAACCATTGGAGTGGCCCCAGCACAGGTGACAGTCTCTTCCCTCCTGCCTCTGCCCTCACTTGGATCTCTGTTTTTCCCAAGTCCTGAACGCCTGGAGGAAACCCCGCACTGGGGGCCCCACCTGCATAGGACAAACATGTCCAAGTGCACCCTGTTTTTCTTTGAGAAGTTTTAGCTGGCAGTCAGGAGCCCTCAAGGGCAGGACTCCAGCCCCAGAACAGTCTCTCCCCTGCCTTGCACACCCTGCACCTGTCCACCAGTCTGTCTGTCACCATTGCCAATTGCTCCGGTCACGGGACAGTTCACTTTGAATCCATCTGTGCAGAACATGACAGCTCTTTCTAAACTGAGTTTGTTTCACTATGTTTGATTTGTACCAGTAAATTGTATTTTAATAGCTCACCCTGGCTCCTGGCTGTCCCTGAGTTGCACATGACAGCAGGGATTGCTGCACAGCTCTTGGAGCAGTACTCCCAGCTCCAGGAGATACGTCTGTCCTTCTGGTCTTTTGAGTTCTGGAGCAGCATTTTATGCCAAGAGCTCATTTTATTCACTTCACCTGGATTCTGGGGGCTCAAGGTCCCCTTCCCTCCTCCCCTGGACTCAGTTGGAATTTGGGGTCATGGCCAGAAGGAGCTGGAGATGTCACACAGCTCCTAGCTCCATGCTCCAGCTTGGGCAGGGAGGAATTTGCACCAAGGTGTGGGCATACATGAACTGCTGGGGAGAGGAGCTGGATGTGGCACTAATGACATAATAACACATGGTATGGTGCTTGTTCTGGTTAATTTACCCTTTCCCCTGGATCCTAGGCACCCAGCAGCTTGCCTCAAGAGCCACAGAGATAACCTGAATGTGTGCCAGGTGTAGGGACCAGCTCCCTGGGGATAGGCAAGCCTCTATGTGTTGGTGGGATATCTCTTGGCTTGATGTGGGAAGCACTTCACCTTCAGATGAAGCCCTGAGGTGGCCACGCCATGGTTGTCCTTCTCATACCCTGTACTGGCTCAGTGACCGGCTTGGGGAGGCTGCAATGCGGCTTTTGGGATTAACCCAGAAAAGTCCTTGTCTACAAGTGGGCAATGTGCTCTTCAGTGGAAGCAGGGGGCAGGGAGCACTCAAAGGGGCCCCGTGGGAGTCAGAGGCCCAAGAGGACAGTGCTTCGGACATGAAAGGGACCTGGCTGCTTCTGGTGACTTCAGTCCCAGCTCACATCTGCCTGACTGCGGGTAGATGAAATATTCCCCGTCCCAATTAGACGGTAGGATGAAGGATTTTATGCTGCCAAGTGCATGCTTCAAGGGTCTCTAGAGAGTGTTAAGGGTAAAAAAGAACCCCAAACAGCTATTGCCTGAGACTTCTGTACAGCATTAGCCTGTTCCACTGCTTCAAAAGAACAAGGGAATTATGTAAAGTGATACAATAAGATTAATAACAGCCTCAAGAAGTAATAAAAGCTTCAAATGGACCTGACTCCCTGCAGGGCAGCAAGCATCTCCCCCTCCCGGATTAAGTCCGGCAGTATCTTCCCTGCATTTTTAGGTGGTGCTGACCAGGCACTGGGAGAGGACTGCAGCCCCTCTGCAGAGACCCCACAGGGGCTCAGCCACAGCCCCTCCACAGGAGGGCTGAGCTGTTCACTCTGTTCCAGCTCACACAGCAAATCCAGTGCTTCATGGCATCCAAGATGTAAATGAAAACATGGAAGTGGTGGTTTGTATCAGATTCCCAGGTGCGGCTTCCCAAAGGGAAATTAATCTCCAAATTGACCCCCAAAACCATAGGCATTTGAAAGCGACACTTTGCATCTCTGTCTTTGGAAAGTCACGGGGTTGAGCAACCAAGGGGACAGGTTTTACCACCTCCCCTGTCACTCTCCAGTGTATTTTCTCGGCATATTTTAAACCCTACTACCAAGGCTCACTGATGCCCACTAAATTGCCTCCCTCTCCTCTCCATTACTCTTGACCATCAGCCCATGGGGTGAGATAGATAACACATAAACACATCTGTGCTTCTTGCTGACCCCCAGCTTTGCGTGTTCAGGTCAGGCCCCTTCCAAAAGGGATTTGAGCAGTACAGCACCCAGCCCAGGCCCCAACACCCCACATTCCCCGAGTATCTGCTTTTGCTTAGCTGAAGGAAAACCTGCACTGACAAGAGCTCAGTTTCAATCTTTCATTTCAATCACCATATTGATAAAAAGGACAATAAAAGGGGACTTGCTTTAGGGAAGAGAGCACTTGCATAAATCTAATTCAACCACACTACTATCCCTCTTCAAAGGGCATGCCTGGTCAGAATCGTCCATCTAATAGATGAGATCTCCTTTGAAGATCTCCCACAGGGACAGGGTCTCATTAAAAATGCAAGGTCTTTGCCCTACAACTAGTTATTTTTACAACTCTCCCTGTGCTTACACTCCTGCACAGCTGATGAGCATTAGCCAGTTTCTGTAGCCTGGTAATGCACTGGGCATGAGAGCTCCTTTGGAGATCTGCTCAGCAGAACACTCTCTAGATGCCCCTCTCACATGTTCCAGCTCTCTCAGAGATCCAGAGGCAAATTTGGCTTTCAGGGACCTGCCAGCCAGCTTGAGATTTGCTTCTAGGACAGCGGGAAAGCTGCCATGTGGTGCAGTTGGCTGCAAAATGCTTCAGGCCATGTGAGGCAGGCACATAGTGCTTCTGGGCGCCAGCACAAACAGGGGGTTTGTGCTCTTGCTGTTGCTGAATAGACTGTTTGGATGGAAATACTACTTATACCTCTGTAATGACTTGAAAATGCATCCCAGAGAGACAAAATGAATCCAGAGGTAGAGAGAAAAGAGGCCAGAGGGAAAGACCCAGAGAGGCTGATACTCAGTTCCGCTCCTGCCTGCCACGCACGGAATCAAGCAGCAGCCAGTGAGTCCCCCAGGAGGCCTTAGCAGGGACACAGCACTCTGCATGCAGTCGGGTCAGGCTGGGTAGAGCCATGGATACAGGTGGTCTCAGCTCCCAGAGGGCGTGGTATTGGCAGGACAGAGCTAAAATCCAGGGGGACCGGTGGGAGCCTGTGCCTGGATGTTGGATCCAGCCCAATCTGTGGCACTCAGTGGTTAATTAGATCCTCCAAAGATGCTAGGAATTTCTTTTTCCTCTTCTCTTCTCTTCTCTTCTCTTCTCTTCTCTTCTCTTCTCTTCTCTTCTCTTCTCTTCTCTTCTCTTCTCTTCTCTTCTCTTCTCTTCTCTTTTCTCTTCTCACTCAAAGATGACGCTGGAACACACCTTAATTTATCCAAGACTGAGTCAAGATCCATTCTGATTTCTTTTCAAATTGCCTCAGTGTCTTAAATATCTTCCCAAACTCACCACACAGAACAGCCTGCTGTTCCTGGCTGGATCCCTTCCTCCTGTTTCCTTTTTGATCTCAGTAGATGTTTTGTAGAAATAAATATCATTTAGCTTCTGTCATTATAACTTAGCCTCTGCCACACTGAAAAACGTCTGCATGATTGTCACGTGCTGATTTTCTCTGCTCCTTTGCACCTTTTCCTTTTTCACTGCTCTGAAAACATCAGTTGCCAACTCCTCCACAGAGATCAGATGGAGGAACAGGCCAGGGCTGAGAGAAGCTTTTGCTTCCCAGTTAGCCTATAATGTGTTTTCAGTCTAAGTGGTGGAAATGTCACTGGCTCTGTTTTGCAGCATTCACTCAAGTGGAATTAATGCTTCTTGTTAGTGATAATATGACTTAATCATCTTAATTACTTTGAGACATAAGTAGACACCTTTGTGTATTGAATAACTTATGACACACTGGACCAAAAAGCACGAATGAGGGCTTTGAAAATAAATTAAATATGACCCCTAGTGCAGTCTGCACTTTGACTAATGATTCGTCTCCCATGAAATTCAATGACTTACAAATCTTACATTTGAATAAATGATACATTTTTGCATGTTTTAAACAATAGCAGCGATTTTTATTTCAGCACTCGGAATTCAGAGTGCTTCTCCAGCGCCAGGAAGCAAGGCAAACAAGTTCATGTTAAACGGATTGAAAAATAAAACATTTGTGCAGTCAACTATCAGAAATACATTCAGAAGATCTGCAGGCATTTCTGATGAGATATTTATTTTAATTCATTGCTAGGAATATCTGCAACAACAGGTGAAAAAAATGCATCAGAAGAAATTAGGAGAGAGCGAAGATTCCCAGAAGGTTCACTAAGGTCTTCACATCCAATCTGTCCATTTCAATAATGTCTACAACAGAAAATATCATTAAATAGCTCCAGAAGTGTCTTATTATACATTTTGCCTGCATAGAAAATAAATCATACAAAGGAAAGAGAAGCAGGAAAAGCAACCATCAATCAAGAAAATTATTATGAGCATTCATAGGATTTCTGATAGGCCAGGATGCAGAGACTCTGTGATAGCAGGCTGCACGGGAAATAGAAAAATTGGGGTTAAATTGTTACATGAACCCAGAGAAAAGATGAGCTGTCTGAGTTTGTTCTGTTCTATTGCAGTGAGTCACCCAATTTCTGTATCCAAATCTTCCTCTAAAAAGCACAGCAGTTCAGCATGGTGCAGACAATAACGCAGATCTCTACACAGGGACTTTTTCAGCCCGAGTCTATCTGAAATTCAGAGGTTAGTTTAGACTGTAGCATCACAGGGGAGCCTGACTGGTTTGATGAGTCTCCTCTTAAGCCCATGTCCATATTTCTTGGTGTTTTAACTAACAGAAATTTTTTTCATACTGCCGAGGGTGAAGGCTGAGGGCTCTAGGATTAATTTATTGCTGCTCTTGCTCTGCAGTTGTTCAGTCTCTATTGACTAAATCTCTGAAGCTCCTCAGAGTACAGATGGAACATATCCACACAGGGATCTAAATGTAAGGAGTTTAATCTGGTGTTGAATCCCACCTGTAGGATTCCATCTTGTCCCCACTTTCCTTCTTGATCTGCCTTTAATATCATTTAAAGGAGACATGTCCAGCACCTCTCTGACACTGGCATTTTATCAGAGATCAGAGGAAAAGATTTGCCATTTGCTTTGAGTATCCCCTAACAGACCGAACTTCAGGAATGTAATCCTGAAATTAGTTCCCAAACTTAAAATTTATATTTTCCTGTTTCCAGAAAATGCAGTGTTATAGTCCATTGGCTTACCTAAACCACCTCTTCCTCCTAATCTCTCCCTGCAAAATAGTCTGGCAGCTGCCCCAGCATGTAAGGAGATCATCAAAAGGATGATCGTCTGGGGCTGAATCCTTTTCCTATGTTCCCCAAGAGTCCTCTTGGCTCGTTGTGCCACATGACATGAGCCATTTAACTCCCTCAATGCCTGTCAGATGTCACACACCCTGATGGTTATGTTCCTTTCATACCTGAACAGACTCCAGCAGGCTCCTCCTGTCACTGAAGGGTCCATCCTATGGCCTTTTTTCTGCCTCTCTTTGGGTCCAAATTTTATATCTGCTGTAGCTTCCTAGTGAATTCGGATCAAATCTGACCGTGCTTTGAGCAGAAGCCTGATCCAATCACTTCCAGGCATCCCTATTTTGCTTCAGTTTTCCTGTGTATCCATAAAGATCCGTGAAGATTTAGCTGCAAACTGCCAAATCCCTGGTGAAATGGTGCCCCCTCCATGTCACCCACATGATGCACAGCACCACCAGCACCCAGCTGGGACAGGACCATCCTGTCTGCTGTGCCTGTGCCTCCTGAGCCGTGCTGTGTCCAGCATTGTGGTGTCCAAAAACCAGGGTGGAACTACATGGGAAATCACGGCTGACCAGCAAGACACTCCCAATCTTGCAAGGGAGGAGCTACAAGTTCCTTCCTGCTCTCTTGGAGATGGGCAGGGACAAGTTACAGAATTTTGGTTTTATGTTATATCTTCTTTAAAAAGATTAAAAAATAAATTAAAAACTTGAATGTGAGCTGCAGGGATAAATCACAGCACAGAGCTTGGCAACACAGAAGGGACCCTCATGTCACTCCCCAAGCCTTCCTGTTTGTTGCTGAAGGCATTAGGCAGTAAGACCACTCTGGGAGCCACTTCTGAAAAGCTTGATTCTGTTGGCATGGAGAATTTTTTTCATAAAGGGCCTCTATATGCAAATGGGAAATGGAGACGGAGTGGGAAATAAGCCCAGCAAAAAATTATGGAAGTTTTTGCTGCCTGCAAGTGGAATTCAATCGAAAAAGGGGGGAGGAAGAAGAAAGGAAATTGAAACAGCCTCCTTTCTGCACAGATTGCATTGCTGGAGAAGCTCTGAGTGTTGCAAGGCGTAATAGTTGTCTGCTCAGAGGTTCCTTCCCGGGGGACTTTCCCTGGGATAGTTTCATACATTTATCCCTGACTCCTGGCATCTGCATAACACGCTCACAGAGAGAGTTATTAGTTTAATTTTCTTGTGAATTACAATGGAGGCAGAGAGAATTAGAAAAGACTTTTTTTTTTTTTTATTATCATTACTTTTTGTTTTCCAGTTGAGAGATTGTAAATGAGGCTATTCATCCTGCTAACATCAGTAGGGACCCAAACCCAAGTCTTTCTGGGGTAATTGGTTTCTGATGAGCAATCACTTGTAAAACCAATAGCAAAGGCAAGAACTGAAATATAAATTCTCTCTTTACATGCTGAGCTTTTCATTAGGATTGTGTGTCTGGTTTCTTTCTGTGATTCAGTGGAAAAGCCACAAAGTGGTAAACAAGGCAGCGGACTAAGCCTGACAAGAAGTTTGCATTAGCAAAAAAATGCGAAAACAACATTGTCTAATGTTCTTCAGAACAAAAAAAGCACCTGCAGAATCCCTCAAGGTGCAGCTTTCCAGTGAGCCCTTCGGAACTAAAGTCCTAGACAGGGAGAAGAGACAACAGATCTTCCTGTGGGGCAAACCTGAGCGTGCTTCTGTCCAAAGAGACCAAAGTGTTGAGGAAAGAAAAAAAAATTAGAGACCAGGGACAGTTTTCCATGCTGCAAGTCTAACTAGGGTGGCTGAGGGAAATATGCAGTCCCTGATACCTTGTAGTTTGCAAAATATAGTGGACTGTGATGCTTGGATTTGTTACAAGGGCTGAAACTGTGAGTCAGGCTCCAGTTATTTTTTTCCTCCACTTATTGGTGAGGAATCTGCTAATCTGCACTGGTTTTTGTTTCCCTGATGAACCTCAGGGTGCTTAAGGCTTGATTTATTTATTTATTTTGGTGGCAAATTAAGCATCAGTCTGGATGCAGCTCTCAGTGCTTTCTAGGTTGGGGCTGTGGTGCTGTCATTCATTGGCTTAACTGGATTGCTTGCTGCTTTATGGGTTTTTTTCCAGTAAAATCTTTTGGCACACATACAGCTGGTTGTTGCCTTAAAGATGAGCAGAGAGCAGCAGGCTTGACAAAGACATGGAACATTTTTAAGCTCATGCACACAGAAAGGCCTCTGAAACAAGAATGATGTGGACATGTCTCCATCAAAACAAACCATGCAAAACCCTTCAGATAAATCCATTTTTTTTCAGCTTTCAAATGCTAAAAGCTGATCCCAAGGAAACAAACAGTAAAATCACTGGCTGGATTCAGTCCTGAGCAACCTGCTCTGAGCAGAGGAAGGGGATACAACACAACACACTAAGTATTGTCCAGAGATCTCTTCCAAAAACAACTATTCTGGGATTCTGTGATCACAGATTTTTCCTCTCATTAACCCAAAAGAGCCAAACATATTGCTGTGACCACAGCAAGAAATGAGGCAATTTGGACACTTCCATATTTGCATCACATTTGCATACAACATATAGCCCAGGGCAACATTCTGTATAGCTATCAAGCAAACCATTTTCTGTTTCTCTCATTTGGAGCCAGGCTTCCCAGGAATCTCCCAAAGCCTGGATGTGCCCTGCACCAATCATGCCTCCTATTGGTTGCACACCAGTCAGGCTCTGCTGACTGACATGAATTTTTGGCCTCCCACAGCAAATATCGGGCAACCTTGTAATTTTGGTACTGCTTGAGCAGAAGCATCTCCGTGACAATGCCAGGATCATTCACCTGAGTTTAAACATTGGAAGTTTTGGGAATATAAGGAGGCGAGAGGAGATGAGAGGAGATGAGAGGAGAGGAGAGGAGAGGTTTTAGCTAAGACTGTAGTGTGACCTAAGACACATGGAAGGACCAGTTTTCCAAACTGCCCAAGCCTCTGCAATCACTTATAATTCAACTCTTTCTGTCTACAATATAGGCAGAGGTTTGTACCAGATTTGTACCTTAGAGAAAACTTACGTGTTTTCCTCTCCAACTGTACAAGGACAACCCCCAGAGCCCAGCCCTGCCCCCTCATCACTACCAGTGCCTGTTTAGAAATCTCTACAGGCAGAAGCAGTCTGCAGATAACGAACATTTTTTCCTACTTGGAATAGCTGCTGCATGAGCCCTAGTTCCCCACCTCTTTCTGCCTTCTCCAAGTATTTCCATATGCCCTTTCTATGGTGACAGCTGACATTCTCAACTGAGTTCTCTCCTGCAAGTTTATCTGGATGATCTTTCAGAGGATGCTTCCATTTGGTCTTTATGGATGTTTCTTCCCTCCAAGTGATGAATAGTGCAGCTGAGCCTTTCACTCACAGGGCAATTGTGATGGAAAAAAAGGGAAAAAATGTAGGAAGTGAATCCTTCTAAGTTTTGTTTCTTTGTTTTGTTACAAGGTTCTACTTTGCAAAATTGTTATTTTGGCTATGCTTGTATTTCCCTTTTCTCAAGTCTATTAATGAGGGGGTCAGGACTAGAAATTAGCAAAAGAGCATCAGATCACACCATTACATCATTCCCTTAAAATGTGTGTGTGACTTAAGAAGATTTACTCGCTGTGGTGACAATTTGCCAGTGGCACAAAGTGGAGAGCGATTGAAGAACACTAAGCAACCCAGAAATTTTCTTGCTGTTGCAGGATTTTCTCATTCTCTGCTCTATCCTTTGACCTGGCCTGGGAAACTCATTGAGGATGTAAGTATTTGGACGGTCCATGAAAGAAAAAAGGAGATGGCTTTCAGGACCTGCACAGCTGGTGTGCAGCAAAGTGAAAGAAAAAAACTACGGGTTGAGATTTGTCTAATTTAACTGACTATAAGAATTTCTGCCATGGGATAATATTTGTGGTTGTTGTTACAGAAACAAGGAAGAAAGATGGACAAAACATTGAAAACTGGATGAAAAAGCTACTATCTCACCAGGAAACCTGTACTAGTGTTAGAATTTCCCTGCATTTCCTTTCTGGTGGGCATTTCAGGGGATCTGAGGTATTAGGGGAACCTATGGATAAGAAATGAAATTGCTATGGGTGCAGGGTGCAAGGTATTATACAGATTCTGCCTGAAACTGCAAAGAGCTCAGTCTCTGAGAGCCCACAACCCCCCTTCACCTCATCTTCTCTGGTCATCTTAACACAACCTCTTCAGGTTTTATACCCTGATTCCCCTTTCCATGGCATCATTTCATGCAGCTCTTCCCTCTTGCTGTAGAGCAAGGAGGAAGGAACTATTTTTCCTGCAACCACATCATTCTCTGACTTTATTTACAGAGGCTGAAATGAAGAAAACTCCCCCCTGCACTAAATCTGTTTGGTGTGGTGAAGGCAAGGAAGTGGAATTATATTGCAAATGTCAAGGGCTATGAAAAATGTAACAGACTTTAATATTCTTCTGCTGTTATTGCTGAGAGCGTCTCTCACCTGCATTCACAGAAAGTGAAGTGCCTTTTACCACTGAGCAGAAATGATTGCCTATTTTTATTTTAAAGCTACACTGTGGCATGCATCCTAATAATAAATGCACTTTCCTCCAAACTCTCTTTTGAGCAATTAACCTTCAGCTTCAAGATTTAATTTAAGCTTTGAGCCTTTGGGGTTAACCCCTACCTCAGGCTCCAGTAAACTCCAGCCCCAAATATTCTGCTACCTATATATTAAAAGTGGTTCCTACATTCCTAATTATAACCACAGGCCCTACCTTCCATGATACCTGATGGTAACTGGTGCTGAGCCAGGCACTTGGATGCTGCTTTGAAGATGTAAAACATTAACTATGCCTCTCTCCATAGCTCACTTTCCCATGGGGTTGTGTTTCAAGGTAAGTGGTTTGCATAAGATCCCTCAGAGACCTGCATTTAGTTTATTCAGTAGGATAAACAACCTGCTGCTTGTGTGCTTCTCCCTACAGAGCAAAGAAAAGCCCATTTTATACATTAAAATTGAACGTAGCATTGCTGAAAGGTCTGTGATGGCTTTTTCTGGAGCTCAGAGCATTTTATCTTGTTCCAGGAGGGGTCTCACAGGGCATAAGCCCTGTACATCTCCTAATACATCCCCCTCCTTAAAGTAGAAATACTTCTCTCTTAAGAACCTGTGTTCGGGAGGGAGAAGAGGTCACTGGCCCTCAGCTCTGCCTGTCTCACTGACCGTACTGCCCACGTCTGGGAGAGTTCGTGTCGAGGGGTTTTTTTTCACGGAGTTGTTTTAATTTCACCTGGATACAGCAATCCCCACAGGTCAAAAAGCACTCCGGGAGGGGAAACCTGGTTCTTTGCGGCCCAATTAGCATAACCCTTGGAAGGAAAGGGCATAAATCCCTGATGTTTTACTGGGAATCACGACATGTCGCTCACTGCCAGACACTGGCGAGCCGGGCTGCTAACGGGAGCCTCGGCAGCAGCACCGGAGGGCCCCGACGGCTCGTCCGTGCAGTGCCGGGGGAAGCGGGGCGGCCCCGGCATCACGCAGCGCCGGTTCTCCCGGCCACGGGGCTGGGAGGGCCGAACCAAGGCTGGCATCAGGCCACGTTCAGTTGCCAGACGCTTATACATTGAATTGGGGCGGGGGAACACACACAAGGATTTCACCCTTTCCCTCCTTGTCGGGTCGGTGCTGGTAAGGCACAAAGAGGAACGGTGAAAGATAAATGAACAGCTCCCCCCCCCCGCCGGGATTTGAGCAATCAGGAAATAAAATCTGAGCTGGAAAGTGCCCGAGCATCTGTTGGGTTATTAATAAATTGTATGCAATCTGTCCGAGGGATGAACCTCGGGACGGAGAGGAACCATCTGCTCCCGAGCGGCAGCTCTGATGGTGTCTGGGGAACGAACTTAGCAAATGAAAAGCAATGGGATCGCCCAGCCGGGCTCCCGAAGCGGCCGGGCTCCCGAAGCGCCCGGTCTCCGCACGACTTTTCCAGAGTGGACAACACAAGGGTTCCCCCACACCCGGGACAGGACCCCGCATGGATCCGCGAAGAACTGGGATTCGGGCCCAGCGTGGGCATCATCACTCCAAGCCTCGTCGGCTCGGCCAGCTCCCTGGGAACTCACGCTCTTTTTCGAGATCCTTTCCAAAGGGTCCTGCTCCAGATAGACCCGCGCTCCCAGGGGACGCCTTGTGTCCCCACCCCTGGGCGGGGACGCCGATCTCGCCCGCCTTTCCTCTGGGTCAGTGCTAATTGCTGCCCATAAATACTGTTCCCCACGTTTTATCCTCCACCTGTAACGGTGCCTCATGTGTTTTCTCGGAGGATTTTCAGCTCAGCTCCTCCCAGCGCTGAGCAGCGAAGGAGCGGGCAGGGCAGATCCCCTTCAGCCCACGGCCGGGGTTCTGCGCCGGCTGTCGGCCGGGGAAAAGGGCATTCCCGGGGCTGCTGCGAATGTCTGGATGTCCCTTATGCTAACTGAGCGAGGCTGGGAGCGTGGAGGGGTTATCGCACGAGCTCTCATCGCTGAAGCAGCAGCTAAAATGTTTCTTGCTGACGGACATCCCCGCCTGCCCGCAGTCTGTGTGGGCAGACATGCCTTCCCTGAGAGGGAGAATGCAGGAGCAGCAAGCAGGCGGGCACCACGTCCCTAAAACGCTTAACACGTGAGAGAACCCTGGCTCCCATAAACCCCACTCGGAGAAATTTCAGCCGAAATAAAGGGCAGTTGAGGACGACACCTCGAGCGACAGGAGAGAGGGACAGCGAGGGCAGAGCCGCCGCCAGCGGGGTCAGCTCGCGGGGGATGAGCGAGAGCCCGGGGCCGCTCGGGGCGAAGACACCGCCTGCGCCGGTGATGCCGCTCCCGGAGCTGCCGCCGCCGCGCTTGGAGCGGAGCCTGCCGGGAGCTTCCGCCGGGGCGGGGCGGAGCGGGGAGGCGGAGGGAAGCGGGCTCCGCCCGCGCCTCGGAGCGCCCTGGGACCCGGCGGCTCCGTTCGCGCCCGGGATAGGCGCGCTGCCTGGGGAGCGGCTTGACAGTGGATGTTACTGTTTTATTATTATTAATTTTTACATATGTATTTCATTAACGCGCTTTCCGACTGGTGCCGCTCTTCTCTTCCCGCGGATTGCGGCGGGGAAACCCGGCCGAGCTGGGAACCGGGCCGCTCGCCAGGATGAAGCAGCCGACAAGGCGCTGGGTCCCCAGGGAGAGCGGGACGGCTCAGGGCCGACCGCGGGTCCGGTCCCCGGCCGAGCGGCAGCAGCGTCTGGGTGCGCGGCGACGGGCATCGCCGGCAGCTTCCCGAGGAAGGCCGGGACTCCAGCTGTGCCAGCGTCCCGAAGACAGATGTGGAAGGGGAGGGGTTTGTTGTCCGTTCCCCGCTCTCTGAGCCTGCCCTCTTATATTCGGTGGTTGCTGGAGGGGATGTGCAGAAGCGAAGGCTAAACGCCGCGGCAGTGGGTGCTCCAGCCACTGAGCCACCACGTCATCTCCTTCCTCGTCCCCCACGGGCGTTGTCCAGGGAGGAATGCCTCGCTGAAAGACAGGTGGGACTCGTGAGCAGTCCTCTCGTTGCTTAAGGTACTCCTGAACGGTAGGAGAGGCTGCTTTCAAAGCTTTCGGCCTCAGGAGGCTTTGAAAACAGTCCCGGGCTTTTCTGTGCCGTGCTCTAACCCTTGAACTGCGCTAAAGAGGTGAGAAGGACACGAAGACAAATCCGACCATGCGAGTTCGGGGCTCGTGTGCCCTTCATGAGGGGACGGGTTTTTCTTTTCGGATCCTCGTCGACGAGGAGAGTCGCTCTGAGCCGCCTGACGTGGAGCTGCTGTGCGGTAATTTCCATCCCGTGGTGGTAGAACTGGAAGCGTCCTGTATGACCCGAGCGATTCTGTCGGAGCTGCTGCTTTTCCCTTTCTTGCCGATTCTCCATGTCTTGTCTCAAAGTGTAACTGAAGTCATGTTCTGATTTTAGTTGGGGGTCGAAATAGAGCGTTCCAAACACCCCTCGAAAAGTCTGTGTGTCTCCCCGCTGTCTAAAGGACAACAGGAGACGAACCTTCTTGATTTGTGTTTGCCATTGGGCTGTACTTGCATTTCTAACAGTCCAAAGGTCAGTCCGTGAGCTCTGATGAATGAACTGAACATGGGATGTCGAAACACGTGGTTGTTATTTTGCAGGACTTTAACTAGGCTTTCATCTCTTCCTGCCTAATGAAGGAGGCTCAGAGTAACGCACAGGCACTTGATGGGCTTTCAGGGTGTAAAGGTGAGTAGTCTATACTGATTTTTTCCTACAGATTCTCCATGTGGATCATCGCTCCTCAGGTCTTGCTGCTTAGTCAGACGCACTGGAAATGCTGGAGACTGACCAAAGTTGAAATAGCTAAACTAAGCCTTCCACCAACTCGGGTGCTTTTTGCAGGATCATTTCAGCTTTTCCTTATGGCCTTTGTAGGTTCTCACTATAAGTGCGGGTGGTATAAAAGCCACTTAGTTGTACATCTGTGGTAATAGTGCAACGCTACAATGCCTAAGGATTTGCCAATGTCACCCACTACCCCACTGCTACTCAGGTAGTAGCTGGATTTCATCAAAATGTGAGATTCTCGCACAAACTGGATTTGAGTAAGCAAGAAACAACTCTTCCTGTAGATCATCCCGGCTTCTTTAACCGTTTTTTTGGTATGTAGAAACACTTTTATCTCCAGCTAAGCTCAGATATTCGGCGTTGTGGGACCAATTACTGAAGCTGCTACTTGGTGGATATGGAAACGATGCAGACAAGTGTTCAGACCACAGAAAAAGAGATACCGTGTCCTGTGTCCTCGACGTCAGTGCTTCTCATCTCGCTAACAGCTGTTTTGCTTGTTTAAAACATCCTACTGCATTTTACATACAGCAAGCTTAACTTAGACCCTACTACGGCTCTTAAGATACTGATAAATCAAATTTGCTGACATCTGCATTACATTTTCATCTCCATTAACACGGCATGAAATATTTCTCCAGAGAAGACCTACTTATTCCAGGTAAGTGAATTAATTTAGCAAGCAGGTAAGTAGGGGGGAAAAACCCCAATCAACCAAAACAAACTCACCACAAAACCCAAACCAACCAAACAAACAAAAAGTTCAAAACCAACCCAAAATATAACCAAACAAAAAACCCAAACAAACAAACAAAAAAATGAAGCCAAAATCTGTCCTGTTTAAGCACCTTTCATCCTGGACTCGCATGAAACAAACATGATTGATTTGTTGGTAGAAGCTCATCCCCAACATCTCTTCCTATCCACGTGTCAAGACAGTGTTCTCTACCCAAAGTCTTTTGTGGTCTCTACCCTATTTCCTTTTGGTACAGAAGTTAAAATAAGCTGCCAGAAAACTCCAGGAAACTCAAGAGTTCGTGAACATATCTCCAGATCAACTTGGCAAAAATCGTGCTGTGCAGGATCTTTCTCGCCAGTCTTCTGTTATCAAAAAGATCAATTCTGTTGCCTGCACCTGGAAAAAGTTAACAAATGCTGTTCTGCTTGGTAGGATGGATTTGCCTGTGTGTGTTTACCTGTGGTCTGTGGTAATGAGAGTGTGGATCTGCAAACCTAATCCATGGAAGAAAAGGACAAAACCCGTGTGGGTGTTAGGAATGAGAAAAGGATGCGCTAATGAGTTTAATAAACCCGAGTCTTCGGCAGCAGCAGTGACTTCCAGAGGCTCCTTTTGCTGTTTACCGTGGGCTGCTCAGCTCGAGAGAAGCGCTGGAGGGGAAGACCACTCTTTATCTTCAAAGCCTAGTTCCACCAGGATTTGGGATATGAAACGTTAACTGCCTGAATGTCTTCCTGGGGGAGAAAACCCTGTCTCTGGCCGGACTGAAGAAATGCAGGTAAGTTACAAAGACGCAGTAGGAAGAGTTCATCTTTGCATTCATGGCACAAGCCAGACAAAAATGGCATCAAAGATGGATCTGTAATCAAGATATCATTAATGTCCACGGAAAGCCTGACTACCTTCAGCGGCAGCTTTCCATATGAACAGGCGGCACCGCGGAGATCAGTAAGATAGGAACACGAAAAGGTCAGTAGCACAATCGTATTTAATAATGTTTTGAACAGTGGTTTGTGTACGGAAGCCACAGATAACGGCAGAAGTTATCCTTAGTCCTCCTGAGGGCAGTGCTGTGGCCGCGGGGCTGCTGCCTGCGAGGCCCAGGAGCAGGTGATGAATGTGAACGAGGGCAGACGAGAGCTGTGTGGGCATGTGGAGGATTTTGCCCTGAAGCTTCAAATAGTGGTAGAAAGCCCTCCCATAGCCAGGCAACCCGGCTTTGCAGGGGTGGGGAAGGGGAGACTGTAACGTCGTTGTTTTGGGGTTTTTTTTTCCTGTTAATGAGGCATGTTGTGATGGGGCAGTGTCTGTGTACTGCGGCAGTGATCGTTCCCTCCGAGTGGCACGGAGCAGGGATTAGGGATTTGTGCCAGGGAGGCTGAATTTGAGTGGGGAAGAGCCTTCCCTGAGGAAAGGAAATGCTGTGTAGCACATGGGTTGTGTCATTGGTGACGAACTGGAGGATGTCTGCCTAGCTGGAGATCTCTGCCCCTGTGTACAGAGGTTCTTGCTGTATCTTGGCAGAGCTTGTCTCTTGTCTGCCGGAAAGGAGAAGCAAGAGCTTGACATTCGTCCTGCAGGTGGAAAAGGAGGCTGCAAAAGAGCTCTTCATCGAGCTATATATATAGCCTCCAGGAGCTGTGGTGGTCCCGTGCTTTTTTCTGCCTTCTTGGAGGATTGGTGTGCTAGGCTGGCATGGGTTTGAATCTCCGAAGGAAAGACTCCGCTGGGGTGTTTGGTGTAATCGAAGCCTTTTTGCACAGATGTTGAAGTGTCCGGGGCTTGGGCTACTTTATCAGAGGGTGGTGGATCCTCTTCATTGAGATAACGGGTTGAAGAGTGTGTCCTTCTTCCAAAGGGGGGAGGAAAGCGAAGAAGGGGGTCTGTTTGTCTTGCATAAACTGCAGAAAAGCAGAAAGGTTTTCCTCATCCGGAGAGATGGAAGTCGGCAGGGAAAAGGAAGAGGAGCTCTTGCCAAAAGGCATGTCTGCACTCAATGTCGAGAGTGATGTAATAACATGAAAAACTAGTTAGTTAAAGAGACAGGAGAGGCAAAAAGAGAAGAAGAGGACGAATCGGGGGAACAGAAGACTATGAGAAAGAAGAGAAAGAAGGAAGAAACAATGCAGAAAAAAGAGATAAATTAAAAAGAATAAAGCAATAAATGGAAATAGAGAGAGAAAGGAAGAAACCGTAAATTAATTGACATGTCATTGACGCTATCACTGTACATATAAAGACAGGAAGGTGAGAAAGAAAGAAAGGAAGGAGGCAAAGAAGATTACAAAGAAAATACGATGAAACCATAAATTGGATGACAAGGGTGCACCAATTATATTGCAGAATGATACAGGAATAAAGGAGAAAGCCAAAGAAGGAGTATATACCAGTAAATTAGTGAAGAAGAAGGGACGAAGAGAGGCAGATGAGATGACCGACACGCACAGACATTACCTGTAGACTCGGAACGGAGTTGGCCCCTAAAACCGTCCGCCTTGGTTAGAGCACCGCGTCAGACACTGATGCCACGTAATTAGTGCTGATTGCTCCTGCTTTGATGATCTCCACTGCGGCGCCGGAGGCGAGTGACGAGCT
>VZRJ01007863.1:371323-424981 GCA_013397565.1 Ptilonorhynchus violaceus | reverse complement strand
CCTGGATAGTTTGTGGATATAATTACTGACTGGAATCTGGGCTGTTGCAGTTGTGCGTGGGGGGGGGAAAGAGGAGAAAAGAAAGCGTCCCCCCCTCCACCGACCCTCCCTGCTACCCCCCCCTCACATTTTTTTTTCTCCCCCTTTGCTGGCGGTTCGGACATTTAATGTATTGAATGAACTGGAATTGCTTTCCGTGTGAGGAGGATGGTTGCTGTTACTTTGTGATGAGATCGGGAATGAATTGCTCGGTTTAAAAATGCTGCTTTGGATTCTGTTGCTGGAGACGTCTCTTTGTTTTGCTGCTGGAAACGTTACAGGGGACGTTTGCAAAGAGAAGATCTGTGCCTGCAACGAGATAGAAGGGGATTTGCACGTAGACTGTGAGAAAAAGGGATTTACCAGCCTGCAACATTTCACCGCCCCAACTTCCCAGTTTTACCATTTATTCCTGCATGGCAATTCCCTGACTCGACTTTTCCCTAATGAGTTTGCTAACTTTTACAATGCGGTCAGTTTGCACATGGAAAACAACGGTTTGCATGAGATTGTTCCTGGGGCTTTCCTTGGGCTGCAGCTGGTGAAACGCTTGCACATAAACAACAACAAGATCAAATCGTTCAGGAAGCAGACTTTCCTGGGGCTGGACGATCTGGAATACCTCCAGGCAGATTTTAATCTATTGCGGGATATTGACCCGGGAGCATTTAGGGACTTAAACAAGCTAGAGGTGCTGATTTTAAATGACAACCTCATCAGCACCTTGCCCCCCAACGTGTTTCAGTATGTGCCGATAACCCACCTCGACCTCCGGGGAAACCGTCTTAAAACCTTGCCTTACGAGGAGGTCCTGGAGCAGATCCCAGGCATTGCTGAAATCCTGCTAGAGGATAACCCCTGGGACTGCACTTGCGATCTGCTGTCGTTGAAAGAATGGCTGGAAAACATACCTAAAAACGCTTTGATCGGCAGAGTGATTTGTGAGGCTCCCACTAGGTTGCAGGGCAAAGATTTAAATGAGACCACAGAGCAGGAGCTGTGCAAAAAGAACAGAGTAGATTCTAGCCTAGCTGCTCCCCCTGCCGAAGAAGAAACCTGCGATCCTGGTCCCATTCCAACCCCCTTTAAAATACATGGCAAAGAAGACCCTGCCACGCCAGGATCTGCTCCAAACGGAGGTACAAAGATTCCTGTCAACTGGCAAATCAAGACCAAACCCACTGCTGCCGTGTCGACAGTGAGTGCGAAGAGCAAGCTACCGGCTACCGTTTCCTGCCCTCACATCTGCAGCTGTGATCAGATCCCTGGCTCGGGTTTAAAGGTTAATTGCAATGATAGGAATGTAAGCAGCTTGGTGGATTTGAAGCCCAAGCCGTCCAACGTGCAGGAGCTGTTTCTGAGAGACAACAAAATACACACCATCAGGAAATCCCACTTTCTGGATTACCGAAAACTTAATTTACTTGATCTGGGCAACAACAACATTGCCACCGTTGAGAACAACACCTTCAAGAACCTCTTTGATCTCCGATGGCTCTACATGGATAGCAACTACTTAGACACCCTATCCCGGGAGAAATTCGCTGGGCTGCAAAACCTGGAGTATCTGAACGTGGAGTTTAATGGGATCCAGATGATCATGCCTGGCACCTTCAATGCGATGCCCAAACTGAGAGTCCTCATCCTCAACAACAACCTGCTGAGGTCTCTCCCAGTAGATGTGTTTGCCGGGGTCTCACTTTCCAAGCTGAGCATACACAACAATTATTTCATGTACCTCCCCGTGGCGGGGGTGCTGGACCAGCTCACCTCCATCACCCAGATCGACCTGCACGGCAACCCATGGGACTGTACTTGCCCTATCGTGCCTTTCAAACAGTGGGCGGAGATGCTGCGCCCCAAGGTGATTATGAGCGACCTGAGGTGTGAGTCCCCTGAAGATTTCTTCAAGGAGGATTTTGAGTCTCTCTCCAATGATGTGATTTGCCCTCAGTTAAAAATCTCGCCCACATTAACTTCTACTAACAAAAACAGCACCGGGTTGACAGAGACAGGTACTCACTCCAACTCCTACTTGGAGACCAGCCGGGTCTCTATTTCGGTGCTAGTGCCAGGGCTTCTGCTGGTTTTTGTGACCTCTGCCTTCACGGTGGTTGGCATGCTGGTTTTCATCCTGAGGAACAGAAAGCGGTCCAAGAGGAGGGACGCCAACTCCTCTGCATCTGAAATCAACTCCTTGCAGACGGTCTGCGACTCGTCCTACTGGCACAACGGGCCCTACAGCGCCGACGGGGCCCACAGGGTGTACGACTGCGGCTCCCACTCCCTGTCGGACTGAGGCAGCAGGCGGGGCGGGGGCGGCCGCCACCCGGGACCGGCCCTTCACGCTCCGGCCGGGGACAGCTCTGCACCTCCGCTGCTACCTTTTGTGAGAAACGAAACACACAGACACACGCACGCCCTTCCTCACGACCCCCATAGCAAGCGCTGAGGCCCAGTGNCGCCCGTGCGCGGCCGGGGCAGCGACAGACAGGCGAGGAACCGCTTCCTTCGGCTCCGGCAGGGCGAAGCACGGCTCCTGGTTTTGTTGGGCTTTTGTTCTATTGTGTTGGGGTTTGATTTGCTTTTTTGCCCTCTTCCCTTGTGGACCGACCCCTTTCCGAGAGGCCGGGAAAAGGAGGGGGGCAGAGGACAGACAGGCTGGTGTTGGCCTCCTCCTGACGGCAAAGCAGGAGTGGAAAGTTGCACGAAGGCATGAATGTAATGTAAATAAATGACTCCGACTCCGAAACAAATAGACAAATGGACAAAAAAAAAAAAAAAAAAGTGCTGCATGGCTCGCATGGATACAACGCACCCCAGGGACGCTCCAGCCCCCGACTGGAAGCAGCGTCTAGTTCACACCATCATCCCTTACCTGATAAGTCCCTTCGTATCAAACCTTCTATATACGAAATACAGTATAATAATAAAAAGTGCCATTTCGCCAGTTTTTTTGTGTGATCAATAGGCAGTAGAGATCGTACTTTTACCGTGGAAAAAATTGTAAAGGTTTTATTTAAGACATAGCTGCATGAATATGCTCATTGGATTTTTTAATTTTTGTTTTTATTTTTAGGTGGGAATTACTTTGCTGGGAGAGATTTGCTTTGTTGATAGTGGGTTGTGTTTCGTTTTTGGGGGGAGGTGGGGAGGGTAGGCTTTGGTTTTGTTTCCTCTCTCTTCTTTTTAAATATACATATTCAGTATTGCCTTTCCATCTGAATGTAAAAATTAGTACCCTTGATTTCTATTATGGTAACAGTGTAAACATACAAAAAAAAATCCAAGGCAGTTAAGCATGACCAATTAATGTCACTCTAGCGCTTAGGCTGCAAAGTTTAATGGTAGAAAATTCTGTGCTGTTGTATATCTTACTATAACTTAAGGAAAACAGAACTGAGGAAGCAAGTGAAACTTACTAATTCTATTCGAGGATTTTATAATGGCATATTTTTTCAGTATTAAAGTGAAAATGTTTTCAACTCCGGGTCCTTACCATTTTTCCAGCATGCAAGTCTTGCAAACGGGTTACTTGGGTTTAGGGGACAGAGCCTCCTTTCAGTGCTCTGTGTGTGTTTCTCTCCCTCCCTCCCTCTCTCTCTCTCTCTCTCTTTCCCTCCCTTCCTCTTTCTCATTCATTCGCAAGCAGAAGCACAAACACCCTTCCTTCCCCCCTTTCCCAATGTAAATAACACACAGAAGTTTCCTGCCTGCNTTTTTTTTTTTTTAAACGAGGCAGTGAATCCCTTTATTAATACTGTGAATCTCTCGCTGCTGCCGCTGCTGTCACCGCCTCTGCTGCACACACTGCAGATATATTAGGGATGTTAGTGGGAATTTGCTTCAAGTGCCTCTGCCCAGCTTGGTCTCATTAAGCCAGAGCGGAATTTCCGCGGCCAGCATTCCCGCCCGGGAGCAGCTTGTCCGGTGGGGCTGCTGCGGGCGGCCGGGCTCCAGCAGCTGTCGCCAGTGGGAAAACGAATTAGCGCAGGGATTTTCCCGTTCCTGCACTGGGTACCTCCACCCTTTGATATTAAATGCTGAGAAAACCACAGTGCAGTGCTGCAGTTGGACTTCAGGCAGCTCGCGTTTGATCCCGTTCCTGTACGGGAAAGTGCCCCTAAACTCAGTCAAACCCGTAAAGGCAAAAGTCTCTGCAAATCACTTGTAACTCACAGCTCAAGTCCCAGTGGAGATGTGGAGAATTTCAGTCACGTTGCTCCTGGCTTTCTCCAGGCAGAGAATCCTTTTAAAGAGTAAAACACCGTAAGGGACTTGCTAAGCTTCAAATACTGATTCGGTTTGCTTTATAGAAAATGCCCACCTTTGGGATCTGCGAGGAGAAGACAGACATACATACACATTGCAATAGGTAGGCTCTTGAAAATAAGGCAGAAGCCTGATCCCAGATATTCATGAAGTATTAAAAGTGGGGAATACATCATTCCTCCAGAATCCTTTACCACTGTGGAAAAATCTGCAGTCTCCTAGAAAATACCTTAAAGTTTGGTTGTGCAGCCCTGAAAATGGCATAGCCTGTGTAACTATTCAAACCATTCCTATTTCAAGGCCCCTTCTTTATTCCACCTTGCTGCTTTGTTAGACTGATTGTTCTGCCAGGACACTCTGTATAAGAAAAAGTGATGGCACTAGAGGCACTAGTTTGCCATTGTGCAATCTACTGTTGTGCAGTTTAAGAAAAAGCAAATGCACCATTTCTGAGCCAGTGTTTCTGTGCTTGGGAGGCCATCAAATTTAGCTTAGAAATAGTACAAAATAATCTGTTTAAGTATAAGCCAGTGTACCCCCAGATGATTACCTAAGTCTAGATGCCTTCTTCATGATATTGTGGTGACAATATTGAGTAACTGAGAAAATTAAGAATACATCCCATTCTAAAAAGAATAATAATTACTTAAGAAGCACTGTAAAGGAAGTTAAGATAAAAGACATAGTAAATTAAGTATGTCAAATCACTGAGATCAAATATCCATGCATTTCAAAGAATATAATGCTAAGTATGTGCAATTTTAATTTGTCATCATTGAAAAGTAGCATAAAGTTGCAAATTTGCTCATATACTTTCCTAAAAGTGCTAGTTCATTGACATACCTAAATAGAAATATCAATTCAATTGAAGTGTTGAAGACATGTACTTATCACCCTGTTTCTAGGTTGTAGGGAAATAACAAATTGGAAATTTCTATGTCATTTTCTGATTTTAACATTCACAGGATTCTGTCTTTCATCTTGCAGACACTTGCCCTTAAGACACATAGATCACCCAACTCTCTGAGATGATAATTACCAGGCCTTGAATTACAATGTTTACCTTATTTGTATGTTTAGCACTTCCATGATTATTTTTATCAAAACAAAACACTCAACCAAAGAGAAACATATGAGAAAGAAAAGGGATTATTGAGGATGAAGAAGAGTAAAGTGCAAATATGTTAAATATGTTCAGTTGTTCTGCATTAACAGCAATAACAAAAAAGTAAATGTTTTATTTGCTGATAAAGACTGTCATGATAATATTTCTAACATTGGAAGCCTATAAAATATCCATGCTGTGTCAAAATATGCATTTTTTCCTGCTAACTTAGGAATCTCATAACTTCAGGCATAGTATATATCACATTAAGTTACTTATTGCTTAATGATCACAGCAAAGACATTTGTGTTCTTTCAGGAAAGGCGGAAAAGGAACAGATATATTATGTAGTTAGTTTTAAAAAAAAGTTGTTTGTGGTTTGGGTTTTTTTCTGAAAGCACTTCAACTAAGAATAGCCTAGAATTTAAACTGTTGCCATAGAAATATATGCCTGTCTACATGGTAGCCTCCTGCATGCCATTGCACAAGACTGAATGGAACTGCAGAAGCAACCTGATAAAATTTTAAATTAATACCCATAGGTGATGTGTATCATTTTGAGCAGAAGTGTACTGTTGAAACAGCAGAGAAATGTGTTATTATATTGCTTTACTAAATGTATTGGCTATGTCAGGTTATTTTTATAACTTCAGTGCAGTTGCGTTGAAAATACGGTTTCAGATCTGCTTGCAAACTAAGTGACGTAATCTTTGAGGGAGTTTATTGTTTGGGTTGGGTTGGAGTTTTTTTGCTTATCTGTTTTTTTGTTTGGTTTTGGGTTTTTCTAGCAAAAGCGGGAGTAGATGTTATCTGATGTAGAAGAAAAGGCTTTGTGTACTAGTCTTTACTCAGGTAGTAAAGCCATGAACTACACGAGGCAAATATTTCACACTTTTTTTAAGCTGGTGACAAAACACACTAGGGTGAAAATTAAGGCAGCAAGAGGCTGAAAAATGCTCCTCCTTCCCAACAGAATAATCTCTGCCTTCCATTACCCATGAAAAGATTTGTAGGTCTCACAAATATGAGTCTCCCAAAGACAAGGAGCTCTTAGTAAAGTGACAACCTCTTTCCCTTTGTATTTTTGTCAGTGGTTTGTTAAGTTGCAAAAGGAAGTAGGAATTTGTTTGAGATGAAATTAAAGACCTTTAAATTGCTCCTTTTCTGTGTAACCTTCTCCAAGACAAGGCTACATCTGGGGGCTTTCTTGGAAACTGGTGCACAAGATATGAGCAAATATTTAACGCGCTTGTTTTTTCATCTATTTGAAGTTTGACTTTGCATAGAAGTTGTTTTATTCTGTACTTGACTCTGTAATTGTTTGTACTATTTGGATCAGTCAGAGAGGTTTTGGCCACATTTTCATTCACATGTGATCCAAAGTGGGCACTCTTAGACGTTAAAGGATTTCATTAGGTAGATCCTTCTCTATTTAGTAAAGTTTCTGTAGACATATACATAAAGTAGGACAATTTCTGTGACTGAATATTATTCAATGTGTTTGTGCAGTTCAAATTTGTTGGACTTTTTTGTGATTTATGGTACAGAAATTTCCAGGCATTGTGCAGGACTTCTGAGTATTTGACTGCTGCAGAAATGCCCTTTTTGGTATTTGGGAACAAGTCAGAAGGCGAAGAATTGATAGGTTGTGTTGCTAAGATATGGTTACCCTAAGAACATGCAGATATTTGTGTAATCAGTTTGAAATTAATAATCTATTTAAACTGTATTACAAGTATAGACATGACCAATCAAAATCACAAGAATTCTTTTATTTTACTCAGTTTTTCCCAGAGGAATATTAGCACTGGAAAAAATGTGGACTAAAAAATGTTGCAAATGTATTATATTACACTACATCCGTTATGATTATGTTTAGCAATGGTACCTCAATGGTACCTCAACACCTCAAAAAGTTAACCTCAATGGGTTAACTTTTAACAGAAGATGATATTTAACAGAATACCTGTGAGTTTCAGAAACCTTTATAATTTTATCTTTTTGGGTTAAGAAGTATAAATGAGACCCATCAATATTACTTCTCCAAGATTAATTACCGGGTCAATGGACATATTGTCATGCTGAATGGTTCCATTTATTAGCTAAAGTTTCAGAATCAATTTCTGTGTACACTTCTTATATGCATTCTTCAGTCATGTGAGAGAGGAACAAAGTCAGCAGAAAGTCCCCTGGAAGGAAAGAGTAGTCTCCTGCACTGTACACTTGAAGGCTAAGATTGAAAATTCATAGCAAAGAATGAACAGAAAAAGCCCAGTGTAGAACACACTGAGTTGACTCTAAGTGAATGACTGCTTAAATTACCATTATTTTAGTGGTATGAGTGGCACAAAGTGCTCTTGGCAGAAAGCACTGGCTCCATAGAAACATTGGTACCATCAGAACTCCTGCATCCTTCTCCGTTTCCATTAGGTAGTCAGATTGATTCCCCTCAAATTCCCCAGTTTACAACTAAGCCACTGGAACAAATTCTCTTAGCTATTAATGACTGCTGATGATGTCATGACCATTCAGACAGACCCCTCAAGCTTTGGTCTCAAAGCATGTCTAACCATGGGTTGTCATGTCTGGTTTGTATTACTTTATTGAATTCCTGAATCAACTGCATCTCTTGCAAGTGGGAAGTTTAGCAAACAAGATGCACTAAAATGTGACTTGAGGAAAACAAAAGAATGTGAAGATATAATTTTTTTTTTTACTTTAAATGAGAATTCAAATAGTAAAGATGGGCTGGTGTAAAGTAGAATAGTTATGAAGAAATTAAGCAGCAGTATAGTCAGGTGGAAAAAGTTAGGGAATATGACTCATATTCTGGATTACTATCTAATCTGGAATATAGGTGGCATTTTTCTCACCTAGTTTGGTGGGTTTAAATGAGCTACTCTAGCACAAGTCAGAAGTGCCCTAAGAGGTGTCCTCGAGTACCTGAGGTGTGTGCATGAGACTGGTAGATACAAAATGAAGACTAAGACACACTTGAATATTTCTGGAGCAGCACCTGGACTCTAGGTGAGATACATGAGGGCATCTGAAACAGGAGCAGACACCCATGTGGGAACAACTGAGTTGAATTCTTGATCTACTCTGAGAGACTGGTGGCTTGGTTCACTTGATTCACATAAGAAATTTGAATTATCTTGGTGTCTGACCTGTCTGCATGGTGCTGACAGAAAAGACTCAAGGCCTGTAGAACATACAATCAGCTGGAGCCCAGGCAAGGTACTTCAAGACACCAAAAATGGCACTGCATGTCTACAGAGGGGCAGATGAGTTGAATCCCAAATGTAGCTCAGTTACGTACACCTGTGCTGCAGATAATTAAATGCATTTGAGAATTAAACCATCTCTGATATCATTTATTTAATGTAGTTTCAAGGGTTTGAAACTACATTAAATAAATGATATCAGAGATGGTTTGCTGAGACATGATAATTTTATAAGAATTACTGTTAAGTTTTAGAGGTTATCAATAGAAGTCACGTACATACCACACACTTTTTCCATCTGTTTTTCTAGCTTAGATTTTATTTTTGTTTATTCAAATTGCTAGCTCTTTGACTTTGGGATTGCATCCTAATGGTTGCTTTTGGATGGGACTCCTATTTTAGCCATTGCCTTTAGAAATTGCTATAGTACATAATAACTATAATAGTGACATCATAAAGTAATATAGGGCCCAGGAAACAAAAATGTAACAACAACAACAACAAATCCTGACAGTTATTGCAGATATCATAATAATAAATAACGGGTTCTTGGGTCAAGCTTGAAATATAAATGAGGAATACAATACTCCAGGGTTGTAGTCATTATTGAAATCATTAAGCTCATCACAATGAAAGATAAATGCTACAAATGGATGAGAAAATGCAGTGGAAAGTGTTTAAGAAAAAATAAAGTCTGGTTTATGAAAAGAAAGCGCAAAACTCTTAAGTGGTTTGTCACAGGAGGTTTGAAAAGGGAAAAATATAATTTAATTATGGACACACAGTAACAACTTATTCACATGAGATATCTTTAAGGGAAGACAGATGGTAGGAAAGATTTTGGTGCAGGATGTAGAATATGTAGCTAGACTCTAGAGACTATTACTCAGTTGCCCGGGATAAATATGGCACAACAAAAATGGCAGTATTGTGTACTGGGCACTTCGCAAGCAATACAGACTTCTAGACAGAAGTGTCAGAACTTAGCTTGGGCACAAACGGGGAGGGTGAAAGCATAAAAACAGTATAGGATCTTTTCCCACTGTTGCAGTTTGGAAAGCAAATGTTTCAAAAGGACTTAGTATGTTTATAAAAGTTATTTTCTGAGGTGACTTTGTTGTGGAATTGTGTCTATTTTAGTTAGCTTGGAAAATTAAGGAAATATTGGCAAGCAGGTTCAACTCAAAATATTAGCATAGTACTAATTTTTTTTATGTATGGTGAAGATCATGGTAGCTGAAAAAATATTGTGTGTATGAAATTATTATCCTTTCCTGGAAGAATTCTTTAAAAAGCTAGGTCAATGGATACCTCTAAACCACCAAAACAGAAACAATTTTCTAAATTTTGAGGTGCATTTTCACTGTTGCAATTACCTTAGATCCCTATCAGAAATTGTGTTCTTCCCTATGACATTACGTGTGGCAGAGAATAATAATATTAATAGCAGTAAAAATAAGAAACATATCTTTCACATTAAAGGGTTTTCTCGTTTGGGATTTTGTTTGTTTGTCCATTTTTTGCTGGTTTGTTTGTTTGTTTTCTCTCTCTTTGCCTTTTTTCTTTTTAAATTTTTTGTCTTTTTTGTGCTTTAATTAAGATATACATATTTTTCAATGTAAGAACATGATGCAGAAACAAAACATGACAGTGTAAGAAGGAACAAAAGGAATGCACTAAATACAGTGTTAGCCCCTGCAGATTTGCTGAAATTATTCAGGAAGAAGAACTGCTGGTCTGAGCAACAGAGTGAAAGATGTTACTGACATTGGCTAAGGGTGCCCACGGGAAAAAGAAGCACTTATATTTTTGAAAGGTCTTTCTATGACTATGCTGCTGCTAATGAAAGATGATCTTAACTAACTAAAATTTTGGTATAAGACAATACTCCTCTGTAACTAAATAAATGAGAATGTATATTTAGAATAATGATTATACTGTTGATTTGGGCCTTACAATATGGTGGTATTGAAATGAAACTGAGAAGGAAGTGGTTGTTACTACAGATCCACAAATTGCTGTCTGCCCAAACATATTAGTTCAGTTGCAGACATGTATATTAAATTAAGCCCATTTGTCCTTTGAACAAATTCATAGCATTCCTAAATTCCAGTCTGAATACTAAATTCAAAGATTCTTAGCTACATTCGTACTGTACCTGAGCGTGTCCATTATGTTACATGGATGAATAGGGAATGGAACAAAAGTGAAGAAAAAAAAATATTAATGAGGTTTAGAAATAGGTTCCACATTTTAAAGGATCAGTTCTGGTTAGAAGTGTTACATCATTAGCAGAGTACTGGTCAGATAATATAATACATTTGATTTATATGGATCTTATTTCTACAGATGATTTTTTGAAAGCAATACATTTCTCATTATGAAACAACAAACTTAGGGTAAAGACATTTAGTAAAGAATTTTAAATTTCACATAATTGCTATAGAAGGGTTGATAGCACTAGTGTTAATGCAACTGTAATCCCATCTAGCATGGTACAGAAAATAAATGGAAATTATCAAAATATATGTCTCATCAGAACATATATTTTTTAGACAAAATCCCATTCACTGTAAGTTTCTGTAGTTTTCAGTGAATTAATACTGTTTTTCCAAATGTCAGGGTTTACTAAAATAGGAAATAATTATTCTTGTAGATAGAAAAAAGCCAGTTGAAAATTCCTCTCCTGTCTGGATTTATGAAGAATCAATCTTTATCCTACATGTAAGACCAAATTTTCAAACAATAGTGGAAGAAGAAGAAAACTTATAGAACAAAATTTTGTGTGCTAGATCCTTTGGCATTGGACTGAGAGTCCCATAACTCTTCGACTAGAACAGGATCCTTTATTCTGCTAAACTAACAAAACCAGAATGTGAGTGAACTTGAACACTGGATTTTTAATCCATAATAGATAATCCATGATGGAGAATTCCTTCTGAATAACTTTTCTATCATAACTTAGCTCTTTTCCACTGTTCTCAGCTGGCTCTCTCCAAGACAAAATTGCTGCAGACGGGACAAGCCCTTGGCAATGTGAACATGAGCCAATTTTTACTTGGAGGTTGAGCCTATGATTTAATTCTGTTTCTTGCTCATTTAGAAGTGCGAATATCCACAGTGCATCTCCTGTGGTCTCAGCATTTGGTCCAGAGATCTATAGATGGGCTTAAAAATTGTGGGGTTTGTAATTTTTGTTGTTGTTTCCCTTTCTGATTTCTGCTTTCTTCAGTTTGATTATGCAATTTCTTCTCAGAAAATCTTGATAGATTTCTAGAATGACCTTCAATATCCCCGCCTTTCACTCTGACTGACATTGGACAAGCAGACCAAAATATAGCAATGAGAATTTTTATTTAATTAAATAAATTTAAAATGTTAGTATTTTTTTTCCATTCATAATAATATTCTATGTTAAAACTACTAGAATGGTTTGTCAGCTTTAATTTAAATTGCTGTAGTTACGACCAATCGCATTCAAATATAATTCTGTCCTCTTTGAACTCAAGAGAGATGTTTGGGACTGGATTTTAAAAAGGGTTTCAGTATCATTTGAGATGTGCATGCTTAGAAGGAATTAAGGCATCCTAGGATACCTGAGATATCTGTCCAGGTTTAAGACATTTTCTATTCTGAACTGGCAGCTGGAATTCAGACAAGATACTTTAGCATACCTTAAGTGTTACAGATGATTATGTTAAAGCCTCTTAAGTGTTCCCTAGCTGAAACGTAACAGCTGTATTGTGAGCACATGAATTTACACATCTCAGTCTGGGACTGAATTGCAGCTTCTGAGGTTGGGTGAGTTAAATCACAACTATTTGACTTTTATATTGCTAGAGATAAGTGTGCTGATCTCACACTTGTGAGTAACATCCTCAGGACAGAACTTTCAATTAAAAATAAGAACACACATATAAAAGAAGGCAGCCAAAGAGCATTCTTCAAATACAGTTTCCACTGTCAAATCACATTTTATTAAAAAAAACCAAAATATTACAAAAACCACACACAATTGATTATTTTATTAATATTTACTATAATATTAGAATGCAGACAGATATATATTTGCTTTTAAATTTTTACACCATATTAATATGTAAGCTTACATTACTTCAAATCAAAGGGGAGGGTAATATCCTAATAACAACAATAAAAATGAGGCCTTTTTTGTGTTTTTTTTTCTGCTTCCCAAGAGTGTTTCTCTATTGGCTTCAGGAGGACAACCTCAATTTAGTATAATAGAAATATATCAGAATAAACCAAAGAATATCAGCCTACTGACTTTCAATATGACATGGTATACTAATTATGAAATGAAATAAAAATGTACGTAATATTGTCCCCAATAAACATGTAATTTAAAAAAAATATTAATTTCAGTCAAAAAAAATCAGTAAATAAAGGAGAAACATGAAACTAACTAAATCCAACTCCTTCTTAGAAAAGTAGCCTTAATATTTAATTCAGTAGAGACTGAAATTTAGAAGCCATGGACTTCCCTGTAGTATCTGAGTTTGTAGAATGAGTCTAGTTAGAATCATAAAGCACACAGATCAATATAACCACAATTGACACTAATTGACAAGCCAAATTGACAGTATTAGGGCAGAGGCCAAGAAACCAGACACTAACCCTTTTTTTTTTCTCCCTTCCCTCACTATGATGCATGGGTTCTGACAAAAGATCGAACTTTCTTAAAATACAGATTATATTAAACAGATTAATAGATATGCCTATTAAGATATTTCTTCATTCAGTTGTGAAGATGAGTTTCAGTGTACTCATTCTGCTGAATTTCTGACACCTGCAGCATAGAATTCTCCTGCTGAGCAAGTCACTTTTGTCTTTCTGTGCAGTCAGTAAGGAGAAATGGGAACTGTTCAGGTTCATGTGACATTTTGAGATGCCAAGAACAGTTCAACTGTAGACATAGACACCAAATTTAGCTAACTAAATATTGTCGTATGGGTGTAAACTGTTGTGTCTAAACTCTTATTACAGTCATCAAATGTCCAGCCAGAATAGAGAATAGAGAATAGAGAATAAACTGTCTCAGATCAGTTTAAATAGACACAACATAGAACTAAACTTTTTTGGGTTTTGGGTTTCCTGGGGTATCCAACATGATCTCTAGCTACAACTTGATAAGGTCATAGTTCTTTTACATGTCCTGGTTCATATCTGTGAACTCCATGAGTGTCCTGGTTGTCTGAGATATCCTAAGACATCTCAAACCAGCTGTTTATCTTTTGGCCAAGATTAAGTTTTTCGTTGACTGTATGTGGAACTTAGATCCTTAGTTCACATTTGGACACCTATGTTTGGAAGTCTGAATCTCTAAATAAGCCTTATCCATATTTAGAAAGAGATAAAGCATGTTTTAAAAGTTTTATTTCTTTCCATTCACTCTAACAGGAATCTAGGGCACCTAGTCTAAATATATGACTACAACCATAAACAGCTGCATATCCTCAAATTAATTCCACACTTTGAGTCTTTTGCTTGGACCATCTATTGCTTTGCCACAAAATATCATAGTATCATTGACCTACCTGAATGGAGAGACAAGGATTCAGGTGTCTGACATCTCCCTCTTACCCCTTGCCCCAGCAGCCTGGAATTCTGGAAAATAGCATCCTCATAATACATCAGAGTTCTCAGACCCCCAAGGGACCTTCTCTCACTTCAAGAAGTCTGACTCTATGAAGAAATGGCCCTATTGAGCACAAACATCTTTGCTCTGGATTCATCTTGGGGGAGAAGGAGGCGGGGCCAGAAGGGGGAAGAATATAGAAGTTTTAGCTCTGAATATCTCAGAGATATTAAAAGCACAAATTAAAATATGAAAATACATGGAAGTAGGTTCCTGTCTTGGGAAGAGCTCATATACGCAGAAATGCCAGGTTAATTCCAAAGAAATCATGCTGATGGCTGATAATGAAAGTATTCTTTTCCTCCTTTATTGCATCCATGTAGTATTTATTGCACAAAATTGCATGCTATTACCCAAAAGTCCATGGTGAAGAAAAGTTTGAAAATTCCTTCTGAAACTAATATTGAAGTTATGAGAAAGATTAGTAGAGAACTCAGTAGACTTAAGCACAAATTGTTAAGAGGAGTCAAAACTAATAAAAAAGTTCTCTTGCATGGTTCAGAAACAAATTGTAAAATACATTTTTAAGTCAAAGTCACTAGAAATATCTTTGGATTTATAGTAATTATTTATAGTAATTTATATGCCCTGTTACCTTCAGCCAGGTTTAAAAGACTGCAAGAAGCAAAGGTAAAATCTGAATGAATTGGCTTAAGTTATTTACCTTTAAAAACACTAGTGATTGTTTTAAATAAAATCAGTGTTGTCATTTGCCTTCTATCTCTCATGAACAAGGCTGTACAACATAACCACTGTACATAATTTATAGATAATGATATGAAAAAAATAATCTACTCCCCAAAAGTCTGCATTGAAATAGAATTTTCATTTGAAGAAAAGCCTGAGAAGAGTGAAGCAGAATGAGGAATTTCATGCTGGATTTTTCACTACATTAGGCAGCCTGTGTGTGGCAAACAAAAACAGCTCAAGTTTTCATTCCTAATTGACTCTGATTCCTTGTAAATTATGCATATGAACATAGTTCTGTAAGCAAGTTTTAATTATTTTTCATGTTAATATAATACTTCAAACTATATTGTACATGACTATTATGTTCATCATCACACTATCTTTCTTATCGGATTTAGTGTGTTATTAAAATTTTCATTGAATTGTCCTATAGAATGGTAGAACAGTGACAGTTCATTAATTTTTCTCTTATTTCTCCATCTCTATCAAAGTAAAGTTTCAAGTTTGAGTTATGTCATATAATTTGTGTAACAAGCTATTTGTAAACGACTGCGTATATCCTGAGGCAGCTTTCTAAATCAAATGTTACCTTTTTATCAGTTTCCCAGTATTTTGAAGAAGTCACATGGAAAATCAATTGCAACATATGGACGAGTCTTCCAAAGTATGGAGGAAGACTTTTGCCATGTTAGTTCATCAGACATTGTGATGATAATGCATTAGTGCAAAACCCAAGCGTGGCTTGACAAAATGGGAATTTTTGTGTTCAAAGTTTGAGCTGAGTCTGAATTTTCAGACCATATGCATAGGTAAGGCTAATTCAAAAGCAGTCTCACTTCTGCACATCTATATAATAGAAACTCATCTCAAATAAATACAGAATTTAAATTCAAAAGCAGTAATAAGGTTGGTAATAGAATGAAGGTAAATACATGGCATTGCATTTAAGTTTACAAAATTTAAAATTAATACTTTTTAAATTTCCAGACAGTTGGAGCAGGATTTCACTTCTTCCATAATCACTTTCTTCCTACTGATCTTTGCATAAGAATGTTGTTAACATGCCTTTAGTGTACCACACACCCACCCACATATAAAATATGGTAATCTGATTTTACTTTGATTTATAGTTCTGTGAATTGGCAAGGAGTGTGAGACTCTCTAATAGTAGAATTGACTTATGTCTATCTATGGTATTTTCCATTAATGGAAAAATCAGCATAAATGAGGCCTAATCACAGTTAATACTCCAGTTGCTTGTCCATGTTAATACCATAGTCCAATATTCATTGCATTTTCAAAAATTCCATGTATTCAGTGCAAGTAATGTGGTAATGATGGGCAAATCTTTAACCAATAGATTCTGTTCTTAGTTAAATCCCAGTGTTGAATTGTATTAATATAACATCTAGAGTATATGTTTTGAATTAGAGCTGATATAGTTATGAATATTCTGGCTAGTGGAGAGAAGGGGTGTGTTCATCAGTAACTAAGTTACTTCTTCCTATTTTGGGAACTGAATAACTACATATAACGAAGAAATGTTGTTCGTGTTGATGTCAGAATTGTGGAGTAAAGCAAGTAAATCATGACCCTAATGTATGTGCCTCACACCATGTAAGTTACTTTAGGATAGCTGAGAAATGTATATAGTGATGGCAGATGTGCACAGGTCTGAAGAGATCTTAATATCCTTCTGGAGAGAAAGATGGAGACCAGATACCATGTCCTAGAGCACCTAAAATGTCACTGACACCGATGTAAATGCACTTGAATGAGAAGGACACACTGACACTAATACCAGTTTGTTCAAAATGCCTGTCTCAAGTCCCTGAACATCAAGATCAGGACTGGGGGAAAATGGTACTTCTCATGGTAGAAGAAGGTCGAGGCTGAGACAGTATAAACTTACACTGAGGAATATAAACATGCACTTGTCTGTGGGATCTGATGAGATGCATCCCAGGATCCTGAGGGAACTGGATGATGCAGTTGCCAAGCCACATTGCTCCAATTTTTTTTAAAAAAGCATACAAAAGAGAATCCTGGGAGCTACTGATCAATTGATCTCATTTCTGTGCCTGCTAAAATCATGAAGCACAACCTCCTGGAAGCTATGTTGAAACACATGGAAGACAAGGAGATTATTAGAGAAAGGGTAAATTGGGCTTGACCAAACTATTAGCCTTCTATGATGGAATGACTACATCAGTGGACAAGGAAAGTGCTACTGTTGTCATTTTGCCTGGACTTTTGTAAAGCCTTTGATACAACCTTCCATAACATCCTTGTTACTAAATGGAGAGTTGTGGGCTTGACAAATGTACTGTTATATGGATAAGGAATTGTCTGGATGGCCACGTCCAAAGAGTTGCAGTCAATGGCTCAATGTCCAAGTGGAAACCAAGAAGTGTCCTTCACAGGTCCATACTGGGACCAATACTCTTTACTGTCTTTATCAGTAGCACGGATGTTGGGATTGAATGGACTCTCAACAAGTGTGCAGATGACGTACACTGGTGTAGGTCATGTGGTTGAAGGAAGGGATGCCACCCACAGAAATCTTGAAGAATAGGCTCATGCAAACCTCATGAAATACATCCCTGATCATGGCAAAGGCAGTTGAAGTAGTGATCTTTAAAGCTTGCTTCCAACACAAAACGTTTCATTCTATGACTACGCTCTAAGATTCTTACTCAGGACTTATTATTTTAATTTTAATATTAATTAGTTCATTCATTAATTAATAACAATAATAAATGAGGAGTTATTATAAAATACTAGAAATAAAAACATTGAAAAGTATAAGTATTATGTAAGCATGCTGTTTTTAACATGCCTTATTAAATCACGAAAACCAGACATCAGAAGACAAGACAGCTAGATGCCTATACAGCTAATTAGTATATTTCTACATCATAAGAAAAATAAAATTTTTTTAAAAATCATTAAAATGTAATGTTTAGCTTTTGCAAAGAAAAATTGCATTTCAGCTAGTAAACTCTTTCTTGCTTATATGTTTGAGTCTGAGAGCGAAAGCAAGGTGATAGAGTTTTGGAACAGCTTTTACAAAATCAGCAAGATTTGTGGCACAAGAAACCAGGAGATATTCATACAGATGGAAGAGAATGGTTCTCATCAATTCACCAGCAATCTAGAAGGAGTAAAGCTTCTACAGCACACGGCAAATTTATTCCAGAAGACTGAGAGTTTACAGAAATGGTGTCTGTCTGTCTACCTATCTTTTGCTGCTGGACACTACTAGGTGCAGAGGGCTAGTCTATGCCCTTATCGCGGTTCACTGGACGTTACTCAATGCAATGGGCTGGTATATTCTAACATGTCGTGTTAGCTCTTTAAAGACATGTTGGCAGTTCTTCTTGGACACTAAAGGGATGGAGTGATAGTATATATAAAAAAACATATTCATGCTGATACTTGTAAATATTCGAACGAGTTCTGTCAAGGTACAAGTCTAGTACTGAATAAATTAAAGGAGTTAGAGCAAATAGAGTATTTAAGGTTTTAACCTTTACTGGACACATTTATTTTATTTTGTAGTTTGCATAAGTGAAACAGTGAAATAATTAAAAAAAAAATTTAAAAGGGTGATAATTCTAGAGGTTGGATAAGGTCAACAATATAGATATTTAACATTTAATGTACTTTTCAAAATATCCACAAAATAATGATAGTTTTATTGTCTCAAATAGACAGCCAGATTTTTCATTTTAATTCAAAATGTCTGTCCCAGAAATCTTTTCTCCAGGCTAAACCGTGGCATATGTCTCATTGCTAAGCAAAATTTTTAACACAGAAAAGCATTAATTTTTATTTTATAGAACTGCAAACATAAGGGAAGATTACATTTTCAGATGAATTTCTGAATTCAGCTAACCAAAGAGCTTCATTTTATAATACGGATTATAAATTGTGCTGGCAATTAATCTGTAATGTGACTAATCCTTTTTATTATCTTAATAAAAAATAAAATATGTTTCACATTCTCAGTGGAAAAGAATTTCAGGAGTTTTTAGCACAGGGACTCAGCATGCTCATGTGCATTCTCCTACACTTATCTACAAGTTAATACCTTGATCTTGCAATAAATGTCATGCAGGCAGAACATGGCTTTTAATCCCTCAGTACAACTAAAAACTTATATTATGAGGGCTTATTTTAAAGGCAAGTGCTTTATTTGAGTGCCTTTACAACCGAGGAAATAAGAAGGAACCCTCAGCCATGAACTCTTGATTGATACAGGCAATCATTGTTTTTTGTTAGGCAGAAAAGTCTGTCAAGAAAAGCAAGTGTGTTTTCTTGGTATTTTAATGACTAGCTAAGTTAAAAAGTAGGTCAAAAGTAGCTCTGTCCTTCTGGCACTTCCTTCATGTCTCTGCTAACTGTACAACTGAAAACTTAGTAAAATGAATAGAGGCATGTATTGGGCTAACATTTATTATTGAGTTGGTTTATTTTTTAATAAGTTTCATGGGTGTTGGAACACTACATTTTTTAACAGGTAGTAGAACAGAAGTTAACCAAATAATAATATAGGCCAAAATGTTGAATTAATTATTGTTTTTAAAAAAGTAAATAGGTATCTGTGATCGCGATTGGAAGTGAGCAGACACTGGCTTTGCTAGCTACAAGGTGTATCTCTTTCGAAGGTTCCTTGGCAAAGCTTGGAAACCTTACAGATGAGTATGGATGGTATTTCTACAAACATGCCAATTGCTAGGAAAAGCAATGCAGATATGTTCTTATAGTAATCAAATCTCTATCTGAAAAATATGGCACAGTAAATTACTTTTATGTATTTTATTTATATCTACATATGAATTCTTTAGTAAGTTATTGAACAAATTTGTTTACTTCTTTAGTTAAAGACTATCACTGCTGGGATGATACTTACATAATGATTCGCACGCTATTTTACTACCACACAAGAAGAATATAAGAAACTTATTTCAAGGACTGAAATATTTTTTTCCTAAACTGAACTTTTCATAATACTTTGCAACTACTATCTGCTACTTCAGCATGATTAGGTTTAATTTGACACAATTGACTTGAAGAGTTTATATGATTGCAGTAAATGTGTCATCTGAAACTTAAAATCTTTTCAGATACCATAATTTGTTCTTTTATTGCCCAAACCATTGATAAATGTAATTATCTTACTTTGTTCACAGGAGAAACTTGACATATTTTGCATAAATATTGGTAACTTCTGGTAACATAACGTTTCTCCAGCTAGCTGAAGCTTGTACATTTTTTTCCATGCAGCATTATCCCAAGTTCCAAAAATAGAAAGAGATTAATTATGGATTTTTTTCCTATTAAAAATAATATTTTCCTCTATTGAAAAACATCAATTTCCCTTTTTACCTGTACCATATTCACTTTCAGAGTGATTTTATAATTTGATGAGTCCTTGCTGTACTTAGCTGATTTTTTTGCCAAGACTTGGTTTCATATTCTCCCATAAATTTTTTAATCCATATTTCAGACATACCATCAAAATGAAACTTCTAGCTTTTAGCAGCTGATGCATTTTCTGGGACAGTGATAATGCTCTGTTATTTCCAACTTTTAATGTAGTTATAACAGTCATCCATAAACCTAATTTCTAAAACAGAAAAATAGATAAACTTTGATTCAGTGTGAGAGATGGTCATGTGTGACTTTTAGAAGGAAAAGGCTGTGAAATTTCATGGGTGTTTTTCTGCAAAGCTGGGATATTTCATTTACTCAGGTGGAGAAATATATATGTAGTAAAAGGCAAGATAAGTCCAGTGAGAAGTAAAACCACAGTTTGTCAAATAAAATAGGTTTTATTTGTATAGTATTTAATTTTTTTACAACTTCTCTGCTTCCCTTCAGTCTCCCTCTAAACTTGTACAGGTTTTCACTGCATCTTACTGTATTGATTTTTACTGATACAATGGAGTTGACAGACTAGCAAAATTTAAATTTGGTGAGTAAATGCATATAAAACTGTGGAGTTATGATAAAATAGAAAAAATAAGCTGAAATACTGCCTTCAAGTGAATGACTTCAGTGTTCCTCAGAAATGTCAAATTTTGAGGAAAGCACTGATAAAATTAACCATTACATAGGGTTCAAACGTGAAGGGACTTATTTTCCACTTTTGAAAACATTAATATTTCAGATTGATTCTCTTTAATGGGGAATCTACACAAAAATTATTATCTTCAGTGAAAGTGTTGACCAATTAATTTAATTATGGAAGTCTCACCTAAGGCTTCACTTATTTTCTGATTTCAACTTTAGCATTTTCTGTTCCATGTATTGTCTTAGCTTTTTCCTTATTGTCTTTTTTATCTTAGCTCCTAGAAGTTTGTTTTAGTTTCTAGTCTTAATTGTCTTAGCAATATTACAACAGACATATTTTGTTCTGTGTTGCATAACATGTCTAGTCAATAGATGGGAAAAATATGCTCTAGTCAAAGTGTGACTGCCTTCATGACATGGAAAAGAACAGCCTCTCTTTCTTGATTAAGAGACAAGAATTCAGTAGCCCACATCTAGATGGGTCTGAAACACCCTGAGACAATCTACTGGGCTCCAGCATGCTAGAGTACTTCAAGAGGTGTGGGATGCCTGCTGGTGGACACCTAGATATGTGTTGGCTGGGGAATATTAGGTACCTCTTCAACCTGTAATCATCTACATAATAATACCTAAATTTGTGTAATTTGAAGAGTGAATCCCAGCCTGAGGGACCTAACTCAAGATATTTAAGGCAAAAGATATTTTATCATCTTCTTTATCTGGATTCTTGACATGAGGATACATATCCATGGGTTTTTAGTTGCTTACAGGAAGATGATGGATCCTTCTTTAAATGTCCTTGTATAGAACCCCTTCTTCCTAAGAAAATAAGTGTATTTATAACATAAAGGTATCTGAGTTTGGGTTATAATTAAAGAAGACAAATACTTTATACACTGGTTAGTATAAAGAGATGGGGAATTATCCACCAAAAATAATTCTTAGGTGTTTAAAAGGCTCTTTAGACACATACAGGTGTTGTTTGATGCTGAAAATAAAAATGAATATATAGAAACAGTGTCATAACTTATGAAGGCATTTTAAATACTTGATTTTGGATGACTGCATTATTCATAGGAAACAAATACTGTCAAACAAAATATGTCCCTAATCCCAGTCACACCAAAGATTTTAGGAGTATGTGATGAAAATTCACAGCTGGGGAGACAAACGAAGAAAAAGTAGGATTTATCTAAAAATACATACATTGTATTTGTTAAAAAAGAAAAAATAGTTTTTATGTGTTCAGCATAAATAGATTAGCAGCAGTGTTAAAATATACTGTAAGTACATCATAAGCTCAGTGAGACATATTTATATAGATGTACATGCATGCTCTTATTTTTGCAGTTAAAATAAGAACAAAGAGTAGAGAGAAGCCATAAAGTGCCTGAGGCTCTCATATTGTTATGATTTTGAGGAGAACAAAGTGGTCTGCTGAGGACACCTGTCTTTCTGTTTCTGTGCAGAACCATAAGTCTTGTACTTAAACTTGGAAGAGAGCAGAACTTAACAAATCTCAAAAGAACTTGGTTCTGTAGTAGAAGAGAAAAGCACGCGCCCAAGTCAACTCATTGCAATTTACCACTGCAGAAATTATTTTACTCTTAATTGGCTTCCACTGCAATAGCTTCACCTGTTAAACTGGTCAACCTACTGCAGAGCCAGGACCAGAGAGCACCTTTTCCGGCTTCAAAGGACTGCAGAACAAACCTAATGATAGATATCGTCTAATGCCCTGTTTCTAGAGAAAGACCATATTCTTAATTAATGTTTTCTACCTAATTTTTCAGATTCCATGATTATGTTTGGGTTGGTTTTTTTCTTCTTTTTTTTTTTTTTCTTTTCCAAAGCATCAACACAATACACAAATAAGTGTCATTAAAATCAGGGAGGATGTGTGAATGTGTCATTAAGAAACATCTTAAGTGCCGACATCATGAGCATTGATTTTTCAAAGAAATTTGGAAAGGTTTTGTTAAACATTTTCTTTAATGCCAGGAAACAAAAGAATTTGTGCACAATTTTGAAGTGTAAGGGTTTAAAATTCCACCTGGCACTTCCAGGAATAAAAGAAAGTATTAATAGTTGAGCTCAAATTTTGTTTCTTCATCTGATTTTGCTACTTCTCTTCAGTATGTTAGGTGACACCACACAAGTAGGAGAAAGTACATTTTTATGACTTCAGGTAGAAATATTTTCCGATATTTTCTGACAGGTTGCATTCCCATAATTTATCCTGTGTGGTTAGACAGATGTGTGAGAGTGGGCTTTTGCTGTTGACAATGAGGAGTATACCTCTCTCTATTGACAAAGTAACAAATACTAAGTTTCACTGTCAATCTTCTCAAGACCATGCATAAAATTTATTGCATGTATATAATAGAGGCAAAAGTGTAATATGAGCCTGTGCCACTGTGCAGTGCATGGGGGTATATGCAAAGAACTTTTCAGGTACAAGAAATATCAGAAATTGGAACATGTGAATTTAGTATGTGTTCTGATACAATAAACTTAAATTGCTAGATCAAAAGCCATTGACATTAATAACAGTCTTTGCAGTGTTTACAATAGGTGTGCTATCAGGTCTATTATACATATGTACAAATTATATATATGTTATGTACAGAACTTAAGTGACTCCCAAACCAAACATGTATATATGCCATATATACCAAACTGTTAGAGGATACAATGCCCTTAGTCTGAAGACTTCCACCACTTCAACAAAAAATGAATGAGATCCTTAAATGGTAGAGATAGAATGATATAATATCAGAGAACAAAATAGTGACTAGAAAGACTGTAAATGTATTTTGTATGTGCAAAATATACTACCTACTACAGAAGCAGATGCTCAGACTAATCAATATTGTTGGTCAATAAATTACCTTTTGAATCACTTGGGCAGTATGAAGAGTATGCTTTTTGTCTGTTTTCTGTGTATTTTATCCACAATTTATACTGGACTCATCAAAGTGATGTTAAATCCATGCATATTTTCCATCACATAACTGTGAATTTTAAAGATGCTCATTATTTATACATGATTACTAATATTACATATTTTAATTTTATAGCGCTTACTAATGACTGAATTATTCTTTTGAAAAGATTTCATTTTTTCATTTATATTGTCATAAGTGTCCCAGGCAAGTACTCTATTTATTCATTTGAATTTCATTAGCATACACATTCTAAAATATTTGCCATATATAACTATGCAGGTTTTTTGCAAATCTTTAGCCCATGAATGAATATGGATAAATCAGTGTACAAACAAGTATTTTTTTGGTGATAGTTGCCGGGAAAACCAAAAACAAAGCAAGAAAAGAAACACCACCATTTGCACAGTAATTATTAGATGCTTAGAAAATTTTTGAAGTTATTTTTGAAACTTTCAAAGGATAAATAAACTAGAATTTACAGTATGTCTATTCCAGCATTTTTGTATTATAACATTCCATTCCTTACTGTAACCACATATACCATACTTTACAATAAATTTTTCTTGGGTGATATCACATCACATGTAGGCTGCCTCTAAATGTAAATTGAATATCACTCTCAAGGGAAGGGAATACAAGTATAAAAGCATTGCTGTTGCTAAAATTTAGGACAGAGAAAATAATTTTTAGATGTAGAGAAACCATGTGGAAAAATAACAATATAGAAAATTAGTGAGCACAATTCACTCTTTGTTTATAGATTTGTTTAATTCTGATGGCTATACAACTATACAATCTATTGCATATATATTATGGCAGAATCAGTTTGCTTCCTTTATAAATTATGTTTGTAATTTTAAAAATTGTTTCTCTGCAGAATATTTTTTCCTTCTATGACTTTTCAGGTGTTTTTTCATGTCTATTTTCATCATAAGCAAAAAGAATATATTTTTTTATACCTGGTTGCCTAAGAGTAGGCACCATCAAAGCATATTTAGGTATTCAAGGAAATGGCCTGTTTTTCTGAGATGGTAATACTAATGGACACTTTAAACACTTCTTGAACAATAATGATGGGGGGGGTTTATGCATTCTTTTATTGCTGTGACATAGAAATATTTCTATATTAAATTTATTTCTATGATTTTAGGATCAAACTCAGCATTCCAAAAACAGTAAGTGCTTTTCCTATTCAATCTGGAAGTAGAAAGTGTAATTTTAGGAATGCAAAATGTCTGTTTGAAAGCTAGGGTTATCTGCCTTCTTTCTTCTCTTTCAAACTCCTCTTTCTTTCTTACACCATTTACAAGTTATTAAATTTTTCATTGTGCAGCCTGTGCCTCTCCTGCCTGATCGCTTGCCTTTCCTGGTGTCAGGTCAGCAGTTTCTAAAGCCAGGCCAGCTAAACAGCTTGTATGTGTACCAGTTCTGTTTACAACAGAACACAGCTACTCAAACCCAATTTTTGCAGGTAACTTAGCAGAAATGTTGACAGATTGTTAGGCAGCTCTTGAGGCCGAAAAGTACCAATAGCACTGTTATTCTTTTCATGAAGTAGAAGTATGATGGATCACAGTGGTTTAAAACGACCCCAGAGTAGTTTTGTTTCAATGCAGCAACCTATGGTTGCTTGATATGCTCACAGCACCTTGATATAGTCAGTGCTTAAGAGAAATTAAAGAGTTCTGTTGTTGTTTTTTATATATATTTTGCATAATATTATTGACTTAGATGTTGAAATCATTCTGAAGAAACACAGCTAGCCTGTCAGACAAATAGACTGCACCCTCAATACCCAGACATGCACAGAAATACCTGCCTTGGACTGGTTTCCTAATATTCTCTGCTCCAAGATGTAGAAATCATGTTACATAACGTCCTTTTTTTGTTTCCTGCATCTGTGACAGCATTTCAAAGCAATTTTGACATAATGCTCATCACAAATGGCACAGAGCCCTGCAGGTTGGCTTCTGCTGCTTCCGCAGAGCTCCATGCAGGAGTACCATCATTCTTAATGAAACTACACTCACCAGATTATATAAATCTGATAAAATAATAAAACCAGCAGTGCATGTGACACAACATCAGTCTGCTTACTCAGTCTTACCAATGTACAAAGTGGACAGACGTCATGAGAGACATACAGATTTTTAAAACATAATGACTTTGCAAATATCTAGTGTGACTTATTTCAGATCAACAGAACTTCACCCTTTCATTTATGCATTCTGTCTCTAATAAGGTGATTCAATTGGAACAGAGATTTTAATATAGCACCAGAAAGTCATAGCACAAAGAATATTATAGTTCCACAGCATCATATGCTTTATTTACTTTAAAATACAGTCATAGTGCATGGCTGAAGGAAAGCTCCACAGTTTTTAAGACAACATTTCATTAGTTTTCTTTAATTATAAAATTAAAATATCAATAATATTTTGAAGCATAAAATTTTGACTTTGTAAATCAGCCACAAATGGTAAACGTTTAAATGGGTATTTGCCAAATCTATTGTGGGCCTGTCTCTCCCAATTGACTGTGGAGAGAATTTACTAAATATCTGCTGACTACATCTGCAGATAAGATGAAGTATTCACTGTAATACCTCAATTAGAAAAAAAATCAACAAAGAACTTTAGGAATTCACCACTATCTACCCATTATAAAGGTAATTCTGAATTGTAAAGACTGATTTATCGAGCTAATACATAAACCAAAACCTAATAATCTGAAACTACACTCAGCAGTGATTTAAGGAAACCCTGTGACACTACACTGAAATGGATTTGAAGTGGTCACAGGGTTTAGTTTGGGGTCACAACTGTCAGGACAGTAGCTTCCAGCTGAGGAGTGTACTGGCATCTTCTTAAGTTTTTCCAGCTAAATTGCTGAGGCTATATTATGACTTTCCCCATCAGATGCCTCCTGCTGTATTTATTGTGAAGGCTGCCAGCCAAAAAATCATGAAAGCAGCTACGAACTTTCTGACTATATCTTTTTCCCAAGGTACATGCAGCTTTTCCAAATTGTATTGTCCCAGGAAATTTTTACTCATAAACTTGAGGACTCTCTTATCTAGTTTTGTGTTTTTTTAGAAGTTCCCTAGGAGATGACTTTAAAAGATGCTGCTTTTTAGAGAAACCCAGATGAATGGAAATTAACTTTCCTTCCCTATGCTAAGTCAGGATAGCAGAGGAACAAAAAGTCATGCATGGCTGACACTGAAGTGTAGTACAGATCTATTTTATGCATAATACATTGATGACATTTTTCAGAAGCTGTTCATTCTGTTGCTCCTGTAGTGCTGCTGAGGTCCGTGGGTCTTTGTATTTCCCTGCATATCTTACAGTCATGTTAGCAAGTATTACCCAGGTGCAGTTTTACCTTATGCAGCCAGGTGTTATAATATTGTGCAATTTTTCATGGTTTTTAGAAATTGGATTTTCTTTCCTTTGCCTAGCCATAAATAAACTTTTTTATCCTACCATACAATTGAGACAAAAAATCTGTACCAATTCAGATGAGTAAATTAGAGTTTTTCCTTCCCATTTTCACATTAAATTATTTGTAACTGCATTTTTGGAACTAAAGAGGCTACTATATATACATATGTGTATAGGTAAATATACAGATCGATAAAGAGACACATATAGACATGTATGTCTGTACACACAAAATAAAAACAAATTAAAAAGAGAGTAATGTTCAGCAATGGAGAAAGAGATTTTAGGTAGTTTAAAATCTTCAAAAGTTTTAGATTTTAGGAGAAAAGCTGTGCTTTGGTGGTTTAATCTTCAGTAGTTACAATGAAAATATTGTTCTTGAAAATATGCATCTTCATACTCTATTGTGTTCAGTTATTTCTTGTCTGGCTTCTGTGGAATATGGGATTCGGAGCTGACCTCTCAGCAAGGCTCTGTGGCAGACTGGGTTGTCATGTAAAAAGTAACCCTCACAATAAGAAAAACCAGAACTCATTGTTTCATAATACACAAGATATTAAGAAAAATATCATAACCATGAAAAGTGAAGCTTTCTAGAAAAAAAAAGAAATATTTAATCCTTTGTATACAATATGCAAACACTACTAAAAGGTAGCATCTATCTGGTCACCATATTTCTATGGTTACATTTGCATGTGAAACAACTTGTATTGGCACAGTAATTGTTTTGGGGATTTTTTTGTTTCTTGGGGGTTTTTTAACTTTAAAGAATATATGTGCATGCAAGCTCACAGAGCATTTGATTATAAGCAGCTTATGAAAATTGAAGTCTTATGAACATAACAGCAAAACTACGATGAATTGCTCCAAGTGACACAGCAAGATACTTCGGAATTCTACAGATTTCAGACCTGTGCCTATCAGGATGAAAACAGATGCATCACAACACAAATAGTCAGCTGGCAGAAATATAGTGTTTCTAGTGATAACATTGATGTTGGTATATGAAAGAAAAAGGTATCTGGTGTTTTTAATTATGTGCAAAACAGGTGCAAAATACTTTTTATATGCGTAATGCTGTCCAGATGGTACTCATTAGATGCAGCAACAGATAATACCCTTTCTGACACTTTCCTTCCTCATATATCAGTTAGTGTCCCAAAACTGGAAATAATGGGCCGTTAAAAAAGAGTTGCACTCAGAAGTTCCTGAGAATATGCATTATTCCCCACTTGCATGCTGTGGATGACAATTACTGCAAATGTGTGAGGAGGTTCAGGAAAGATTCAGGATTGATTTTACTCTTTCCAGTCTTTTCTTTGAGGATACTGACTGAGTTGACTGGTTGTGGAGGGAAAAATATGTTCTGCTAGGGGACAACATGTGATTGACTTAATTGCTTGTAATTTAACATCTGAAAGTTAGACATCTAAAATCTGAGCCAGGCATTTTAGAATCCCTTTATAGTTAATGGAGAAAAATAGACTCCTCCAGGGATATTCATCTGTTCTATCTTATGATGAGATTAATGACTCTCTAGAGGTGCCTGTTCCTTTCCATTAACTATAAAGGGAACAACCACAGTCATAGTACTCCCTAGGATATGGTGGGGATATTTTGCTTTAACTGGGCATTCTCCTTGGAGAGCAAAACTTGCTATAATTTTTTTCTCAAGGCTCAGTATACTCAAGATCGTGTTCCAGTTTGTTGAGACAACACCCACTGAATCTGTTTGTGCAAGGGAAACTGAGAACAAAGTTTCACTGTTTCAAAGAATCTTTGCAGCCTGAGGACAACATTTCCATTCCACCACACACACACACACACGTTCACACACACATTTTGTTCCGAGTTAAAGTTCAACCTCTACAAATATAAATGAGGGCCAGCCAAGAGATGGAATGAGGAGGTTGTGTCTGTCTAAGGCACAACGTCCTGGCTGCTTCTCGCACGCTGAGATTTCACACAGTTCAAGTGAGCAGGATTTTTGTAGGGGCTGGTGGTCGTGTCCAGTAACGGAGAATTAATATATTTACATGATTTAGCATTAGCAAATGTAAGCATAGCCTGCCCACACTTTTAATAATTTTGTACTACAGGTTTGCTCCTGAGCAAACAGGAACAGTGGCAGTGTGTCTGTGCTACTGCAACCCTGTGTCAGTGCACTCAACATGCCTTGCTTTTCAGAGGGCTCCTGCAGAACCGTGCCTTGGCCCAGGCAGGGTGATGCACTGATGAACCTACCTGGCTTCGGGGTCCCTCAGGCCAATACACAGATCAGGCAAACCCGTAGCTCCCTGTAGCCAGCCATAATCACATCTCTCATCTACTACTGACTCAAAGTCAGCTACTGGTCCTAAATGTGAAATTGAATTCCTGAATTTACCTTGCTGTAGCCTAAGTACAGAGTACATAGCCATTTCTTAGACCTTATATTTTCCCCAGCAGCCTCAGTTTATGCCTTGATAACCTTGCAGAGTGTCTTCCTTCTTTTCAGGACTGAGCAACTCAAACCTATTCAAAAGCACTCAGTGTCTGGTGTGACATTCATCGTCTTCTAAAACAGAGACAATCCCTCCTTTTAACAAAGTAGCCTAATGCTTAGAATTAAGAACTCAGGAAGATAAAGCCAAAACCAAACCAAAAACCCCCATGTATTTCCTTCAGCAGTCTGAGGGATTCAAGTTCTTACAACTTCCCTGCAGGTAGAACTTTCTGGACACAATACTACTAACTTCTTAGTCTGAGTTGCAAAAGGGCTGTGATGCACACACAAGGGACTAGAAATGGCTTATAATGCAGTCTGCAACCTCCTTCCTGATGCCCTTCTTTCTGAGGACATCCAAGTCTCCCCAAGGATTGGACTGTGCTGGGTGAATTGTTTCAGCAGCTCACAGCCAGCTCCCTGGGGCTCTTTATGCTCAGGGCTCCCCTCTTGTCACACAGCAGGAGAAATCCAAGGCTGAAGTGGAGACATGTTTTGTCACTCGACTGGGAACTTCCAGTTTCATGATGCGAATGAGTGTGGTTCCCTAGGCTTCAAAAGCTTTTCTAGCTGGAATACTAGAAATATCTAGGAAATATCTGGTGTAGTCAATGTCAAATTCTCCTCACAGACACTGAGTAAAAATCTTGAACTTTTTATGCTATGATATAGGTAAGACTGCAGGAATAACACTGAAATACAGATGGTTATAGAGGTATCTTGTACTTACCTTATCTATTTTTTTATAGTTTTCATGTAGCATTTATAGCTTTCACATAAGCATTCCTCCAATTAAAACATGAACAAGTAGGATATGTAGGATATTGTGAAAGGAAATGAGTATTTCATAATTTTAATATTGTTCCTCCATGAGAGAGTAATAACCAAAGTATATTCCAAAATCCTGATGATTACTGTATGTTTCTTAATGGTGTAATTAGGGTAGTTCTTCTGCCTGAAAAAAAAATCTTAGTGTGTAATTTGATTGTGGATCACTGTCGAATAAGCTTTGCTAAAATGTAGGTCATTAAGGCCCTGCTAATCTGCATCTACAGGAAGGCTCAAACCTACAAAGACAGGCTGAGAAAGTCAGGGTTCAGTCTGGAGAAAAGAGGGCTGCATGGAGACCTCATAGCAAGGTTCCGGTGTATCAAGGACACCTACAGGGAAACTGGAGAGGAACTCTTTGTCAGGAACTGTAGGGATAGGACAAGGAGTAATGGGGACGAATTGAAAGAGGGGAAATTTAGTTTACATGCTAGGAAGAAATTCTTTACTGTGAGGGTGCTGAGACCCTGGAACAGGATGCCCAGGGAGGCTGTGGATGCCCCAACCCTGGCAGTGTTCAAAGCCAGGGTGGATAAGGCCTTGAATAACCTGGTCTAGTGGGAGGTGTCCCTGCCCTTGGCAAGGTGAGTTGTGACTAGATGATCTTTAAGGTACATTCCAACCCCTTAACATTCTATGATTCTATGACTTAACAGGATCCATTAAAGTGGAATAAAATAGACATTCTGATCTAATATACTACATAGAAATTATAAACTTTTTCTACAAATTAACTAAATTAAGAAGTTCTTATTCTTACCGATGATGCAACTTCATTTGAGAAAGCGCACTGCTAGATATGCTTGAATGACAAACTGGAGTCTTATTATCTGGATTTAACAATGTTGGAAAATCCTTTAAAATATTTTGCTTTTCCAAGGTTTTGAAATATAATTTTAATTGAATCTGTTGTTTTTGTATTAGAAAAAGACAAAATTTTATTGATGAAAGGGCCAAAAGTGACCTGCAGTGAGGAGATACACTGATTCAGACAATCCCTTTATCGTGCTGCTACTGCTGACAGCAGCATGTTGAGAACGTGCTTTTATTTTGAATTTATTTGAATTAGTGAGAGTCCAGATTGCTCCAATTCATTTAGAAGGAGCTTAGTTCCATTATACTGGTTTATCGCTCAAGCAGCAGGGTCTGTAGATGTCTAATCTAGTAATTATCACACTATCTTCCTTGGCCTCTATTAGGAAAACCAGAGCCAGTTTCCAAAAGGGGATGAAGCAAGAAACATTGTTTTTAATCTGCCTGATCTGAATTTTCCACTCTGTAGGGCAAAGGGGAGGGGTGGGGAAGGGGGATGGGAGAGAGAGAAGGAAAGACAGGAAAAAGGGGGGGAAAAAAAAAAAGGCAAAAAAATCTTGTTTCATTTTTTTGTGGAGCAATTGCTTGAGAGTTTTTGAACCTACTTTGCAATATTAGACAGCTTACTTTGTGTCATATAATAGCTTTTTAGGAGTAATTCAGTATTTCTACTATTGCAGCAGTGAATAGTCACAAAACATTTTGCTCTTTCTGGCACCTGCGTGAAGCTGTGACTTATGAATATGCTAATGAGGCTGCAACCAGAACTGGCTGGGGTTCAACACTTGCACACAATTAGCGCTCAGGCTACCAGCACTGCTGGGAGGCTGACTACAGAAAGTAATATTTAGATTGATCAATTCAACATAATGCACTTTGTTTACAACAGAGGGTTTAAAAATAACAGTTGGAAGTTATCTTGTGAGAACACGTGGAAACTTTTAATTTTAAGTCCTTTTTGCTAAAATTGTGGATGGTAGTTATCCAGTTTAAATCCTTGGCATCACAAAAGATGGCCCTTGTAGCACATTACATATTTTAATAGAAGAAAAAACAAGTATATACTAATAATAAATGCTCCACTTATTAATGTTTAGACTGCATCTCCTGAACAACATCCATGTGTCTGTTAGCCTTGAATGCTGAAAAGCAGTTCCTTGCAGTGCATACAGAAATGTCTTCTATATAACATCTGGAATTTATGCCTTCAATATTAGGAGAAGCAGTACTGTCGACAATCTGGATATATAAACTAGGCATCAAGAACACAGGAAACTATTCCCCCTTACAGCACATTTCTAGAGTTAAAACATTAAAAACATATCCTTAGACTTAGAAATATGAATATCAATATCAAAAGTCTGTTGCCATGATTTACTGTGTCAATATATGATTAGAGAGTAAAACCATATATTTTCAGAAACGAACACCCCTAGATTCTATTTATGCTATTAAATGAGAGGTGAAAATATTCCACATTTGCTATTTTTAGTAACTGACTGATATTGCAGAAATTTGAAGTTGACTCAGTTTCCGCAACTGGACGGACACTAAGACTCAGGGTATTTAGAAAATAATTAATATATATTTTTAAACTTGCAGGATAGCTTCAGATGAACGATCATACCTATTTTAAAGTGTATTCACAAATAATTATTTGTTTTATTTGATTTTGATATTTCTACTATAGGTTAAAAATGAATATGGCTTTACCTGGAAAATGAGAACTGATATCAAATATCCTCTAGGTGCTGCTTGCTTCTGGCAGGCAACTCATAATTAGAAAATACACAGACATAAATAATTTCTAACAATTCCTATAGTTTTGAGTTCTGCAAATCCTTTGCTCCCAAGCAAGCATTTTGTCAGAATTAAATGATATGCCACACTCAAAGGGCACCCGTATGAGCTTTCAGTTTCACAGAAAATGTATCAGAAAGAAGAATTGTTTTACAGAGCAGGGTATTACCAGACACAGTGAGAGGCCATGTTAGTGCTTCTGCTTTGGTATTTTTCCACAAATTACACAGAACAGCAATTTTCAGTCTTGCATTTCTTGATGTAACTGGCCCAAATCTCTTATGATACATATTCTTTCTAAAAACTGATTTGCTCTCTTTAGTTCTGCTTATCATATTCCATGGTTTATTTCAACGTGTACCAACCCAAAAAAAAAAAAAGTCACTTCTAAGAAATCCTTTGAGACGAACATTACTGTGTAGATTTGCACATGGTTGTTACAAACAACTAAAATATTCATACCAGAGAAACAGAGTTTTGCACCTTTACCCTAACAATAGCTGTTTATTCCTTAGTCTGGTCTCCTCAGTTTTAAACCTGAAAATACATTGCATGTGTAAAAGAGCAGCACATTCCATTTGTTTCTTTCAGAAGCTGCAAGTCAGTGAGCCCCACCAGTAAATGCTCTCCAAAACACCTTTCAAGTTGCTGGGTTTCCAGTTCAAACGTGTCTGCACAATATAGCAGTTACTTTGTGACTATTGAAGTGAATTTTATGACTTTGGAATAGGAAAATCAGTTTTGTTCCTGGTCAGTCTGCCCTAAGAACGTATTGTTTTAGTAGTTATTATTTTATTATGATGTGTCTGTATAACCATGACATTTGTAGGTTTAAATTGCAAGGACGTTACCTTACTAGTTGCTTTATAAGCAAGACATGTAGCCTTAATAATTTCCACTAACACTTAATAATATGTGAAACATAAATTTCGAATTGCATGAGGAGTTACAAGGAACAATATCACACTCTTTTGCAAAACCTTAAATAGTTTTTTCCCAAAGAGAAACACTTAAAGAATAACAACAAGAAAACCAAAGAAAATTTCCCCACATTTTCCATTATTATGCTTACTGCTAAGCTAAGAATATTCCTGCTTCTTTACCTCTTTCTGTGCAAGAGAAGTATATGTTTTAGGAACTGTCTTTAGGAGAATCACTGTTGTGTTTTTCTTTTCTCTTTTTTTTTTTTTTTTCCTTGAATTGAGAAGTTTGATAACTTAGTTTGTCAGATTGGTGTCTTCCAGATCTCTGATGTCATCAGGAGAATAAGTTTACAAAGGGTTGTACATCTCAATCATATCAACATTAAGTAATACACAAGCCAATTTATCTGAACCACAGATAGCACAAATATAACTATATATAACTATAACCTCGTGAGCAAGAAGTTAATTCAAATATCTTCATACATGAAGGTGCATATGATAGATATGCCTTAAATATACAGTCTCAGGACCGACACCTGAACTGAAGGAGAAAGATGCTTTTATGGTAGTTCTCTGAACTTCTAATTCAATTTTTTTTTCCCCCCTGTGCTTTAATATTTGTTACTGCAATGGTGTGGAGAACTCAAAGGTAACTAACACACTCACAATTGTAAGAACAAAAGAGATGAATCAAAGACAGCATCAAGATGCCTTTCAGCCTCAAATACATTTCTTAGAACAAGTATAACCTTGAGCTCAGCCAAAGCTCTAAGCATTCACCCAGTTTAGCTCTCTCAGATGTATTTCATTTGACTGTTCTTGGCTTTTGTTTTCTTTACTCATAAACCCAAGTGGTATTTTTCCCCCATATTACACCACAAATGGAAATAAATGTCATTAAAGGGGATTTGAAAAAAAAAAAATAGAAAGGATCCAGTTTTCATGGTAGATCCATATGTGCTCCTATGTGTGAAATATATACAGTAAGGCTCAAGTCAACATAAGATTTCAAAAACTCTCAGAAAAAATAACAAAGACTGGTGGAGAAAGTGAGTGATTTTTTTCAAGTTGTTTCACAAACAAAGAGAAGAACTTTTCTTCCATTTAGAGATAAGGAAAAAAAACCCTAAAACCAAGAAGCAACTGTATACTTGTCTTCTATAGCCAAATTAAGGCATATCTAAGTTATCCTGGCTTCTCAGAAAAAAAAAAAAAATTAAAATTTTATGTAACTTCCAGGTCAAGTTCACAACTGAAAGACATAGGTCATTGAAACATCTCTACTTACCTTTTGAATTCTAGCTTGTAAAGAATTTTAAAATAATTTTGTCATCTTTTCCAGCATTATCATTCCCAAAACTAATTAAAAACAAAGTTCACAAATTAGGTAGGAGTCTGCACCTGAGTAAATTTAAGTATTTAGAAGGTATTATCTCTATTATATGTGAAATTTTTCACTTCAAGCTGTTTGGACTGTTAACACTGTTTCTTTGAAGTAGAAAAATGATCATGTACTGTGTAAGATATGAAAAAAATCCTAGTGATCTAGTGCTAAGATTCTTCTTTGCCTCTATTAAAAACAAAAAAGTTGCATTACATAAAAACTGGTTAGTAAGAGTAAATTCTATCTTACCATTAACATGATACAGTATCTGAGCTGTAAAACTTCCTCTGGTTGTGTATACTTGCACTTCTTTGTTTTCTGCTGTTTTATTATTTGAGCACTGTGCCGGAAGACATGAAGCTAGAGAGATCCACTTTCTATCCTGTCAAAAAGAGTCCTAGAGGCTGTGGAAAATTAAGAAAATAGCTCACCATCCAATGGATGGAACAGGTTGTTATGAGAAGAGAAATTTCTCCTTCTGTCAGGCTGTCTGTTTGCCATTTTGCTGTAGGCAGTGGCATGAACTCTGTACTTACAATGTCTTCTTACAATTGCTACAATAGTAAGATTAAAAACTACAGTTATGTAGCTTAGAATATACACATATTTCAAAATTCTTTTTTTTTTTTTTAATTTGACCCAGTGCTCCTTTGAAGTTTTGAATTCTGTGATTCAACAATAATTTTGATATGTAATAGAAACTTTCTCTTGAAAGACTAAGGGCAAAATACTTTCTTGTGTACCTGGCTTTAAATACATGTATATCCAGATATGATGCCTGCAATGGAGGGCTTCTAGTTTGCTTATGTGATAAGAACATTGCTTAAGATTTCTCATGATTCCTGTCAATGTTTTCAATAGTAATGGAATGTTGGTATTTCAATATTATTCTGTCTTGATATTTAATATTAATCTTCATTGCATAAAGGACAGGGGCATTTTTGTCAAGAACAATTTTAATAACAAATTAAAAAAAAAGCTAAATTGCAAATATGCCTTAATCACTTTGGTTTCATGTAGTTCAGCCATACTCAGCAATAACAACTGTTGAAGAATTGGTTAACATCAGAAGTCCGCATTGAAGAACTGCTGGGCACTAGAGTCTACAGAGAAGACAAAAGAGGCATCATTCAAAATGCCTGAAAACAGGCCACCACACTACCCTGTGTTTATGGGAACAGGTATGACTACTTGGAAAAAGAAGGTAAAAAAGTAAAATTCCTGTTCACTCTTACTTTTCTTGCTGATGGCATCTTAATTTAATGAAGCAGGTTTGTCAGTCGTTAATGGCCCTCATGGTTGCTCCCAGCTTGCAAAATCCTGTAATACTCTGCCAGAAGTCTCTAAATCCTTCCACAATCAAAGTATAGCCCAAGGTATGCAATGTATACACTACATTTCATGCTGTAAAAATATACCAGTCTTCATGTTATTATTCACATTATGAACTGTAAAAAACAGCTCTATTATGTCATTCATTCACAGGACTAAGAGGAAAGCCAGGACAGAATAGCATGCACAGAGGAATGTACCCTGCTTTCCCAGACCAGCATGGGTGATCTACTCCTCTTCTTCTGGGCTTTTTAATTCTGTGTTGAACACTACTGATGTAGCCAGCATGAGTGCTGATTCAGTCTTGCCTAAATCACAGATCTCCCCTCTAATGAACTGCTGTGAAAGTTTCTTGGCTCTATAAAGATTATCACTGCTGAAATCATTCCATTTCCTTTTGCTGTCATAGCTTTTCTACATGCTGCCAATCTGTGAGTTCACTAATTAAAAGTGATAATTCTTACATGGCAGTTTCCTTCTCTCAAGATCCAGAAGGGAAAAAATGCATCTCCAAATGGATGTACTTACTATGCAAGTGTCTGTGTCAGTACAGCCTCACTAAATGAGAAATGCTATGGGCTAGGTGAGGCAGTTAAAGGAAGAAGATAAACAGAAGCAGAGAAGGATCAGGATGAGGTAAGACCTGAAAAAAAAAACCAGCCCACTGTATATTTGGATATTAGTTTTCTTGCAATAGTTTCAGTGCCACTCCATTTTTAGCAGCAGATCTGATTTCAGTTCTAATTCTAGAACTACACACTTGAATTTAAACTTATTTAGCCCAAATTATAGGTAATTATATAGACCACAATAGTCTGAGAAAAAGTAAAGACAGTATTCAGTTAACATCAATCATGTTTCACATGGTAATCCCAGAATTTAGTGGATACTTACTACCAGATTTCATGAGGCCAGATGTTCTCTTGGGGGCCTTAGCTTTGCACTAACAGTTGTGCCCTTCCTTTTTGTTTTGCCAGCAAACTAGGTAGATATAAGTTGAAACCATATAGGTATCTCAGCTGAAGCATTGTTTTTTCTAAGTAGCTATTTTTCTGACTTTGACCATACTTAAGACATATGATGTTCTGTTTAAAAGGACAAACATTCAGTTTTCTTGATGACTTGCCATTTTTAAGAGAAGTACTGATGCTTACTATCAAAGAAAGACCCGGATTCCTCCAAGAATTTCTCTTTTTGCTGTCATGTTGATAGTCTCTGGCTTTCAAAGTGGGCAAATCTGTGATACTGTATTGGCCTAAAGTATGTGATATATTATTTTTATGTGGTCCACAACATAAACTTTATATTTCTCAATGCACTTTGCTATGGTTTAAGCTTTTGCTATGATACCTATTTAAAAGAAGGATCTTCTGGCTTTTTATTTTTCAGTTGCTTTGGTTTTGTATGCAGGTGGGGTTTTTATATTTTTCTTTTTCTTTTTCTTTTTCTTTTTTTTCTTTTTCTTTTTCTTTTTCTTTTCCCTTTTTTCTTTTTTTCTTTTTTTCTTACTTTTTTTAAATTTAATTAACATATAGCTGCAGTAAGTGCATGAAGCCATTGGTATGCAACAGGAACATTCAAGAACTCATGGTCACTGAACTTCTAACAGGAGTAAATCTGATATTTGTATGGCTTAAAATCTATAATTGAAAATAGAATAATTATGCAAATAAGAAATAATATTTGCATGACCTGTGTGTTATAATCACACCATTTCAAAGCAAAATGAAAATAACTTTTCCTGAGTTTGTAAATGTGTAGGAGGTGTTGATGAAAGTCACACAAAAATAGCACACTCTAGTATAGTGAATTGCTATCATTGATGGGAAAACAGAATTTGAAGAGGGCTACTGATATGAGTCCTGTGCAGAGTCAGAATGAATTATTCAAAGAGCAGAATGTAAGAACAGCCTTGCCAGATCCAGCAGCAAGTCAGTCAGGTCAGATCCACCAGAAGTTTCACATGTGCAGCAGTGTTAGCACATGAAAGAGCAGAAGTACGTGTACAAGCAGGTAGTATTGCATTTCGGAATAGTATTTTACCACCAAATATGCTGTGAGTGCTTTGAAGATTGGATTGTACTCGTATTTGAATTTCTCAAAGCAAATTTCTTCTATGAGTTCTTTTATAACAATTTGTAGAACCATTTAAAGTTTTTAGAAAACTCTTGAAGTAACACATTCCAGAACTGAACTATACATTGCACTTCCTGCGGAGATGTTCCCTGCTGTTTCTCCTGAATAAGCAACCTTCTAGTTTTATTTGATGCCTGCTAGTTCTTATATTAGGAGCTGTAAACAATTGCTCACTCACGGCTTCTATATGCTATGCATGCTAAAAACCATTATCACAATTCCCGCCTCAGTCAGCCTCTTCACAGACTGTGTCCCAGCCCATCTATTTGTTCCTTTTGCTAAACTTTTAGTGATCCCAAAGATGTCATAGGCTGTAAGCATCAGCTTCAGGCTTTTTTGAGGGACCTCAGCAACTCCTGTCCAGTCTGGGTAGCTTTAGCTACCCCACGTCATTAAGACACTCAGATCATGGCTACTTGGGTGGGATTTACAGACACACACACTACACCCTCATATAATAGTAATATTAAGATGTAGAAAGCAGTGTTCTGGAAAATTTGACAACTTTGTGTGCACAAGCAGCATTCACATGAATAGCTTTTAAATCCTGGGATCTTGATGTGTGAAAAGCATGATACAAATGAACATCTGTTATGAGCAGTTTTAATAAACATGTACGAGATGCAGGTAATGCATCAGATGACTGGGAGGTGAAAAGCTTCTTAAAAGAGAGACTCGAAGAGTGAGCTGTCTGAGTCCAATGGCTAATAACTTAACAGAGGTCACTGATTTCTGGGAAGCAGATTGTAGCAGTTGCCAGCATATTCTGTGAGAGTCAGAACTGTGTTTAATGCTGCAGAGCCTCTATGCCAAGAGATGCTTTTTTTCTCCCTTACCTTCTCCAGTAATGACTGTCTGTCAAATTGCCTAGCATCAAATGTAGGATGCAAGACACATAGTAAAGACTTCAGCCCACAGCTATACGATAAAAATGAGAGAGAGATTGAAGAGCTTGATTTTGACTTAATTTACTGCCTATTTAACACAAAGCAATGCACAGTGTTTGCATCACCAGAGGACATACCAATACAGTCTGCTAGTAAAATAGCATAGGTGGAGAGTTAGATAGAAATCCATCCTAAATTTGAGTGATAGCAATAACTGTGTTTCAAACAAGCAGATTCAGAAGTGTTTGAAAGGAATTTCATTTTAAATACCTTGTCAGCTTCTACTGAAATCACTTTCACAGTACTTCTGACCCCTAGACTTCCAGTTTTACAATTCATATTCAGTGAACATGTTGATTACTCTGTGGAAATCAGTGAGACTTCTACTTATGCTAAGAGTGGCTTCCTGTGAGTAAAGTAGCCAAACAGGATCTCTCAAGTAGGCAAATATTTTTTCTATTGTCAAGATTTCACAAGAAGGGCTTTGCTGGATTAAGTCATGCCACTAGAATACTGCACTAGGGCCAAAACTGTTCAGCTTCAAAATAAACCCTGCCTCGGTGGTAGTGTCCAAAACCTGCTGCATTATTGTGGCAAAAAAAAAGTAGTGGGTCTCCTTTGGCAGGTGTACGATGAATTTCACACACAACTTGGGGAGAGGGGAAGGAGGAAGACTCAAGGGCAGGAAAGAAAAGACCTGTTTTATTCTGTACTTACAAAAACATGCATACACACACACATGGATATGTATATATGTGTATACAAATATGTAGGTGTGTATATACATATGAATGTGTTTGGGGGCAAGTTGATTTAAATAAATGTACATGCAGTACTCTTTACTATGAAAAGTGTATGTATAAAGAAACCATACACATGCAAACACATCTATGCTTGTGTATACATACTATCTCTCTCTGCAGTCTCTGTCTGAATACATGATCATCTAAATGCAAAGAAGAAAAGAGATGTCTGCAAACACAGGTTGTTTAAGTGGTTATTTGGATATTTCAAGACCATCATGTTACAAACAGGTATTCTGCTCCAAGAAGCAGGGTACATTAATATATATTTTTCTTCTTCTATCTAGCAAGACAAAGTTATACTCAGAAAACAAGTTAAGTAGTTTTTTTAAATCAGGTTAGTCAAGATATTGTTTTATAATCAAATTATTCATTATACGTTTCTAGCACTATCTCTACAGTTTGTTATTCTTCAATCCCTTTTTTTTTCTATTTCTGTTCAGCTGGTCCCATTGCCCCCAGACACATAGTTTTAGGGTCATAGAATTTACCTTTACCAATTTTGTAAAAGCACCATGCTCATGAATAGTGTTTTTAAACTAATAATTATAATTACAATAAATAGTCATTGCTCTTCTTGGTGCTCAGTGTAATATGATAATATGAGTCACTAATCATGAATAATTATTTTGCCATTCATTCAGATGTACAGGCTTTGGCTGGGTTATCTTGTTTCAGGGCAATTTTAGCACTGTTTTAACGCTTTGTATTTAATTTAGCATTACTGAACAAAAGCAAAGGAACATTTGGGACCGGCTAGGAGAAAATATAGTGAATTCAGTTTAAATAAATATTTATTGGCATATTTTGTCTTAATTTTCTTAGGGTTCCCCCTCATCCAAATTTTGCAAAATGTATGGGAGTCAGACTGAACAGATGAATTAACAGATAGTTCTGGATGCTGATGCAACAAAGTGTAAGGTGCTATAGAGACCAGCATTTAAAATATATTTTGAAAAGAAGACTTTAAGTAACGGTCTGTCTTCCATAGGTTTTCAACCCCAATTATTTTTACTTAGTGAGGAAGGAAGAGATTTCCATAACAATCTGTCTCGATTTATTTAAATATGGATTTACAGAGAAAGGGGTAGGTGAAGAATATATAATTTCAAGCACAGGTTTTAAAAATAGGGCTAATTAATTTTTCAAATGAAGAAAACAGCTGTAGAGCTGTGAACACAAGTAGTTGTCTCCTAATTATCTGGTTTAACATCATCGTTTTGAAAATACCGTGTATCAACTCACATAAAATTTTAGTTATATTCAGCATCAAAAGTAGTTGGATAAGTGTTCAGATATATTGGCATTGACAACTAAATGACTATTGGGATATTTGATACTGCATGCGTTCTATTGCTGCTGTCGAAAATTTGTTGAAGTATGAGGGACAACCTATCCTTTCATGTGTGTCATTTAGATTTGTCCAACACATTTATTGAAGTTTTATTTGCAAATGATGTGGTAAGTACTTCTGAGGAGATGACAGGGATAGTTGAAAAAGGTATGCCAGTTTCACCTCACATCCATATTTTATCCTTCTTGCTCCAGTCTTCCAAGCAGACACTGCTTTACTTTGCAACATTTTCCCTTTTGTAATACACTGGTATCCAGATGTGAGAGTTAATTTACTCTTACAGTCAAGCACATGGACTATTACTATCATGGACAAGATTATACAAATTCCAGTAATAACTCTAAATAATCTTTAAGATATACAGTTCTTTCATTTTCAAGTTTGCAGCCATATCTTTAAGAAATCCATATCTTCCTTATTTTTGCAAATTAGTTCTCATGTTTTTACCTGAAGCACTTTTAGAATGAGTATTGGGGTCTCCTGAAATTTATTTTTTCCTTGATTTTACCTACACTCCAAACCTCACTTTGAATATCTTCAATTAGAAGGCACTTGGAAGTGCTTTCATTTTGCCATGTGTATAACAAACTTTTGATTTTCCTTTAGCTCTGGACTGAACTCAGTCAACCATGAGCTTGTTCAAGCATGAAAGGTTCACCAGCTTCTTTGTTTATTGATCATACATATCACATCATATCACAACATATGAGGAAAAAGAAGAGAAAGATCAATACATCTTCTTAGAACATTAATTCCACCAAGACAGTCCACCAATTATTTTGCAAAATTCTGTCTTTGAAGACTATCTGTAGCATATTGCATGACCTGTGTTATTAAACGCCTTTTCCCTGAATGGAGTTTATTTTTTTAACCACTACTCTTTTGCTATGTGTCAAGTCTATCACTTTTCCTCTGACTGCTTGTTGATGATGATGAGCCATGAAACTTTGGATCCAAACATAGCTGGTGTTCCGTCTGTGGTTATAGAAACCAATTTCAGCATCATTATTTTGCATTTAATAACATACTTGAACTCAACATAATTATGTTCCTCTCCTGATTCTTCTTCATTATTTGTGTCCTCAAAATATTTTTGTTTACATGGCTCACTTGAGCTATTCCACATGCAAATATTCCCATTTAAACCAATGATATATCATTAAATATATTTCAGTCATTAGCAAGTATAAACTTTGGGGTTTTTTCTCTAAAAATATATGCACTGTATAGCTTGTTATTTACATAATTCCTTGCTGGTTTGAGTTATTTTTGAGGGAGACATTTCCATCCTTCTTTTGAAGAAAACTGTCATTATAAATATATCAACATTGAAAGATGCCTCAGTAGTGATTTTCAGTTTTTCTTAACACATTTTTAAGAGAAAGGTCCTGATTTTCTTCTGGAGAATACATAGTATTTATTTGAGTAGTACCATTTTTCCAAAAAGTCTCCTCTGATTTTCCCTGCAGTATGATGGTATTGGACTTTGTCGTTTCTTTTCCTTTCCTTTCCTTTCCTTGCCTTGCCTTTCCTCATTAGCAGGACAGAGCAGATGTTCATATTTTCAGCACTATTTTTCAAGCTCACTTCCCTGCTTTCCTTCAAAAGAGCACACCTATATTTATGTTGAAGTGAAAAGGTCCGTGAACCACAACAGTACAACCCTTGATTAAACTGGAACTAATATTCTTTCTATCACAGCTCTTTGTGCATCTTATTCACTTTTTCTCTGTATTTTTATTTCCATTCCCTACTGACTCTTCTCATTCCATTCTCCTGCTAACTACTGGGCTGCTTCCAATCAGGTTTGCTTTCCTAAGTCACATATAAGAACATTCTTATTTTTCTTTTTTACTGAGTGGATTCCCAGAGAGACTGTAAGGAGAGGAAGGATGTCATGAGTTTTCATCTCTCTTCTGCTCTTCATTATCACTTAGGTGGAGTGGAAAACCATACCAAACTTTCCAAATTCCATCAGTGATGGCTAGAGAGCTCCACTCTTCAAATTCACTCAGGGTTTAAATTAACCATTGTCATGGATACTTGAGAAGCTGGTAGGGTTTTTTGAGAGGAGGGAGAGGGAACTGTAGAAGAAGGAAGGGATTAAGCCTGTGTTAATCTATATAACGATAAAAACTTTGTATCTCAGGAAGAATTAATTTCCCAATGTTTCTTACTGTTATGCGGTTATCTAACTGCACTTTGTCCCTCTGATATGTCTGAGAACAGATAAAACTTTAATTTGCTACTGAGGCTATGTTCTTACCTGGAGTGGGATTCACCTTATCAGATTCAGACAAAATCTGAAGTTGAAATCATTCTACTTTGCAAAAATAAGCACTTAAGTTCAGAAGAAAAGTTACCTGCTATTGGTTTCTGATCATTATATTAAAATTCAGCTTTGGGTTTTTACCACAGTCTTCCTTCCTTCCTTTTTTTTCCATCTTTGGACAACGAAGTTTGACTTAAAGGTTGGGGAAAATAATTAAAAATTGCCAAGACTTTTTGATGAAATCCACAGCATCTATGACAATTTTGAGTGATAGTTATCTTGATTGCCAATGGCTCAATTATACTACATGTCTCTATGTAACATATGTCTATATGTAACACCTCGGTTGGGAAATCCGTGGGTTGAGGGTATTGAAATTTCATGAAAGCATATCAACAACATTATCAGCGTCATTTGAACTACATTCAGAGTTGAGATTCTTGGGGTCCCAACAAAAGCCACAAAACTCATGCTGCTATTTCTGCCCTGTGCCACTCCAAAGCACTTGGCTACTGCTTCTCTTGGTTAAGTCTGAGGTGCATGAAAACTTCTCTAGCCCAATGCAAGGAATGGGTGGCCATGGGATATCAGAACACCTTCACCTGGCAGGATCTCTCTTTTGCTCTGTGGTAGGCAGAGCTTGAACAACATTTGGCTCCTGAAGCTTCATTTTCAGCCTGAACAACCAGTTTCTGCCTTCTCTAGGGAAAGACAGTGAGCCAAAAGGGAACAGTCTCTAAGCTGCAACTGCACAAAGGACATATGTGGTTAACTAAGACAGAACATTTGAGCAGCTCTAGCATGATAAACTCCAGTAACTCCAGTTGCTGTAGACATCCATTCTGTATTTAGAGCTGCTCACTGCTGTCAAGACTGGACATTTTCCCATTATGTTGACAGTCAAAACTCTGTGCATTTGAGAACTTGAAATGTAAGTGTGTAAATATCCACTTTCAGATTATAGATATATATTTCGGCACCTATAAATGCGGATTACGTAGGGCTTGGGGAACTACATTTTCTTTTGGCTTTCATTCATAATGGAATTGATTTAGAGGGGAAGAAAAGAATCGTTCCGTTTCAGACAGTTCTACCACAGTAGAAATAAAATATAGATGACTGTACAAAACTTCCCTATTCAAATGGTTGAAAGAGCTTAATTTTCCTGGCTAAAATCCTGTTCTCAATTACATAAATGGAACCCAAATCAATTTTAATAAGTCAAAATTTAAAGACCTGATCCATCTCCGAAATAAATGCTAGTTATGTCACTGGCTCAAAACCTTCATTTTAGCAACCAAAGCAACCGTTGAGAAGAAGCTTTACGAAGTACTTGTTCATTTACAGTTTTACTTTGCTGTGCTCTCCTACAATGCCTGATCACGGATTCTGCAACTTTATGGATTTTCATTGTAAAGAATGTACTTAGAGGTACTTAGATATTACACGATTTTTACTTCTTTCACAAGAAAAGTGTATACATTTTTTTCACAAGTTGATCAAGCACAGTGAGGCTGGCCTACGCATTTAAGCATGAAGATCTCAACTTTCTATTCTTTTTCAACAAGTAAAACTATGCACTTTGAAAAGAAAATCTAAGTCTCCATTAATATTTATGCTTCCTTTGATATTTAAACAGAATCTCAGAGGTAATAAATGATATTATTATCTTGTTAAAAATTTCTGCTCTTTTCTGGTACATTCAACTATACATCCAAAATTATTGGAACTTGCTTTTAGAGAACAAATATGGTGGTTTATAAGTGTTTGTATGTGCGTATATGCAGAAAACTATAGGAATGGAACACTAATCTCGCTCACTGTGACACACTTGTATCTAAGGAATCTTTATTTCCTGAGAATGAAAGTCGGGCATAGGAATATAAATGTCTTTGGATTCCTAGTAGTTACAAAAAACAAGAGCAGCTTGTGCTGAGACAATTCATAGTAAGATTTTATGTTCACAAAGCACAGTTTAAAGTGCATGGTGCACGAGAAGGGCTTTGCCACAATGACAAATAAATGTGCACTCTTTGTGAACCTGGAAAGGAATTTACAATGAAAGCATCTTAAATCAGATATCTGAACACACCTTGCCTTGCCAGTTCATCAGTTCAGTCATGCTTATCCATCCTCTAGTTCTTGAACTGCTCCCCTGCTAGATGAAAAATGGTAAATTTACTGCACCTGCTAGGAAACAAGCTCTTCCACACAGCCTGCAAACAATTAGGTTCATTAATGGCACTAAGTAGATTCTGTATGGAGTTATTATTTATTTGAAGTCAAGGCCAGTTCCTGGCCCTCCTGAAATAATTTTCTTCTGATGCAGTGGTGCAAAAGGACCACAGTCTTCCTATAAATATGCAAGGTTGGAATGAGAATTAAGTTGAAACTGCAAGGTTTTGAACTATTTCTAAGGCCACATATTTAGATGTCTAATATGGAATGTAAGATTTGAATTTCAAGCACTTCTAATTAATTTCTTATGTCACAGTGACCTTCAGAAAAATGGAATACCACAGGTACTCTGTTTTACATGAACCGTATAAAGGTAAAAATAATATATAAAAATTATTGTAATTTCCTGTAATTTCAGACTTCTAGTTCTCTCAACATGTTTGTCAATCTTCCATTCCTTAATTAACCATTAAGATGCAAATAAGCATTTAAAAGTTGTCTGACAAGCTATTCAACTGTCACTAACACATTCCTTTATTGTCTTTATTATTAACATATTGTTGGAGTTCTTTACTTTTTAATTGGTCCCCAAATTAAGCTGAGCTATTCCCATACATCTGCTGCTAGGATGAGCACTGACTTAAAAAGCTGACTCTACACGTAGAAGACTTTATTTTCTCCAGTATCTTTGTAATAGTTATCATTTATCTACAATATCTACAAAAGGAAGGCAACATTTGCGAGTCTCCAAGTGGACACACTCTCACGTTTTTCCTGATCGTTGAAATGAACTCGCCAAAAAGCAGAGTAGTCTTAGAATAAGCGTGTGTTTTCTACATAACGTAACTACCACCAGTTTAATCTGAGATACATAACTACTTAGACTGTAACCATTAATGTTAGCAGATCATTATGATGTCATTTTGAAGATAAAGGAGATAACCGAATTTTGCTACGGTATATTTTGGCTTTAGTCATTTGTCTTTATAAAAGAAGGAGGTGGGAAAGCAGATGATAAATGTCCACAGCCACTTTCCTAGAATCAGCTTATTTTTATATTCAGATTTTGATGTCATAATATAAAATTAAAGAACATAAAATAAACAACATTTATGAAAAAGAACCTGTTTGTTCCTCTAAGTTAGAAATTGAAAGATCAAAACAATACTTCAAGCAGACAGTACATAAAAAATGCATTACAGGACTTGTTTATTCTGAATAGTTGAAATTCAACAAAGACACACCAGGTACTGCTTTTGTTATCTACTTCTAACTCCTGAATTCTGTACAGTTAAACAAAATTTCAATCTCTGATTTACAAAAGCCATATTTACCTGCAGAAAAGGTTTACTTTTTCAATACAGAAATACCTTACACTGATAAGAAGACAGCTTCTACATCTTGAATTTCAGCTATGGTGTAGTTCATTACATTAGCACAAAGAACTCGGGAAATATATTACTGAAGTGTATTCAGCCATGGCTACAGTTTTGATAGTGCCTACCGTGTAGAAGATCCATCATTCAAGAAAGGTCTAAAGGGACAAATTTTAATAAAATTAAAGTCCTAAAATAGAGGCACACTCTTCTGCATCCTAATATTGGATGCAGAAATGCAAAGGAATACTGAATTGAGCACTCTTCAGCAATCAGTATTTTTAGTCATGCCTTATAACAAGCAGGCTTAAGAAAATCGTATTTAATGCTTTAGGGCTCATGGAAATGATTTAATGTAGCATTTAAAGCTGTTCACTTAATTCCCAAGATTATGAGACAAAATATATAGAGGTATGCTTCAGTGGAAAAGAGTTAATTTGAAAATATTCATTGAAATTTAGGGTTGATTTATAGTAAATCATAAGTGTACATAGAAGGGTGAGTAATTTCCTCCTTTTAAAACATCCTAAGCTCAGGTTAATACAGAGTGCTACTTCATCAGAAATGTACTTTTCTTCAGAAACAAGAGAAATTATGAAGAATATTGACTGAGCTAACATATTAATATATTTTTCCAATATCAAGTAAACTTTTTCAGTTTAAAACCTGCTTTTTATGACATAAAAGAAAGGCTAATCTTTCATTTGCAATGGCAAAATAACATTTAAAAATATATGTATAAAGATATCTTATTCAGCCTTGGAATGCCCCATCTTTTAGCAAAGTGTTAGAAAACAGATTCTGATAACATCTACTAATTGCCCCATTCAAGCACTTAATGAACTACGGTCTATGATATTGTGCTGTAGAGAACTTCATTTGGTAGAGCTGTCCAGAATATACTTAATACAGGTTGGCTTTATATAGATTAAATTCTGTAATTTTTATACTGCAGAAAACATAGTGTTATTTCTATATTCTCTTCTTTTGTACAGCCAAAAGGATGCAATATTAGATATAGAACAGAAATCCTAATCTCAAACTCAATGGAAGAGTTTGAAATGAAATCTCTTCTCAAATGGAAGTCTAGGAGTTGCAGAACCTCATCTGTTTGTGTGTGATACTCTTGGGTCTCAGATGCTGTACTGCCCATAAGGAGGGAGGCAACAAATTTAAAAAGCTCTTGCAGTTAGCCTTCAATCAGGTCCTCAGGCCACTGCAGTCTATTATGATAGCTTAGATAAATGGAGGGTGTTAGTGTGTTAGGTGTTAGATAAATGTTAGTACAGAAAGAGTGAATAAAAATATTTTCTTACTAATTAAAATGAAAGTTTCCTCTTCTCCCTTTCTTTCTCTTTCTCTGTTGTACATTCATATATATACATAAAGGCACACTCTATCCTTTGTGAAAAGTGTAAAACGTGCAATATATTAGCAACTGTTACACTATTATTATGGAGTGAGATTTGAAATAAAAAAGTTATTTACATATTTGAGATAATTCTTTTATATGGTTTATAAAACTACCCTCATAAATCATGTCAGCAGAAGCTAACACAGACAGCCAATCTGTTCATCAGGTAATATATGCTTGTGCGTTTTGCTGTGGCTCTGCATGCACATCTACAAAATCTGTCAAAATATCCAATTTTGGAGCTACATCATGGTAAACTTGTATTCTTCTTCACTTTTTTTTCCCCACACTTTTCCTGATTTAACTTTGGTTTCTTTTCTTGGGAAGAAATGTCACTGTACTATATCACGATCTGTGATTTCCAAATTAAGATGACTATGCTCTCATGTAGGAGCTTTGTTACACACGTGCAGAAAATGGCCTTTCACAATCTCTCACAAAACACGTTTAGCATGCATTTTCTGAGGAAAAAAAAAAAGGTTTGTAATCTGATCAGATTAATTTTTTTAATGATTAGATTAATTTCAATAACAGTGTTTGATTCATTTGACTCTTTGATGTTAAATAATTCTTTATAGAGGCCCCATGGATATGTACCATTTTTACAGGTTACTGTTACCAAAGATGAGGGAGATGGAAGGTAAATTTGGATGATATAGGAAATGGTTAAATGTCTATTGCAAAATAAATGCAGGAAAAAAAGAGTCAGCAGACTAAAACTGTCAAACTAATATTGAGTATTTTTGCAATAATTTTTAAGCAATGTATGACATCATTGGAATGATGGAAACAGGTAATGTAGAAAAATGCCTGTGTGTTTAAAAAAATAAGATTAGAATTTTAATGAAAATGAGTGGTGAAAAAAAAAGCAGGAGGACTGGATGACAAGCTTTTATGAGAGTGATATTGAGGAGGAAGGAAAAGACACTAAAAATATCTTTGCTGACACAGCATAGCTGTTTTAGAGAGAAGCTTAGGGTATTGAAAAGAAATCAGGTAATTTCTGGATAGTGCTAGAGAGCTTCAGGCTGTTAGAGAAAGTAAATTGGCAAATGTTTTTACAGCTATGCAAAGGTAGGAAGAAGGTTAGAATTTTAATATGAAAGGATACTTACTGGAATAATTCCACAAAAAACCCCAAAACCTGAAGTGACAGATTTACATGACTCATTAAGAGAAGCCTACTGTTACAGTACTAAATTATTTTCTTTCTTCAAATTATGGCTTTTCCTTGAGAAATAGACACAAAATTGAGCAACATCCTTCAGGTGACAAAACACAAGGGTATTGTCACCCTGCAAAATACTGTACAATCCACTCCCTTGATCATATAATCTATATCCAACCAGACCTTTCAGCACTTTTAACAGACTGACCTCATGACTTGCTCCCTGATGGATGTTGTCTGGATCTAATACAAAATGCTAATTACCATTTTTAAAATCTTCCCTATTTTTTTCTTGTATTGAACTATGGAGCACTCTGGATCTGTGTTATGATCTAGAGAAGTGGTCTGTGTAGTGGGTGGGGAACTCCCTGACAGGCTGCACCCAGAGGGTGGTAGGAAATAGCTGCATTTCAAACTGGCAGCCTGTCACAAGTGGGGTCCCCCAGAGAAGCATATTGAGCCCCCTGCTGTTTAATATCTTCATAAGTGATCTGGATGATGGGATCAAATGTACTCTGATGAAGCTGGCTGATAATACCAAACTGAGTGGGGAAGGGGACACTTCAGAAGGGAGAGGCACCCTGCAGGAAGATCTGGATATGCTGCAAGAGAGGACTAGCAGGAACCTTATGAAGTTTAACAAGGACAAGTATAAGATCTTGCGTCTGGGAAGACATAATCCAGGAGTGTATCTCAGGCTGGCATCTACCCATTCGTGGAACAGTTCTATAGAAAGGGACCCGGGGATCATGGTCGACCACGAGCTCAATATGAGCGGTGTTCTGCTGTGGCAAAGAAAGCCAGAGGGATGCTTGGGTGCATCAACAAGACATCACCAGCAGAGATAAAGAAGCCACTTTATTATCTCCCACTGTGCTTATCAGGCTACACCTGAAAATACTGTGCTGAGTTTTGGTCTCCGCTAAGCAAATAAGATGTGGGCAGGCTGGAGAGGGTCCAGAGAAGCACCACAAAGATGATCCAAGGACTGGGAAGCTACCATATGGGAAAAGGCTGAGAGAACTGGGTTTGTTTAGCCTTCAGAAAAGAAAGCTTAGGGGAGACCTTATCATCATCTTCCAGTTTCTAAAGTGTGGCTACAAAGAAGATGGAGACCCCGTTTTTACAAGGAGTCACAAGGAAAGGAAGAGGGGTAATGAGCACAAGTTACTCCTGGGGACGTTCTGATTAGACACAAGAAAGTTTTTCCCAATTATTTAAATAGTCTCCTCAGAAAAGTGGACTCTGTTGGACAATTTTAAAATCCAGCTGAACAGTGTGCTGGGTCTGAATGAACATTTGAGTGGCTACACAGGTATGGTTAGAAGCTTATTTACTTCAAACTTGTGAAGGGGTTTTTGCAGTGACGAGAAAGGGAGACTGGAAAACCAAAGCGATGGATCACACAGGCAACCAGAGATATACTCAAAAGTCTGTGTAATATCAGAATCTCTGATTCTTAAAATCATTCCTAAGTGTTTGGGGGGAAATTGAATCAAATGATGCTTTTTTTCTTCACTTCCACCCTGCCTCTCTTCATTGCTTCCTTCTTCCCTCAAAAATAATAATCTATCGGAGCCTTAGCAAATACGGGTTACTGAAATGATAAAATAAAAGGGAGCAAGGAGATATACTCTGGTCAAAGAATGTATGAATTATTTTACAAAAGTATATTTTCTACCTGGGAAGATTAATTTCTTGGGTTATGGAATTTATTTTTTTTTACTGTAAGCATGCCTGTTTTAAATATACATGTGTGTGTATTTACTTTTAATGAGTAAGTTAAGTACCCTTTCCTTTACCAAGAAGGTCTGGATTATATCTTTTCCTTTTCAAAATTTATTTAAAAAAAATATTTTTGTCCGAGATTTTTTGTTCAGAAGCAGTCTTCTTTCTTCAAACAAATAAATTTTCAGATTCACTCATTTACCCAGACAGATTTTCTAATTTTGAAAGGTACAAAGTAATATGTTGTAGAGTTACACTAAACTTATTTATATATAATAATAATAAATATAATGAGAGAAAGAATAAGAGGACAATAACAATAAAGATTTAGGACTTTTGAAAAACTAGTGAATGCTAGAGAATACAAACCCATTAGGTCAGTGGACAAGAAATAATACAACATATTGTATGCATTACATAAAAGAGGCATGCACCTTATCATTTCCTTCCCAAAACTGAGGAGTTGTGGTAAAAAAAAAAAAATATTGAAACCATTAAACCAATTTGTAGGTGCAGCTAAAAAGGTAAATAAGTTCATATGATGAATAAGCAAAGGTACGTAACACAAATTAAATGAATCATTACTTATATGAAAGGGGTTGATTATGTTTAACATTTATTTTGAATAATATGTTTATTTCTTTCCATTCTGATTTCTACAAGGACATTATTGCTCAGGGCAAAAAAAGAAGATAAAGTGATAACAATGTAGTTCAACAGTCTATACAGTACTGAAAATTGTGGATTTATTCTCTTTAAGTGACCTAAATCAAAACATCCCAAGTAATGAAGTTTTGATACAGTGAAATATCAAACTGTTCAGGCTGAAGAAATAGCAAAAAATAAATGGAACAGTCAAAAAGAGGAAATTCAGCCATAAAATAATTTACTTAGGTAGAGAAAAATATGAACTAAGACACCAGGTAGATCAGTGAAGCAAAAATTAAAAAAGGGAAGAAACTGCCAGAGATTTATATTTTTTGAAGGGAGATATTAAAGGACAAAGAGAAAAAGTCAGAATGTGAGATTTAGATAAACTTAAAGGAAATATTTCTTTTGACATTTTATGTATAGTGTGTGCTTACAGCTTTGTATAGAATACCTAGATTAACTTCATTGTCAACTTTTAAAATATGATTAGTTCATAACTGTTTTATGAGAACCACTTGTCCAAAAGAACAACAAATTCACAATTAAAGGCTGTTATGGGTTAGAAAAAAATGAAAATTTGTTTCCTTTCTCCTGGGGTACCAGGGAGGCTCTGTAGGTGGGGAGGGGCTGGCTGGGAATTGATGGGCGATACTTAAGAACAAAAGGGA
>VZRJ01007863.1:16428-371174 GCA_013397565.1 Ptilonorhynchus violaceus | reverse complement strand
GGGCTGCTGCCCCGTGGGTCCGCACCGAGGGCGAACCCCCCCCTTTCCCATTCGCTGGAGCCGCCATTGCCACGTGAGGGTCATCACGCTCGCGCCACAGCGCCCCCTGCAGCCACGGGGGAGTCACTGCAGCCTCTCTGCTCCAACGGAGAATTCTCCCAACAACAGACAAGGAACTGACAAGGTGTTTGTCTGTTCTCTTATGGTTGCCGTTTAACTGTCTTGTTATATATATGTAGATAGATATATAGCCATAGTAAAGAACTGTTATTCTTTTTACCACATCTTTGCCTGAGAGCCCTGTAATTTCAAAGGTACAGTAATCTGGAGGAGGGAGGGAGGTCATCCTGTATTCAAGGGAGGTTTCCCACCTTCCTTGACAGACACCTGGCCTTCAAACCAGGACAAAGGCTCACTTGATGCCATGCATAAGTTTTACTTAGAATAAATTTTTACTGCTGGGAGTAGTCTTACTATGATGTTACCAGTGGAGGAAAGGACTGCAGGAAAATTGGGTCAATTCAATATTATTTTATATCACATGGGAATTAGAGAGGCAATGGTAACAGTATTCATATGAGCAAGTAAGGACAGTTAAAGTATAGGCACTTATAGTTAGGTAGGATGAATTCTACCTTAGTGACTTAAACCATTTTTTTCTGAGGCTGGATTTTTAATTCAAGTTAGATGTCTGGATCATGTTTGGGTCGCACTCTGGGACGTCTTGTCCCACTCAATTTGAACTAAAGTTTATTTTCTAAGATCACAGATGACCAGAAGTAATTTAAGATAATTTCAGTAATATTTTCCACTTCACAAAAGAAGGAAATTTGGGGAAAAATACAGATCATGTTACAAACAGGAATGTCTTTAAAGCAGGGTGAAAACAAAGGATCTGAAAAGTGTTAGGAATGCTGGAGCATCAACACAAACCAAGGAAAAGATTTGTTATGTTCTCAAAATCCAAGGCCGTTACCATGGAAAAGAAAAATCCTAAGAATTTTTTGAGATTATATTATAAAAAAGATAAATATAGTAGCTACAGTGTTTCTGTATCAGAGATCAAACACAAATAAAGGAATGAATGAGATTACCTGGCATTTGCAACTGCTTACAAAAACTCCAAAGTTCAGTGCAGTAAGTGACCAGCACAATTTAATTAATATCTGTAATTGCCTGTAATTACTTCTGTTAGATGCTGAAATTTATTTCCAACACTGAACTCCAAAAGAAGAATTCTCTGCTCTTTTCTTGGAGTCAAAAGCTTCAGATGTAATGAAAGAAAAATGAAGGATTTTTTTTCCTCAGGCTCTGAGAATGGTAGCATGAGAACAGTAAGTATAGTTTGTCCTGAGGCAGACGTTGTACTTTATTACACGAAGCTAAGTATTCGCTTTTTACAGTAAAATGACAGCAATTGCCTTCTTCTGAGTCTGAACTTTGGACTTCATTAAGACAAATTGAAATGTGTTGTACAAATTAAACAGAGGATTGTTTATGATGTGAATTTTTGTAAATCAGATCTCACGCAGGCTCTTATATCAGGGAAGATTCCTTTTTTTATTCTCTTCAGTGTACTTAACTTCTTCTATTTCAAAGATGGAGTATTTTCATTGACTCTCAGCTTGTTGTTAGTGCATAGAAAAGTGGGTGATGTATATGAGCAAATCTGTTATAGGAGAATGAGGTTCCTGCATATTTTACCATTTTTATACCTTAGCATATCTACTTAGAGATGCAAGGGTTTCTCAAAGCTCTTTATTGACAGAAAGTAAATTAGGAAACTACCTTAAAAAATAGTATTGTGAATCATCTAAAATTAGGCAGAAAACAAGTATGTGGTCTCCGTGATTTCACAAGTCACAGCAAAATACAAGGTTTTTCTAATAAAAGTAAAGTCTAAAAAAAGTTGAATACTGTAAGTCAATAAATTACTCATTACAAAAGTATTAGACTATGATGAATTTCATTCCCACCCTTTAAGAGGTTACATTGATTGCTTTTTTCTATTCTGTAACTCTTAGTCAGCTCTATAGGCACACCTACACGTCATATGGTGCATATTTCAGTAAACCATGATTTTTTTTTCCCCCTAACTCTAACATTGCTTTCTGTATTTGAATTTCAGTAATATGGAAATAGGCAGGATTACTTGGAGGACCTATGTAAATCAGAACTTTGAAATAGGTATCTGAATATGTATGTTTTCATTGGCCAAACTAAGTTATTTTCCTAGTGATTTATTTGTTAAGTTTCTGGTTATTTAATTTAAAAGATTTTTAAAATGTGTATGTTAATAGGTATATATTTAAAAGTAATTTTGTATGTGTATTTGACTAAAATCCAGTCTTTTCTCTGGAAAAAATGCTACATACATATAATCATTGTAGTTTAACTAACTGGTAAGTATGAGTATATATTGCAATTTACAGGATTTGGAGAATTCTGATGTCATCTACCCCTTTGTTCACAGCATGAAAGTGGCTTATTAAGCATAATGCTGTGCTACCACACTTTGTATGCTGCCTCTAAGCAGAAAGCAGGCAAATATAGAATGAATTGTACCCAGTCTTCAAAAAATAACTACTTCCAGCTAGAGAAGCTACTTTCTAGAACCAACGAGACAGATTTTTCCAAAGAGCACTCAGTAGCTTCTGGCTAGTTACTTAATTGGAGTGGCCAAGTTTTTCAAAGAGAACTCTTGCATACTGAAGATTTCTGTAAATGTGACCACTAAATTTTGATTCCTTAGAGCTTCTCTTTTGAGAAAAGCTGCAGTGTTGAGGGGGAGAGAACAGAATGACTGAGGGAGAAGAAATCCTATGGACTGTGATGCAGAACTCATAAAATTGATGTATATATAGCAGAAAAGTTTCAATGGGATTCAGAAGTAGACTAAATTGTCCTTCAAAGAGGACATTTTATTTCTGTTCATATTAGTTGTTTCCTGCTTTCTATCCTCTCAAATTGAGCCTTTTCTATTCCACTGGGTTACAGATGTGAAAAATACTTAAGTACCATTACTTAAAGGTTCGGATTATAGAGATGAAATTGAATCTGATGTTCTGACCAGATTATGTCAGTATGACATGTCATCGTAATAAAACTAATTTGGCAGGGGAATGATTGGTATTTTGATTGTGAATGCACTGAAGAGTCTGTTTTAACTGGATAAAAAGGATAATATGGCTAATTTTTAAGCTACTAGGACACTCAGTAGGACACCATTTATCAGTTCTGACCTTAAAACATGGCAGTTTATAAGCGTGTCAGTGACAGCACTATCCAGTATGTAGAGTGTATCCTGAAAGCCAGATTTCAAAGGGCAGCTGATCTTGGGTCATCCTTTCAATTGCTCATCTTGTATCCCTTTCTCTCCTTTATCAGAGTTTTAAATTGATGTCAAACTCCTTCTGAATGATTCAAGTATATCAACTATTTCACTCTCTAGTCATTTTTGAGAGTTCACTTAGCACTACATGAAAAATATACCTTTTCTAAAAAACATAAACCAACAAACTACTGTGTGTACTAAGTCCTTTTTATGAATATGGAAAATCAGTACTGCAGTGTAATAGATATATTTGGCAGTATACCATCAAAGAGTTCAAATAATTGGCAGCAGCAGAACAAAAGCAGACCACTGTCCGTCTGACATGATTATTTCTACTTCCTTTCTTCTCTGTTGTTATAGACTGTAGCACTGTTATGATCAGTGTTATCTGATGCTTCAAGGAGTTAACCGCATGGCCTGTTCTAACCCAGTTCGGTCACTGGGAACACAAAGAAGGCTTTTCAGTATCTCAAAATTGCTTCTATACACACACACGCACACACACACACAAAATTGATGGCATTTCAATTTCTACAGACACCCTTTCCTTCTGGACAGACAAATGCAAGACTGCTGAGAAGAGGCAATTTTACAATTTAGCTTATAATTTTTTTTTTTTAATTTGCTTTAGAAAATCAAATTAGTTCCTGATTCATCTTTACTGAAGTCAAAACAAATTTTTTCTTTCTCTATACTTTCCTTTAATCAACTGATTTTTTTTTCTCTCAGAAAAGGGCTGTCAATTGCAAATTAATTTTTTTATTTTTCTTGGTTTGGCTTGTGATGCTGTTTGCTGAAGAATGACCATAAGTATTAAGTCATAGGCAAGGAGACTGCACACTGTAATTTCAATCATCTTCAGACTTCGGTTTTATTCAAAACCATATAGATGTTTCATTAGTTTGCTTTCTGATGATTTTCTAATCTGTGTTTTCACCTCCTCCTTTAAAAATTAATTCTCTTCTTGTCAACTTAAGGCAAAGAAATGCACTTCCCATAGGTTCCTAGCAATTTTCAGCAGTTAGCTCCTTCTGACTGATGCAAAAATTGCTGCTGAAAACATTTGACTTTTAAATAAAAACTTAAGTTTTGCAGATCAGGGGGTTTTTTTGTTTATTTGTATTGGTTGCTTATGAAGTCCTAAACTCACAGATCTTGTAAAAGTTAAGACAATATAGCAGCAAAAAAGGAAATTATTAAGAATCTTATTAACACAGTTATTCTTCTAAATAAACATATATATGTTATCTTTGTTATTATTTTATTCTTCATGCTGTTTTGTGTTTAGTTTTTCATGAGGTTTTGTTTGTTTGGTTTTGTTTTGTTTTAGTTTTGCTCTTTTTTTTCACAGTGCAGAAAAAAAGATGTCATCATCAAATACTTGGAAAGACCTCACATGGACAACACCTTTTTTTCAGTGAGTGACCTGATATTCTGTGGTGCATACTAACAACCAAGCAACACATTGTGACCCTCTTAGTACACCTCCTTATGGATTCATTGTTTATCCTGTATCAGTCATGAGAAAATCCCAAAAGCCCAGTCAGTGCATCCTATCACATAGATCTATTCTCTGCTTACTAATGTCAGTGCAGAGGCAATTATTGTGAAATCTAAACAAGCTCTTAGTTGGTGTGTGAGCTTTTAACCTGTACTTCAGTGTTTTAAACCTGATTATTATCAACTGCCACGTTACTCACTGAATTTGGTTGGCAGTTACTCAACGTAAAAATGTAGGGTCTTTTATTGTGCTACCTGCATATGTAGGTTTGGCTCATTCTTCTTTGGTGTCTTCTACTCAGCAACAGGGCTCTGAAATCTTGTTGTGTCCTGTTTGTTTCTGGTCCTGTTCGCAAGTCTGCTATGGACCCATGCATTAAAAAAAAAATATATATATTTTTTAAAAGGTTATTATGTGTAGATAACTATTGTTCCATATTCTTTGCAGGTATACCTACCTTGCAATTAATGATTGAGCCAAATCATCATTTTCAGTTTATTGGTTGTACGGATCAAAAACTAAAAAATATTTTACTAGATCTCACTGGACTCTATTAGATTTTGCTTAGGATGAAAAGAAAGGAGATTCAGATGGATTTTTCATCTCTAATATATACTGGCTGTTCAGCTAGATGATCAGACAAAAATCGCATGCTGGAGGTTTTATGTTCCTGGTGCTATCGAGAGAAGTTACATCAAAGAACACAGAATAAAACTCTGGCTTCTATAATTTGGAAACAAAATAATTTAACAACTTTAAAGATTTAGTTGCTACTCATGCCAATCCCCTTGAACAATACACTGATCCTGGTCAAATTCCACTTTCAATTTTTTTCATTTCACATTTCTGGAAAATTTGGAATAAAAAGCTAAAGAAGAGGAAAAAAAACTTGACTGAGGTGTACTGCTAGTCAGCTAGATGGGAACACCTTCCCATAAAAGACATATACCTATATAAAAGAAAATATACATACTTCAATGTTTGAACTCACCTAGATAAAATTTATTCAAGGTGTGAGACTATATGATGTCTGTCATAATGTAACAGCATTTAAAATTAAATATTTTATTCAAGAGAATTTTTTCAATTCATTATTCAGCGCATAAGATTATAGTTATTTGGTAGAGATTTTTATATCAGATTCTAGATATCATTTAGTATTTTCTTATAATCTATTTTAAGAAATACTGGATAAGTAAAAAAATTATATTTTGACGTTTCTTCAGTATAGATAAGGAATTTTAACCCCCAAAATCTGCATTACACTTTATGTTATATAAAATTGATTGTTTAATGTGTTGAAGAATATTCAAGGAACATTTAAGCACATTTAAGGGTCTCAGTTGCATAGGGATTGCACTGAGAATGATATATATTTCCAATGTCTGAAGTAATAGAAGGCTGAAGTAATAGAAGGCACTCTTTGGGGGTCTACAGGTATTTGTTTTATCTTTTATTTCCAGAGATACTTGATGGGTTCTAAAAGAGGATTTTGTAACCTCTTTGAAAGTGCAGAACACAGTGAGTTTGAGGTTGTTGGGGTTTTTTTGGGGGGGGGGTGGTTGTTTTTTTTTTTGGTTTTGCTTTTTTGTATGGGTATTTTGGGGGTTTTTTTCAGTTTATTTTCTTTTGGTTTTGTTCATTTGTTTTCTTGTTGAGGTCTAAACAGAAACTTAGAGAAACAGGATGGAAGTAAAATTGCTAATACCTTTTTCATTAAGCACATATCTGCTTGGTGATTTTTCAAGACTCTATATATTGATGTTTAGAATTACTTAAATGAATTTTTCTGGAAATGAAAGGGAGACTTTGGGACTGCTGGAAAATGTGCGAATAATAACAAAGGTGATAAAAAACTAGTTCTCTGTGAAAAGAAAAATTTTCAATAAGGAAAGGTCATTTATGATTATTTTTTCCATTGGAATTTTATATATTTTTTTAAAAGGACATAGTAGGTAAAGGAACACAACACTTCAATCAACAAAAGCCAAACTTGACTTCTCACAAAATTTTCAACTTTCAAACTGAAACAGGAAGTTGTTGCATTTTTTTATCTTCGCCACTTTATTTGATTAAAAATCTGTTCTTCCTCTACCTGTATTCATTAATAAATATGAATATCCTTTTTCCAATAATGCATTTAAAATAATAATTAAAAAACCATAATAAACTGTATTGGAATTCAAAGTGCTTCTGAAGCTCTCATTCAGCACCAAAGGAAAGGGGAAAAGAAACCCCACAAACCTCTCAGAATTAAAACAAGCGCAATATCAAATGCTTGTTTAACTAGAGTATGTATCTGAAACTAAAAAAATGAAAAAAAACCCAAAAAGTCATTATAAGAAACTATGCATGGGTATTATCTATAAATCTTAATTTTAATATAAGACCACACCCTAAAATCAGGCAAAACCATGTTGATTCTGGTTTAGCATCTCTAATCAACTGGGTGAAGAGACTCTTCCTGCTCTGTGTAAATGAGCTTCAAAATGCTTTTTTCCTTAATATTTCTTTATTGTTCTTTTTGAAGCAAGAAGATTATCAGATGTATTTGCATCAGTTAGAAATACTGATCAGTGTCTGAGACAAAGAAAAGCTAAGAAAATGTGAGGTCTGAAGACTCTGGACTTGTTCCAGCTCTGCACACCAACAAGTAGCTCATTTTTAGCTTGCTGGACAAAGCACTTCTTTCATGAAGAAACAGTCTGTTATACTCTCCCCCGCTTTCCTAGCTGAAAATTCCCTAACACATCATTTTCACTGACTGTTCAACACAGTGCTATGTCATGATGGATACTGAGAAACCATAATTAACTTCTTTTATTATAACTTGTTTTCTGTCTGCAATGTGAGGCGCCATCTCTGTAAAGATTATTCTGACAAATGGCAGGTATAAATGGTTAACTGGTGCCTCACTATTCCTCTAAATGGTAAATAGAATATAGAGGCAGTGCAAAACTTGAAAACCTCACAACACACTCACAAATCTCAAAGTAATTATGAGATTGCAGAATTCATTGTCCCATGGAGGTAAAGAGAATTTAAAAGATTGTGACTGAAAAACTGATCAAGTAAAAAAATATTTTCTTTTTCTCTTTGAGCCCTGGTCATTCTTATAAGTTGAACAGGAACTGCAACAAAACCTGAGAATGTAATCAAAAGCCAACAATTTTATAGGAACGATATTGATGTTTTTTCCCAAGAGTACTACAAGGATTGTGGCTCTATTTTATTTGTAGCTGAGCAAACATAAAAAGTACAGACTTTGCTGTCATGAGCTTACAAATGAATTTGTATTTCTTTTTATTCCTGTATACTGATACACATATTTTTTGAACAGAGCCACTTTTTTTTTACTTTTACATCCAAAGTGAAGGAATTAACCGTGTAAATAGGCACACTAAGAGTAAGGATACAATTTAGCACAAACCATAATCACTGGAACTGAAGCCCAAATAAATAGCTTGCTTTCTTGACTAACATTTACAAAAGTGTCATTCTTTCTCTGCATCACTGCAAAATCTGCAGTCTACATGTTTTTTAGATCTATGTAAGCCCTATGCAACCCTTCTAAGGATTCTAGAGAGTAGAAATGCTTTGTCTGCAGTTTCTGAGCACCTGGCCTATCAAGTCAACTAAGAAAAGATTTGTGAACTAAGAAAAGATTCATGACCTCTGCTCCACAGGGAAGGGTATTACATAGTAATGTGATCAGCTTACGTCAGTCATGTCCTCCCCCTGCTTTCGTCAGGTGAAGAGGTACATCTCATTTATAAAAAGTATAAATATAAAACAAAACCAATACTTTTCTCTGTGTAGATCAGAACAATGTACTAAAACCAGACCTCTAACAACAGTATAAAGAAAAGTACTCAAACACCAAGTACCATCAGATTAAATTTTCTGTACAGCTTTAATTTCAGCAGACTGACATATGCTTTATGATACAAACTGTAATTACATAACCATTTAATTTTTTTTTCCTTGAGACAATTCTGGCAATGGACAAAGAATAGAGTCTATGCAAAAAATAGCCAGCTAGCCAGCCAGTTATATTTTAACTTCATCATTCAGAACATTGTCCATATTTTACGTACAGGACATCATTTCAACTGAACACTGAATTAAAAATTATTAACTTCTGGAGCATTTCTGTGTTATACACATCACTGTGGTATCAGAGTAATTGAGAAACATTCTTTTGCAGACACAACATCACTTAGAGGAAGGATAATGCTATTATACCCATTTGAAATACAAGTAGCTTAATACCAGAATATTCAAATATCCATTGTCTTGGGGTGATCCCACGAGACATGCCCACAGTCCAAATTTTCAGTGTATTTAGCATTTCATAATATTTTATCTGTTCACAGAGCAGCTCTAGCAGACTTTCTCTGTGGTTCCCTTTTTTGTTCTGCTCTTTCTGGCCTTCTGCTCCTTTTACTCCTGTTTTTACACTGTCAGCATCTCTGCTTCTTGGCCCCTCTCATTTGAGTTTGTCCTTTTCTCCTTCCTATCCACACTTTGCAGCTTGCTTACTAGTAAGAAGATTATGAACATGCTATCAAAATTACTTTTGGCTGGAGAAAAAGCATCAGTGAAGTTTTGCTGAGCTCCATGACAGCTGCTCAACCTATGCATATTACAGAGACACAATAAACACTGCAGTCTGGCCCCGAGGGTGAGTAAACACTGACTATTTTAACACTGTACATGGCCTGGGACAGCACCTGAGCCCCACCGGTCACAAGCAGTCCTTTCACAACCTTCACCATTTTCAGAGCAGAGTACTGAAAAATTGTGTGGGCTCTGTTACAACACATCAAATGATGTGTATTAAGAGTGTGACTGAGCTGACTGCGGCAGGACCTCAGAGAAGTTTGGAAAATATAGCTTCCTGAAGTAATGTTCCAAGATTGAGCATGGTGAACTGGACCTAAACTATGGACTCAAACACATTCCCCAATGAGAGTGGGATGACTTTGACTCCTTGAGCTGTGTCTAGCAAAATCTCAGAAATCACTGCTTTGTGTGAACCAAAATCATGCCAGGGAGCATGAAAAATAAAAAATGGAAATAGAATGCAAGAATTGGATCCACTACTATTTTGGGGGGTTTTTTTTACAGTATAGGTGTACTTTTACAGTTTGATCAGAATGCATGAGAGGAGAGAGAGCACAGAAAGTTCTCAGAGAATTACCTGAAAGTTTAGAATAACAATATTCTCATTTCCTTACCATAAAAAAAAAGTATCTGGCACCTTTCTGTCCACATCACCCCACTTCAATGTCTCAAATGCATTCATCAGTTATTTGAAATTTTTCTTAGTTGCTTATGAGATTTTCTTAGCAAGAATACAAAGACATTGTAGCAAGTAACTGAGTTGTTTCTATTTGAACACTAAGTAAAACAGACAGTAAAAATGTAGCCCAAAAGCTCTGATCAATTTCACGAAGTACTTGTAGTAGAAAATGCCAGTCAGACAAATTTGTTCATGAAATGATAAACTCTATTTTACAGTAGTTTATGCTTAATCCTGGTTTTTGCATGATTGGCAGTTTTGTGGAAACCAGAGTAATGACAAGTAATGCCTATCTTGAGTTGGTATAAATAACGAAATCTTTCTTAGGGTGTTATGCCTGATTTGATGGTGCTAAGAAGGATCTGCCTATTTTTATGCATACATATATAATTTTGATTTATTATTAATAATAAGTAATATGTGGAGTATAAATTAATTACTTCAGATAAGGGCTAAGAAAGTAAAAAAAAAAATTGTTTTTATACTTAACTGAAAATACAACCAGCTACTAGCATCTTTCACTTTATGTCTAGTTTAGTAGGTCATTATTTCCTTCTATGTCTAATCCAACCTTAAAAGTATAGGTAGATTGACTAATTTGTGAAAATAAGGAGATTCTGAAAAGAAAATATTAGGAGCTCAAGAGGTTTATCTAAAAAAATACAGCAGATACTTTCATGGAAATAAAATGTGATGTTACAACTTATCTGAATGGTAAAGGCAGCCAATGTATTAATTTACCGCTTTGATTTTGATGGATTTTAGATTTTTTTTTTTTAGATATGCAAGACAAAAAAATCAAACCAAGATTTTTTAGAGTAATGGAGACAACTATATGACAAAGGAAGAGTTTCAAAGTCATAGACACAGTCAAATAAAGCAGGAGTCTTTAGTTCCTAAAGTAGTCTACTGTGTAACCTGTTTATTCATTAATGAAGCAACTGCAAATGTTGCCTCAGGTTTATTCTCATGTCATGATTTGCTGGGAGAAAAGGGCTGAAAGAAAAGACTAGAACAGAGCTGTTTAAAGCTGTGCCTACAATCTCCACACAGCTTTGGCTGTGTTCCAGATATATTACAGAAATCTCAGAGCTGTTCCTTTCTTATTTTCTTTTTTCTTTTTTTTATTTTTCCTTTCTTTTTGGAAAGGAAGGAGGAGAGCCTCCATTCTTTTCCCCCTTTTTCCCTTTTTCCCTGTCACCATTTTCTCTTTTTTCCCCTTTTCCTCCCGTTTTCATTTTTCCTTTTCTTTTTCTTCAGTTCCCCCTTTCTTTTTTTTTCTTTTTTTTTTTCCTTTCTCTTCCCTACTTTTACCCTTCTCTTTGTTTCCCATTTTTTCCCCTTCCTTTTCCTTTACTTCCCTTCCCCTCCTTGCTTTGCCTTGTCCTGTTCTAGGACAGGACACCTCTTCCTCTTCTCCTACCTCTTCCTCTCATTCTGTGTGTTCCCAGGAGAACATATGCCCAGATGCAGATGGAATACAGTTTCATGATGCACCTAGCTACTGAAAACACCACGCTGAATCCACACTCACACTAAGGAACAGTCCTCATAGGCAATAGGTCTACCACCTTTTACAGCTTAGACATCTGTCACAGTGAAGATGAATTCCATTTTGACAGTATCTAGAGAGTCACAAAATTAATGAATTAATGAAAATTTAGATTGACCAATGTATTCAAGAATTACTTATCTCTCTGGACTTTATGAATATTTAGGATATCTAACAACTACAGTTATTAACTATGGATTATTTTTCACCTTCCAGTTTTTCCAATATATATCACTATTTGAAGGATGGGTAAGCTGATGTGTTTTCAACAGTGCTGGATAAGCAGAGATTATTTGAAATAGACACATCTGGATGAAGTTACATTATTGTAGTACTGACTTTGTAAATGTAGATGTCATGGATTTAATTTTGGAATTAAAAGTCCTTAAAATTTGATATTTGAAAATTCTTATTAATTTTATACCTTTTCTAAACCACCTAATTCTTGCTAGAATGTTTGAAGGCAGATACTGGACATGTCTAAAATTCTCATAATTATTTGTGTACATTGAAATGAGCTACATAGCCCTGTTTTCAACGAGTCAGGCATCATTTAACCTTTGTAAATCAATTTCAAAATGGAGAAAGGAAATCCATCGGAAAAAATAAACCTTCATAAAATATGCAGAGAAGAAAATTGACATAAAAGGCTGACAGAAGCACAATCATTCTATTTGGAAGACTGGAAATGTAAATAAAGGCATCATTCTTCTCAACATAAATTGTGCTTATGAAATATGAATGTTAGCAATACTACACAGTGGAACATATTACCATGAAGATCAGTATACATTCTTCAGATGATTTTCAGAGGTCATTAAAATCACATAAATATCTGAATGTCCACACATCATGATATGCTACACCCATATTTATGGTCTTTGCCATATAATATAATAAATACAAATTATAAGACTTACAAAGAAAATAAAATACTGTTAATAATAGCAACAACATAACAAAACACGACCACCAAAACTGGGGGTACATTGCACATGACCTCAGTAGCTTTGGCAATAAGACCATTTTTAATATTTTTTTATGGATTTCATAAGATTTTTTTCTCTTTCAGGGGGACAAAGTTTACAAAGCACTTTGGAAATACGTCTAAGTGCCACTGCTGGTAGATTTTATTAATAGTTCTTATACACAAAGGAACTTATTACTATACATAGAGGGACTAAGTATTTCCTGAATGTGCATATTTGCATTTGAATTTAACAGTATCAACCCTTTTTATATCAACCCCTATGAACAGATCTACTAATTATGCTGATTATTTTAAAGCTATATTGGCAGAAAAAATAGAAGACTTCTCATTAATACACTTTCAGGACTATGTAAAATAATATTCAATAGAAAATAAAGACATGAAATTAAAAAAAAAATTAACTATTTTAAAGAAAGGTTTTCAAACAGTTATTGCATTGCCAGCAGGTTGAGAGAGGTGATCCTGCCACTCTTCTCAGCCCTGATGAGGCCTCATCTGGAGTACTGTTTCCAGTTCTGGGCATCTCAATACAAGACAGACTTGGAGCTCCTGGAGCAGGTACAGGAGATAGCAACAAAGGTGATTAATCAACTGGAGCATGTCTCCTACAAGGAAAGACTGAGGGAGCTGGGCCTGTTCAGCCTCGAGAAGAGAAGGCTAAGAAGGGACCTCATCAACATCTATAAGTATCTGAAGGGAGGGTGTCAAGAAGATGGAGCCAGGGTCTACTCGGTGGTGCCAAGAAATCGTACAAGAGGCAATGGACAAAAACTGATGCACAGGAATTTCCACTTGAATATGAGGCATAACGTTACTGTTAGAGTGACTGTGCACTGGAACAGGCTGCCCAGAGAAGTGGTGGAATCTCCCTCACTGGAGATATTCAAGAACTGTCTGGACACAATCCTGTGCAATGTGCTCTAGGATAGCCCTGCTTGAGCAAGGAGGTTTGGCCAGATGACCCCCTATGGTCCCTTTCAACATGACCCATCCTGTGGTTTTGTTAAATACTTAAAAATAAATAAAAAGAAAAATAAAAAGAGAAGGAATCTTTCTACATTCTGATTCCTGGCCAGACTTGGCCTATATCACTTTATTTGACATGTTTATCATTTGACACACGTATGTATTTGTCATATTTTAAGTTTCTTAATTTCAGAGTTATTGCTATATATATTTACTTTCTATGAGAATTTATGGATAACTTTTATCTCCTGGAAGTCAGATTTTCAAAGAAATCAGAGTCCAATTGTGACTTCGGAAGCATAATTTTGTTTGTTAGTGCATACAGCAGACATTGTTCCAACAGATTTCCTGTCAACCTGAAAGCCTAATTTTATTTTAGTAAGAGTGAAAAACAACACCTCAGAGATTGATGTGTTATATTTCTGATATACTTAGTTTCTCTTTGGGTGATAGGCTTACTGGCCCAGATCACAAAGAGAGATTTGTGATCTAGAACACAGCTAATAGTATTAGGAAACGGAAGGTAAAAGAAATGGGAAGGTATTGTGGGTCAAAGCATACTCTTTATATTCTTCCATTATATTTCACTCATTCTGCTGGTGTGGATGTTAATTTGTTTGTTTCCCTTAGTCATTGAACACATTGCGACACATTAAACAGATAAAAATCAATGTCAGTTTTTTGAGAAAGTTAGTTAATTTTTTTTAATTCTAAGCATATTTATATAGAAGCTATTGGAACTCATGCTGTCCAATTCAACTATTTCATGTTTTGTTCCCCCTTGTCCTGAGCAGTAAATATATTATATAAATTGCATGTTCTTTTTGACCATTCTCCAGAGTGAATATTAATATTTTCTGATCTCTCCATATTAAATCTGTCACATGATCTCTTTTTTTCCTTGATTTTTGCATATCTTCTTAGAAGTCAAAGTTTTTCCCAACTCATTTTGTCTAATATGCTTGGTAGAACCCTGTAAGTCTGTTGAAAGGTTCATTTTACCTTTCTGGGAATAAAAAGCCCACACAGATATGAAATAATTAAATTAAATTACAAGCTGTTTTTCTGAACAAAATTTTTTATTGTATACACTGGAAAATTTCAACAGGCTAACCAAAGCCTTTGAAGATAACTGAAGCCTTTTTTTCCTTTTTTTCTGAGACAATTATCTTAAAAGTTGCATCAGCTGTTGAAATTAACAGAGTGGTAAACCCACTATTCTCACTTTTATGGTGTTAGTATCACTTGATTTATGTCCTTATTATTAGAAAATTTGAGATGAACAGGTTAAAAAGTGCGGGGTTCTGTTCTGGAAAAATAATGGGGGTTCTAATCCAAGTGGTGAGGATCATAAAGGCTGATTTCAAGTTCACTTTAGCAATTTCCACTTGACTTCAGTGGAGGTTCTCTTTGACACAGAAGCACCCTGTACATTGTATGCTGAGAGCCTTAAAGGACATAACTGTGAGTGTATTTCATGGAAAGAGATTTATAAGAGTTATGCCTACCTAATTCATGGAACAGCAAGGACAATTGCCCACGCATAATTATGTAACACAGCTCTGTATCAAGCACTTAAGAATGGTAAATGAAAACAAACAAAAAAGTATTTTTAACATATGACTGATATTTTTAATACAGATTTATTTTAATTTCTTGTACTTGTCTATAACAGGGAAAATAGAATCTTGATGAGCTGTTTGGTTAAGCCTGGGGAGGAAATTTATCTTCATTTGATCTTGCACATAGATGGAATATATTATTTTTAAAAAAAAAAGCACCACACAGCTTGCATATTTTGTAGCCTGACTTCATATTTTAGTCTCTATAACTAAGGCAGTATTATTCAGTTAGCAAAAAATATGCTGTGTTCAATAGCAAAACCTGAGGAAAGGAAACAGTAATTTTCTAATATTAGGAAAAACTAAACAGTCTTTAGAAAAGTTATTCAATATTCCATAGACTAAGGAACATTTTCTCATCTTTATGCAAATTGTATATTATCTGTATGATTCAGCAAGTGATCTCCTTTGTTGCTAAAGTTATGGGTCGATTATGGCTAAGCAACTGTGATTGCAAGACCATAGCAAAAGTTTTGGCAGCCTGGCTGTAGGCATTTTTATGTAAAATTACTATTCCTGATCTAAAGTCTTAATTTAATAAGATGGAAAATAATAATAAAATGGAAGATCTGTGGCTCATCAAAACCTATTTCATGTGCTGCTGAATAAGGGCATTACAGCAAATTGAACAGAGAAATTTCTTCAAAGTGTGAGCAGAACTTAACTCCAAGGACAACCTTTTTTTTTTCTTTTTTTTTTTCTTTTTCATTTTCAGATTGCCAGAGGCTGCTGTCATCACTAATAGAATTATTTCTAAATCATTTGATCTGTAAAGTTGCACCAGACAGGTCATTTCTATTTCCATTCTCTTATTTCATATTTTGGAACATTTGGCATGCCTAATTAGCGATTGATTGATATATGGTTGAAAAGATTACAGAGAGAAAGGTAGCTGAAAATTATGCCAGTGTGCTAGTATTTCCTTAAGATGACTTATATCCAGTCTCTTAGTGCACACTTCATAGACACAAGGTCAATATTTTATTAGCAATGACTAATAATTCATTATGATCTAATACATGATGAGAGGAAGCCATTTTCTGATAATAGCCAGCTATAAATATAGCAGTCCCCTACAGATAATTATTGCTCTTCTATAGCATTAAGAATACATTCCAGAAAACAACAAAAAAAAAAAAATCAGATTTTAATATTTAGAAAAATTAATACTTCAATTGAACTTCTTCAGGTTTATTATGTTCTGCGTGAAGCAACTTTTTACCCCTTATCTTGAGAAGAACCATACAACAATGAGACAGAATTAAGCAGTGCTTCATTTACAAAGTTCTATTAAGTTTATAGCAAGAAATGGGTAGTAGTAAAAGTTCTATGACTAGATTTAACCGGATTTTTTTCTCCAATAGAAGAATCTTTCATGCAAGTCAAGGAAGAGGTATCACATTGGCTGCGTGGGTGTTCACCATGTGGAACTCAGATTCTTACTAGACAGTGCCCCAAATGAGAGAAATCTCCAAGGTTTCCACTGGCATGTTTATATACCTGCAGTGCTTTCCCTTTTTGGTTTGTGTTGACAGCTTTAAAGGTCTGTTTTCTCTGGAGTGTCTCTTCTTTTTTTTTTTTTTTTAAGTCTTTTTACAAGTTTCTAACTCCAGCATTAAGAATCTCCTTCTTAAGTCTTAAGATTTAGCTATCTCAAAGTAATTTGCTTATTATTAAATAGGCCATATGACGAATGCATACATATTTCCCTGCCTTCTACAGCTTTGGTTACTCCTGGTTTTGGTACATTAATCTTCTACCTATCTCATTCCATAGCCATTACCCAATAAAGTGAAAAATTAGAAAGGCATACTCCAGAACATTGAATAGAAAAAATCAGAAGCATGGTTAAATTCATGTAAGCTTGCTACTCAAATATTGTGAGTGTGATCACACTAATCCAACTTTATATGATCACAAAATAGATGTCTGGAAATGACAGTCACAGTAGGCTGACTTCCTTTATAAAAAAGAAAAAGGGAACTTTTGGGATATGGTTCATTTAGCTTGGTTTAGATATCTACTTTAGAATAAGAAGAATCATGCCCTTGACTCCACTAAGTACATTGACCGTGTTTTTATTGACTGTATAGGTAGACAGATTAAGATCTCAAACATAGATCTAGATATCAAAATCCACAGAGTGAAATGTATATTCTCCTTTTTAACTTCAAGGAAATATGAAAAAAGAAAATAGTCAAATATATTTCTGTCTGACATATCATATTAAAAGTATTTCTCCAAATAAAGGAATTATGTTCTCTTTATATACGCATATTTTTATATATATGCACATAAAAAAGAACAAAAGTATCTAATAATGGGCATTCAAAAAACAGATTTCAAAAAGAATTTTAAGGTTATGTGTCTTTCCTTGATAATTTTCCAATTATACATCCTGGATGTCAATGTAAAAGAATTGAGATAATGGCACGATGAGTCAGAAGTAGTGGAGAACTGGCTAATAGAGACACTGAATATGTCTTCAAACTCACCTGTCTCTTTTCCTGATGCTCTCTGGTGCTTCTTCCCATCAGCAATTAATAACTTGGCAGCCTTACCCTCAGATGCAAAGGAACTCTTTGAACACCTGCATGACATCATAAGGGTGGTATGATGTTTCTGTGATAACTCAATTATTAAAGTGCTCATCTTTACGGTGGGATATAATTTTTTTTTTAATCTTATTTTCACAGCTTTGGTTCCGTGGAAAAGAGTTGAATATCAGGATAGAGGCATAGGGAAGAAGAATCAGTTTAAGATAAGAGAATGAAGACATATATGTGCTTAACTCAGAAACCTCGTGTTGAAGAGCTCAGGTCAAGGGTTAGAAAGGATTTCCTGCTTCTGGCCTCATTAAAATGTTTCCCCATTGAATATAAAAACATTAATTTGATCAAGGCCTACAACTCCATCTCCAATGACAGATCCAACTACAGCGTTGTAGAGTTATGCTGTCTCCTTACTGGTGATGTGGAATCAAGACATTAGCTCGGGATCTAAATGATTTTGAGACAGATTATTTGTACCCTAAACCAAAATACCACTTCACAGAATAAGGGACAAAATTTAGAGTAGTTTCTTTACTCCAGTGTAAGAGAAGCCAGAATTATGTCCCTGATATTTTTAGTACTGCAACAGTAGGCACTAACACTGCATCCAAACCTCATGAAGGTATTTCAGGGGGAACTCTGAAAGCTTGATTCTCCAATCCTCAAACCAAGAGGCTTGCTGGACACCCATTTCCTTACTCTATGATGAATTGAAATTACTTTCTTAACCTGATCTTTCAGTCTAGATGGTCTTTAAGGACCATAACACAAGTATATTTTTAAGTAGCTCTTAATTGTTCCCTTGATATGATGACTCCAGTACTCCAAAGGTGGCTGCATGCTTGAACTGAAAACCCTAAAACAAGAAAGTTCTCACAGCACTTTTAATGTTGAAAGCAGCAGATTGATATTATCATCTGCTTTTTTTTCCTATTCATGACTCTGGAGAAAAGAGAAATTTCCTGAATATTCCATCTAAATTTGATGAAAGATCTAATCTGATAAAATCTCTACATATCTTTTGTGGTAACAGAATTTTTGTAATAACTCTTCTAATAGTTACTATATTAAGTACTGTAATAAAACCCCCAGTATTTTGATTTTAATTTTGCTTTAAATAACTTTCTTTGTTCCACAAAAGCTCTTTTTTATTAGTTTAAGTAGAAAATATTAAAAGCTTAAAAAAAAAGGCAGTATAATGATCTGTATCCTCTCATGTGTAGACACACAGGATATTTTATAGAAAATGCACGTATCTTCACACATGTAAAGAAATCACCTCTTTAACAAAGACAAGGTGAAAGATCTAGGCTGAAGTCTCGCTGTTTGAGGAATGCATAGAGACCATCATAGACACTCTAGTTCTTCACTCAATGTTTGCTTCCATTGCCAACATTGTTTTTCAGTCTGAATCTGAAGGATTAAGAAGGAAGAGAGAAAAGAGGGAAACAGTACAAAATGGAGCATCTTACCAACAGTCTGCTAGAATATGGCTGGATGCCCTGTAAGTCATTGTGGCTGTAAGGATGTGTGCGGGATATGCAGAGCTCACAAGGGGCTGAGAGGGGATTTAAAAGAAAGCTTGTGTTACAATCATTCAAGAAGATTCTCAGGTTCTGTAAGTGGAGTTTCATAGCACCTATAGTTCTATCAAGTTATCTGACATTAAATAAATGATCCTATGTCCTTTAGATAAATGTATTTTGAGGGAAAAAAAAAGCTAAATCCCCTCTCTGGTGATTCAGCATTAACATAGTTTCTAAGGAAAAGAAAAGCAAATAGGTTGCCCACGTCTACTGAATTTTGGCTCAGATTCTCCAACAGGGAGTTCAGAAGAAGTCTGTCATACTTCTTACAATCTGTTGACCAAAGGAAAAGTACTCCTTTGTACAAGAACTCAGAACACAATTCATGCTATAGAGTTATATCAGTGTTATGTTTCATAAAAATGCAGGTCAGTTAAAGAGTGTTGAGAATACCAAAAAAATGTTAAAAGAAACTTGATAGCATGTTCAATTCAGGAATGTCTTAGTCTTACAGTGGCTAAAATACCAATAATTATCTAGTCTTCAACCATGTTCATTAAATACAGAAGAGAGCATTAGGGCCCCTTTATGTTAACTTTATAACCAACTAGGAGCAAATACTTCAAACCAACCCATAAATTTCAATGGAAATCAGCCACTAAAAAAAAAAAAGATAAATGAAAACAAGTAAAAGACAGAATTATACATAAGAAATTACCAAGATACAAAGTCATTTTCATAAAAAAAAGAGCAAATATTACAGGGAACTTGGTTAGTAATATCAGCTTTAATGAAACACAAAAGCTACTGAAGGCACATACTGTAAACATGGAATCATCTCCTTTACCGTTTGGCCTGACACAACTGAATTATCAAAGTCAAGACAATGCAACAGTAACCAAATACCCATTTATATCAATCATTCATGAATATTTCATCGATCTACTTGGAAATTCCATGTGAAGGGTTTTGTGTCCAAGTTTCATTTATGATTATCATGATGATTGGATAAAAAAAAGTGGTGCCAATCTCTCTGGAATTTTTTCACATTCATACTCAGATAAATCTTCATATGCTAGATGTTTAGAATTAATGAGTTTGCCCAATAAGTTGAAATTTTTTTTTTATGTCTAGTCATTACAATCTGGAATATTACGAGGAAAAATCAAAAAAAGATGTTACGAAATTGTCTCTTCAATACTGTTTCTTCAACACTCAAGGGAAAGATTATTATTTTAATTTTCTGGGAATACAGTATAATCTAGAAAGCAATTTTTAGTGAGTCTCTTGGCTCACATTAGATGTAGAACAAATGTTATTTTAGACATAATCTGGAACATTTAATTGCAAGTCCCTGTTCTGCCAGATATTTAACCTTTTTTACGTTTATTAACATTGTTCCTGGGAGGTCTATACAACGTGCAATCTCTTCATTATTCCATTATCTAAAAGGAAATCAGTGAAACAACTTCTGATTATTTCCTGTTAAAAGTTACGAAATATTTTACAAGAATATAGTGAAGCAAAGGGGGAATATTATCTAACAATTCTGATACATTTTGAAAAAGGATATGTTCAAGAGAATGAACCTGTAAGGAATTCTGTTTTGATAGCATGTCATAATAACATTTGCTAAATCGCTCTCTCTTTCTTTCTCTTTCTCTCTGTCTTTCTAGGTTGTATTTCATTTTCGATTAATTTAAAGGGAGAAAATCCTATTAGAATTTTAATACTAAATTTAAGTATTTGTAATCTGGTAATGTCCTCAGGCAGATTCATCCATAGGTCCTATTATCTTCTATTTAAATAATATATCCTGAAAAATACCGATGCAGGTTCTAATTTATACATATAAAAAAGATTCATTGAGTCAAGAAGGATACTAATAAATCTCAGCTTTCTGAATGTGGGACCAAAGATTGTCTTATTGATTCCTACTTAACAGAATCAATCACACCTTCAAGAGGTTCCATAGCATTTCTTTTGGGATGCAGAGCTGAATATCCAGGAATCCTGACTGTCAAGTTCGGCTGTGTATATCAATACTTTTTCTTTAAAGTGATGATACTAAAAATACTGAGAGGGCTCTGGTCTGCTGACATTACATTTTATTGAAGGATAAACTACAATGCAACAACTTCTGCGGAACAGAAGCTCAGATCAAGTTGGTCAGATCAAATAAAAATGAAAACAATATTAGAAGTCCTCACTGTTCACTGTTTCATCTCAGAGGTAGGTCTTTCCCTTCACCTCACTTTTGCTTTGAGTACAGTAATGTTTAGTGTCTTGCTGAGTGGTGAATAATTCCAAGCAGTGCACGGGAGACCTCTGGAAACTCTTCGTGTATCACCTCTGCCTCTTTATAGTGTGTCTCCTTCCTGCTCTTGGGAATATGCATTTGTGTGGAGACTTTGAGTCCTCCCATTCTGTTTCCTTCCCTCAGGAGAGGACCGCTGCTCCACTTGCTCCAGAGGGCTGTGCATTGATCCAATATGGGACACCCAGCAGTGAGCAAGTACATGGCCTCTCCCTCTCCGGCTGAGTTGCACCTTCCAACAAAACACAATGTATGGCACAAGAGAAAACACAGCAAACAAAAGATATGTTATTTGTCGCTCTTAATATGAGATAATTTGTACGTACATCAAGATGTTTCAGAGCCTGCATTGAATTTGTCACCAGTGGAAATTTTCTTTCCCTCCTGACAACACCATCTCTCTCCTCAAACCTGAAATTGAGAAGTACAAACACTGTTTGAAAAGAACTGATCACTGTACTTGCATTAAAGCTATTCTTAATGGAACATAAAATCCGACCTTAACAGGATATGAAGTAAGAATAGATGATTGTTTTAACCTTTGTAACTTGGAAAAACAAATATTCTTAAACTTCGCTTTTAAAAGCCCCAGCTTCTTAAAATGTGAAAAGGTCACTTGTATTTCCTTGAGGAAATAAAAGCCTGATCAGAGTTTATCACACAATTATCTGTGTCAAGGCCCTGGAGACACCACCAGGCCTGGCTGCCCCTACCCAACCCTCTGCATCTCCCTCAACCCTGCCCAAAGCCCAGGACCTCATGTCAGCCTCAAGAAGCATCAGCCCCTGACCCAGCCATGCCACATCAGGGCTGGTCTCCAGCGCTCCTCAGCCCTGTCCTGCCCAGCTGAGCCAGGCCCTCCTGTGAGTGCACATCCCAGCCCAACCTTGACCCATTCCCTGGGAGGTGCCCAGTGCCTGGGGCTGGGGTTGCCCTAATGCCTCCTGATTGCCCTGCTTCTGGCTAGGGCTGGACCCTGGCTGATAGTTCCTGTCCTGACAGGGCCAAGAATGATCCCAACTCATCTGGATCCCCAGCACCACGGAGCTGATGGCCTTCATGGTGCCTTGACACTGGTAATGTGCTTTGGGCGCTATCCAGAAAATGCAAAAGAAATCATAGCTTCTTTTGTGCCAAACAAGTTATAGTAACTGTAGAATCATAGAATTGTTCAGGTTGAAAAAGATCATCAGTACCAACCATTAACCCAGTACCACCATGTTCACCACTAAGCTATGTCCCCAAGTGCCATACCCACACATTTTTTGAGCTCCTCCAGGTGTGATGACTCCACCACTTGTGTGGAAAGCCTGTGCCAATGCTTGACAAGACTTTGTGTGAAGAAATTTTTCCTAAAATCCAATCTAAACCTCCCCTGGTACAACTTCAGTCCATTTCCTCTCATCTTGACTCTTGTTACCAGGGAGAAGGTAGTGACCCCTACCTTGCTACAATCTCCTTACAGGTAGTTGTAGAGACTAAGAAGGTCCTCTTTGAATTCTCTTTTTTCCAGGCTAAACAACCACATCTCCCTCAGCTGCTTCTCATAAGACTTGTGCTTCAGACCCTTCACCAGCTTTGCTGCCCTTCTCTGGACCTGCTCCAGCACCTCAATGCTTTTGTTATAGTGAGTAGCCCAGAACTGCACCCAGTATTCTAGGTCGTTCTCTTTATTGTGGCCTGTTCTACTGGACATTACCAGCAGTGATCACTTTTCTTCTGTGTATACTAACTAATTGGTGCTAAGTCAAGAATGCGTCTTTTTGTCACCCCACCAGAAACCTCTACAGTTTGCTGCAATATTTCAGCAACAATTTCTTCCTGAGATATACTAAATACTCAGGCTTTTTGATGAAATATATGTAGTACTGCAAGGTTAGGTTGAGGATGACCATTTGTGACTTTATTGTTACAAGGTTTCACAAACAATTATGCTTCTCTTCTTCAGAAAATGTAAATAAATATACTTAATATCTGCTTATCTTCTCCTGGAAGTGTAAATATATACACTAAACATGCCTGTAATGATAATCACCCAATTTAATATTCAAGGGAAGGAATCAGTACTGCCAGAAGAGAAATTTATGAGACAATGAGAATAATCTGCCACACTTTAGCTTAAGACTACATTTTTGACTTAGCTTCTGAATTTGGCAATAATGTCTTAACTTCAGAATTAAATAAGTGCCTAAAAATAGAATAATATAAAAATGAAATTAGAGCAATAAAAAGTAATAAAATTTTAAATTTGTTCCTCTATGAGGAGAGAACTTATAAGTAGCGCTTATGAACTACAATATTATTATTTGTCACTAGTACTTGAAGAATATATGAGATGATTCAACCATACATTTCAAAATTGTAAAGGAGTTGAAACACCATCTAGATGTTTCTGCAGTAGATACTAAGATCATTTTACCAGCTTTCTAGACAGTCTTTTCTGAAATCACTGCTATATAGCACACGGATTTCGAAAACATATTTAGCGGGTTATAAGTATTGTCACAAGCATCTGGTATATTAGACATTCAGTAGTCTGCAGTGGTCGGGGTTTGGTATTCCTCAGAAACTCCTGGAGACTGTTAAGAAAAAAACCACGTTTTTCATACCAGATCAGAATTGCTGTGACTGCAAATCTTGTTCTAGTGCAATATAAACCTAGTTTTTATAGAGCTATCACCTTCAGAATAGTACTTTTCTATGACAAATAAAACTTTCCCCAAAAAATCATGATGATAATACAGACCTGTTGGAGCGAATCCAAAGGAGGGCCACCAAATCCATTAGGGGATGGAGCACCTTCCAGATGGGGAAAGGCTGGGACAATTGGGTTTGTGCAGCCTGGCAAAGAGAATGCTTAAGGGTGGTCTAATTGCGGCCTTCCAGTACCTGAAGGGAACCTACAAGAAAGATGCAGAGAGACCACTTACAAGGGCATGTAGTGACACAAAAAGAGGAAATGGCTCCATTCTACTAAAAGAGAGTAGGTTTAGGTTAGACATTGGGAAAAAAATTCTTTACTGTGGAGATGGTGAGGCACTGGAACAGGCAGCCCAGAGAAGCTGTACGTGTCCCATCCCTGGAAGTGTTTAAGGCCAGGCTGGATGGAGCTCTGAGCAGCCTGGTCTAGTGACAGGTGTCCCTGCCCACAGGAGGGGTTGGAACCAGATGATCTTCAAGGTCCCTTTCAACTCAAACAGTTCTATTATTCTATAATAACATTTTCTAAAGCCCCAGAGTTCCAGTAATTCCTTGAGGCATGTGCAACCATTATATTCTTGCCCCTTAAAAACAGAAGTAAATTACCATTTGCACAAATTAGCAAGTATTTAAAGAAGAATACAGTCTTCTGTAAACGTTCCAGACAACCAAGTATGATCAATAATTGGATTTTGCTACTGACATGAAAACAAAGAGATACTTGTGACCATTGTAAACACTTAACATTCATAAATGCGTTTCATTAATATGAGGTGGATGTCTCTCACTATGGCCTGTAGCTTCACAGCAATGTGTCTGGGTTTTTGTTACAAAATGTCTTTCTGGAAAAGGATTACGTTTTATGCAAGTACCCTTATGATGGGATATCTGTAGAAAAAAAATGCTTTTTTAAAGACTTTTTTTAGCTATTTGCAGTCAAATAAAATTAATAAATGGATCTGGTCCTAAGGAGATAAAGACATGTAATTTCTATCCTAGTTCCAACACTTATTTTAGAAAAGTGAAAAGCTCAAACACAGTCCTAACATTTCAGCTAGGAGCTGTTCATCATATTTCAGCATTTCTGGCTGATTGTTCATCAGCCATGTAGAGAACTAGTTCAGGTGGTTGGGATCAACAAAGGTGAAACTAGAGGCATAAATGGGAGCTATTAGCTCACTGTCCTTTTTCACAGAATCACAGAATGGTTAAGGTTGGAAGGGATCTCTGAAGGTCATTTGGTTCAACACCATTGTACAAGCTGTATGACCTAGAACAGGTTGTTCAGGAACATGTCTAGATGGCTTTTCAGTATCACCAAGGAAGGAAAATTCACGACTTCTTTGGGCAACCTGTGCCAGTGTTTGGCCAACTTCACAGTGAAAAAGTGTTTCCTTATTTTCAGAGGGAACCAACTGTACTTTTGTCTGTGCCGATTGCTTTTAGTCTTGTCATTGGGGACCACTGAAAGCAGTTGGGCTCCACTTCCTCATCCACAGTCCCTCTGGATAACAGCATAACCTTCTGGTGTATCAGACACTTCTCCTAGTTTTCTCTAGTAAGCAACCTTGCTGAATGTATACTCTGCCTATTTTCCAGATCATTAATGAGGATGTTGAACAGGGTTTGATGCAGTATTGACCATCAGTGTATAGAACTATTCCTTCTGTTGCCCCACTGTTTGTTGAAGTACCCCCAATGTCTCTAATAGGAGTAGAAAAACCTGTTCAGCTTTTCTGTCAACTTTATGTAGCATACCTAGGATGTTACCCGGAAGGAGAGGGTAAAATACACATGCACAGATACATGCAAAATACACCTATCTTTAAATACATTGAGGTTCATGATACAGTATTTAACATTCCGTGTTGGCCACAGCAGTATCCAGACCAGTGGACATTCTTTTGCTCTGTGCTTTCTCTGATTAGGGGCCAATCTGTGGCATCTCTCTTCTCCCATCCACTGTGCATAATATATTGTTGCCTAAGGGAGTGCAGAACCTGTCAGAAAAGCCAAATGGGAAAATTAGGAACTGAGGATTCCTAAGTTCTCAGACTGAAAATTCTTGATTATGAGGAAAGAGTAAAATTCTCTTAAATACATTATTTGTTCAATATATAGTGAAAGTATAGTAAACAGTGCTAAGATGTTGTCTTATGACCTCCATAAATTACAAATTACAATGCTGAGCACAGGTTTTGTGGAAATTAACATGCAGTCTGTGTTGGTGGAAGAATGTGAGTTAAAATTCGTAATTGCGTGTAAGTCTGAGTTCTAGGGTTCAGGTTATAAGTAATTTGACTTACTAGTATAAACAAGTGTTAAGTAATGATGCAAAAGAAACTTTTAGTTGCTGAGATTTGATCCTGTTTCTTGCATGTTGTCTCACTTTCTGCTCACTTTTTTCCTCTTTACATCTCTGAAATAAAATAATATTTGAAGTTTCTGTAATTTTTTTCTGAAACAGTTAATGAATACCTAATACTACAATGAATATTGTGAAAAAGGTTTGGTGTAATGTCACTGGAAAGTTTGGTACATGGATTATATATAGATGTATGTGCCTTTTCTATAGGCCTCACTCACTCTGCTCACTTCCATCAAACCAGTGAAGTAATGCATAATATGGCAATTATTAATAATAAGAAAACTCAATCGTTATGTTTTGTCATCCTGACATATCATAAAATCTGTTGACACCTCCATGTGGCACACAGGTTCCCATGCATGCTAAGAAGTCTGCCAGTTTGTGGAATATATTCTACCCTACACCTGAGCTTAGCTGCAGGTCAGAGATACTGAGTGATCTTTGTTTCCACTGGAGATTAATCTGCTAGTCTTGCCAGGCTTTGCTCAACTCACTGGGGCTTCATGGGCTTCAACTGAAAACTGATGAAATTTTATACAGGCTAAACTTACCTGGCCAGTGAGTCATTAAAGTACCTTTTATTTTTGAATAGATTACAATCACTAGTCCCACTTTGATGGAAAATGACTATAAACATAGAAAACAAAAAGAAATTGGTGTTGGGTTATGTGATGCCTTTTCTATGAAGTCTGCATTATTGGCAAGAACAAAGTGTTAGAGCCATGCAATAAGAAGGAAAATAATCAGAATTATCTTGAGACCTACCCCTGACGCAAAGTTACTGCATTTTTATTTAAGAGTAACCAGGCAAAAAAAGGAAAATTTTAGAGCACAGTTTTGTCCAGCTTCATGCTACTTTAACACATGCATATGTACACCCAATGCATTGTCAAGTCAACAGCTTGTTTATAAACTGTTGTTCTTTTTTATTAATTTAATCAGCTTCTGATGAATCCTCATTGAATCTCTCTTTTTTTTCACTATTTTCTCCACATATATTATTGAACATATTCTCATGTTTCCCAAATGAAATTGTGCTAGAAATGATGTCTGGGGAAAAAGATTATTCTGATAGTGGATTTTTCTTATTTAGAACATGATAATTGCTGTTATATTACCCAAATTCTGCATTATCATATATTATATTTTATTTGTGACAGATTTAATTTTCCCCTTCTTGATACTTTTTTTTTTGGTATTAATTTGAGCACAATTGGCTGAAAATTCTGTTTTATAAACCTAAATGTACATATTTTAATCTTAGCAAGTCTACAATTCTTTAGATCTTCATGAAATTTTTATGTTTTATGAACAAAACATTAATTTTTGAGAAGAATCAAATCAAAACTATCTGCAACACACATTTGCCATATGGTATAATGCTGTGTTTGAACACGATATTTTAATTTTATGTAAATCTTCTGAAATGCAAATGTGAAAATAGTCATGTCGCAGTTTCTGAAATAATGCACTATATCTGTTAGAATGAATTATTGTAGTTTTATTATTTTTAATACAAAACAAACACTAATAATGCTCTAATTAGCAAAATTTTAGATTTTACTTCTTTTAAGGCTGAAGACCTGGAAATCCAGATAGAAGAAAAGAGAGCTAAGCAAGGTGCAAAAAGCATAAATACATAACACAAAACAGAAGAATTTAAAAATAATGAGTTTAATGGCTGAAAATTTGGGCTTAGCTTCTGAAGAGTCACAGGGCAAAATGATTGGCTGTGTAAGTGAACATTTCTGATGTGCACAAGTAGTATGAATTTGGAATTTAGCATGGAAGACATAATTCACTGTAAGCAAGTAGAAGAACATGTACGTGAAGGTTTCATTTAACTGTTACATAATATCTGTTTGGGGTAGGGTGTGTGGCAATAAATTCAGTAACTGTGTAATGTAATATGCACCTGATGTCTCTTAATATGATTTGATATGTCTCCATATGCTTTCCAGCAACAGCCATTTCTTCTCCCTTCACCCAATTCCTTCCTGTAGTTTTATGACTATTTAAACTACTAAGATGCAAATAAGGTATGATTCTTTTAATTTTAAAGTATGTCTAGTGGCTAACCTTGAAGCTTACTTTGCAGTAATATATTATTACACTATTTTTCAGTCAGGATTATGTGCTCATATTTTGAACAGTCTGGTATATAAACAATTTTGTCTGCAGATTCTGTTACCCTGAACCTGAATATTGATGGATTTAGCTTCTGGAAGTCTCCTGTTAAAATTTCAATAGCAAGTTAAGGGAGATAACCTGCATCCATGTACTTCCTTATAATAATTTTAATTTCCTCATAAAGGAAACATTTGCAGCAGGAGACATCAAGGAACTTGTAAAACCATGTCAGAAGAAGGCTGCTTCGCCCTCAGCTTTCAAGGATTAGTTGTGTGGAAGATAAATGAAAAATAAAAATCCACATCCCTCACAAGGATTCACGTGTTTTAAACTCTATTTCTAATAATAACAAATACAGCTTGTGTAGTGCAGTGTGACACATGACCAGGACACATGTTGTCCCTGCACCTCCCTTGTCCATTCACTAGTTGCACGATCTGCACTAATGCATTCTTACATCATTTTTTTGGAAAAGTTAGAGCAGTCCTTCCAGTAATTTTCTTCTATGCATATTTATTTACTGTCTTTCAAGAAATACATATGATCCAAAGTGCCTTCTAAGCCATGGGTGTGTTATTATTCAGAAACATAGCAAGTATGATAGTAAGTATGTAAGCTTATTGGTGCAATAGATTTGACTGACAATATTGACTAGTTGTCCCCTAATTGTGCTGTTCCTTTTGGATATCTGGCTTACAAGAAGACACCATTTTGGGGTATCCATAATAGGGAGCCAAAACCTTCTGGAGTTCCGTTACCTAACGTAGGCATTTACTGACATTTGAGGGACTATAGAGTATGCAAGACTTGTGGAGGGGAATGCTATGTTTGCCAGCAGACCTATAGGTGACCGCTGCTTTATAGACCAGCACCTTGAAATCATGCACAAAACGTTTTGTCATGTCAAATAGTATAGATTTCCATGTTTTGCCAGCTGAATGAAGCTGTAAATTTAGGAAGCTTACTTCAATTTTTTTCTTTTTTTTTTTTCCCTTCTTTGACCATAATTTAGCTAAGAATGGGTGCCAGAATGCCTTTTCAGCATAACAGTAGCATGAAGAAGTGACACTGAAACATAGATATACAACAATAGATAAAGACCAAAGAATAAGATCAAAAGCTGAGCTTCTGACAGATTACATTGCTCAGGTGGTTGTTTATTCCTTGGATCCATTTTGAACAGCTCCAAAGCATTCTATCCAAGCAAATTTGCTTATAAATAAGTCTGTAATTAGGCCACTACCTATTCAGAACCACAATAACAGCAGAACCAAACCATTTTTATCTAAGAGAATGATTTCCTAACATTTTGAAATGTATTAGTCAAGGTATCCTTCAGATTCTTCTTTATTCCCTTTCTCTTGGAGATTCTGGCAACTGATATGGAAATATGTTACTGTGAAAACTGACAGTATTTATCAAATAATTAACATTTTACTTGAGAATAACACATATCACGTTTAAAACCACCAAATTTTAGCCATTCTGCCCGAGAAGCTCCATGTCAGATCTATCTTTCGAAAATACCAGCCCACATGAGTCTAAGAACGAGAGCAAGGAAAGAAAAGGACTTTCATATCCATGATTGATTTTGGGCTTTCTGACCCAGAATCCAATTGGGTATCAGAACTTTTTGCACTTAGCACTTTCTTGTTATTTCATTAAATTTTCTATAGTTTCTCAGAGTGGGAGGAAGAGATAACACAATGCTGAAGGTAAAAAATACTGAAGACAGAAACTATGTGTCTCAATCTCCAAGGAGATCCATAAGAAGATAGAACGAAAGAATAAGGTACATGAATCTGCTAATGAACCAGGGACAGAGAGTAAAAGGGAGTATTCTGAGGCAAAAAGCTTGAAACAAAAGGACAGAACAGTTCAGTGGAACAAGGATTATATGGGCAAATAAGTTAAAATATATGCTATGAGTAGATCAGTGTGGTGTCAAGTAGATTTTATTGGAGTGTGCACAAGGATAAGAAGCTGAAAGAGTGCACCAGTGTGTGCGTAGAATAGAACAGAAATGGGGAGGTGCTATCAGGAAGAATTTGACTGAGAGAGAAATACAGACTGAACAATAAAATATTGGTTACCTTAAGGGCAAAAAACCCAAAAAAGCACCTCTACCTCAATGTAGCACATTCTTTCAAGGCATGTTGGAGAAAATAAGTCGTCCATCTTTAAATGTCCACAAAACTCACTCCAGGTATAAATTCCAATGACATGTTAGCTGTCTATGTCAAGATGAACTCAATCATTCACCAGGGGACTTAACTCAGGTATCTTATATGTGCATATCTGTGCAATTTGAAAATCTGAAGAGTATTTGGCAGTCTTACAAGTGACTGACAGATATGACAAAGGATATGCAAGGGGACATGTGTTGCCCTGAAACAGCAAGAGCAGACCAAGTAGGATGCTTCATCATCACTCATTCATCAGTGGACACTTAAAATTTCAGTCATCTGGATCCTGCTGAAGAGATACTCCATTCAATTTTTAGGATGAACTGACAACTCTGCAGCTTCCTCCAAATGTGAGTGAGGGTGGGGCTCAGCCTTGTGTATGCAGAAGTGTCTGATGACATTGACATACACTTGCAAATCCAGCCTGGATCCCAGATGCCCATGGAGACAGGCATATGTCTTCTATGGATATGTCTCATGAGCTGAGACCTCATATAGCCTAAGATATTTCAAATGGTACTTAAGACCTATATTTAGGAATCACAGTCCATCCCCAAAACTCCACAGATCTGGACTTTTAAAATTGGTTCCAGACAGTGGGTTAGAACTGCACTTTTATGTACAGACGAGCTTAATGCTATCTCAGATTCTTGAGACCAGTCCAGCCTTTACAACCTTTGTTGCCAAAAGGCACAGTAAGAACTGGTAGTGAAGTCACCTTTTTTTTTCTCTCTTACTCTGAGCAGTTAAATTACAGTTCAGTGGTTTGGATTTTTTAAATATGAAAAATCAGATCACATCTCTCAAAATAAATTCTGAAACAGAGGATAATATCTCTGGGCCTTTGTTTCTTACATGTACAGTGGAGAGAATGATGCATACTTATCTCACAAGGATGCCATTACCATGCATTCATTAGTGTTTAATGTTGCATATTATAGTAAAGGGGACATGGAAAAATTCCAGTAGGAATTATTCCTGTTTTCTGAATCTGTTTTGAATATTGTGCCATAAATAAGGCATATGTTTATCAGGGAAAAAAAGGGAAATTATTGAGCTGTCGCATTCTAAGTAAGCACGGCCTGTTCCATATACAAAATGATGATGACAGCTTCTAAGAAAAGCATACTAGAAGATCTAATTAAAGACCATATGTACATGGAAGGACCAAATTAATGTGATAAACAGAACCTTAATTATAGCTTTTTAAACTTTTGTGACAGGCTGACTTTCTAACACATATAAAGAGTCTTTCGACCTGACTTTTGTAAGTCTATAATATTACTTAATTCAAACTGGGCAGCTAATGCAACATACAAAGAAGTGATTGAATAAAGTCTGTTTTAGAAACCCACAGCTACATAGAGTAACCCTGGCTGTGTCACAACCCACTCTCCTGCATTATTTTAAATTGTTTAATGCATAAAAACTGCTGAAATTGGTCTTTTCAGATTTTCTTTTGACACTAATGGACTGAAAGACATCTTTTGAACTTCATGTTTATAGCAAAGTTATCTGCTCTTAGCTGTACGGTTCTAAAGCCCTATTAGAAATCCAAAGCTCCTACAAGTTTCTTCTACTCAGCAGACAAGTCCCTTTTATGTACTGAACTTCTTGATGTTGTAGGACACCTTCTGACAGTAACATTTTTTGTACCGCTGCCCTTGTCTTCCTCTTTCCGTTTACACTGACTCTAAAAATCTCTCAGTCCTGCAGACACATTTTAAAAATTGAATAAAAAACCAATGTGCAATCTTTCACTCAACTATAAATGCAATGACCTAAAGGCTCTCAGGTTCATTGAAAAGCATTGACTGTCGATTCACCTTTACATTTTTTTAATGTAAGGTGATGTCCAGAGCCGGTCTGTCAAGGGTTCCTTCCAGCTTCTCTTATGAATTGCCTAGAAATCACAGAAGCATGTGATGTTTTTTATGTTGAGGAAGAAGTATGATACAGGTGTAGTCACTGCCAGGTAATCCTTTGCCTTTGACTGAGAACACCACCTACAAACCCCAAGAGAAATTGAAAATAGATCCAAATGTAAATCTCATGCTTTTAAGAAGCACAATGATTAAATGCTTTTACCTCTTCCTAAAACTAAAATAATAGCTAAATCAGTGTAGAATCATAAAAGATAAAAGAAAAGTTGTAGAATTCTCGGGATAATTCACACAATGTGAGAGTGAGTACAAGCAGTACAATAACAGCACGATGATAAATGGACAAATGCAGTAAAAATCACTAGTAATACACTGTTTTTTAGAAATAATATTATCAGAATTCAAATAAAATAATTGTTAAAACAATTTTAAGAGTAACAGTGAGGACTGGGAAAGATTAAATAAAAGTCAGAATGTAGACAAGTCAAAATCTCATGATGACACTACACATTATCAAAAATATTAGCTTATAGAAATTACTACTTAACATAACAAAATAAAAATACTGTGGGCTCTAAGTCAGAAATTTTAAATGTTTCTTACTAGAAAAGTTTACCTTACACTTCTGCTCTTTATTTTCTGTAAATGAACAGATGAATGAAGAAGAGGGCATAAATTTTAATATTAATAGATAGGAAGCAATTTCTCCAACTGTGTACCTTCCTTGGATATGTGTGTGTATAAATCACATACTTCTGGCTAAGATAATGTGACTTTAAATATTTACACTACCTTTGTATTTACAAACCTCATTTGGGACTGAGATGCTAGTCAGTTAAATGTTGCACAAATATAAACTCAACACTTTGTCCAAAGATGATATGTCAAAAAAAATTCTGATAGAAGCAAGATTTAAAGTTTCAGACACACTATCTGGTAATCAGTGCCATAAAACAAATAGAATTGATTTATTAATTTTATTTGATAAAGAAGAAAGTGTTTGCTCTATGTGTGTTTTCATTGGCAATGAGAATTAAAATAAAGGAGTTTGGAAAAAAAAAAGAGCCATAGATCAGCATGGATTTAGTCTGAGGCCTACTATGTAAACAAAATGAATTCCACTAACTTGTATCTTGGAACATGACGCAACTAACATAGGCTAATGTGATTAGAATGAACACAGCTGTTACAGATACCGGATAATATTCCACCGATTAAATTTACTGAAACCGATTGTAATTAGGAACAATTCAGACTTCTTTTATGGGCATAATTATGCTAAAATGATTATTAAATAAATAGATAAATAAAAGCGATGCTATTGTTGCCTTTTTTGGAAAAAGGCAACATTATGGTTTGTTTTCAATGGCACCACCAACAAAAATGTTTTCCATTGTAAATTCTTGCTGCTATTAAACACTTTGTATATCTCAGTTTTTCTTAAGGTATAATGTCTTCTTATTCATATTTCATATCTTAACTCTCTTCAACCTTAATGAAGAAAATATTTTACTAGCTACTTTTCAATATTTGCAAGGAGTATGTGCTAGTGAAAAACTGCTACAGACTGGGGAGACCAATTTCCTTATGTCCTTTATTGTCGCTGGTATCTGAAATCACTAAAGAGAATTCAAACAGAATCCCATTTGTTCTACAACCCTTTATTTTGCATTGGTGTTTCACTGAACTGACAGTAGCTCCTCAGTGAATATGAAGAAGTCTGGAGAGTATAGAATTAAGTTAGCATCTGTATCGGGTTTGCATTGCAAGGTTTTGGTAGTGGGGGGGCTATAGGGAGGCTTCTGTGGGAAGCTGCCAGAAGCTTCCTTCATGTCCACCAGAGTCAATCCCTGGTGTCCAAGACGGATGTGCTCCTTGCCAAGGCTGGGCCAATTAAAAATGGTGGTAACTCCCCCGTGATAACAGATTCAAGAAGGAAAAACAGTTATTGAGCAGACGTAATTGTGGCTGGAGAAGAGCAGAGTAAGAATGTGTGAGAGGAACAGCTCTGCAAACACCAAGGTCAGTGGAGAAGGAGGAGGTGCTCCAGGTGCCAGAGACGAGATTCCCCTGCAGCCTGTGGTGCAGACCACGGTGAAGCAGCTGTGCCCCTGTAGTCCATGGAGGTCCATGGGGATGCAGAGGACCACCTGCAGCCCACAGAGGAAACCCATGCCAGAGCAGGTGGATGGCTGAGAGGAGGTTGTCACCCTGTGGGAAGCCCATGCTGGAACAGGCTCTGCACCCCATGGAAGAGTGACCCACACTGCAGCGGTTTGAGGGGGGCTGTTGCCTGTGGGATGGACTCACTTTGCAGCAGTTTGCAGAGAACTGTTGCTCTGAGATGGACTCACACTGGAGAAGTTCACAGAGAACTGACTCCTGTGGGAGGAAACCTATGGTGCAGCTGGGGAACGACTCTTCTCCCTGAGCAACAGGAGAAGCCATGGGGGATGGCTTATCACCTGTTTTTACTTCTCATTATCCTGCTCTGATTTTGTTAGTAAGAAATTCAATTAATATCTCTAATTTGAGCCTGTTTTTCCTGTGAGGGTATTTGATGAGTGATCTCTCGTCTTATCTCAACCCATGAAACCTTCATTATATTTTCTCTCCCCTGTCCTGTGGAGGAGAGTGGAGAGGAGCTGTGGAGGAGAGTGAGAGAGAGGCTTTGGTGGGTGCCTGATATCCAGCCAGGGTCAACTACATCATCTATTATCTTCTATGAATCTAACTGGTGCAATAATTGAAGTAGCATGAAATGGGGAGAGGAAGGATGAGAGAAAGAATTCCCTTCTGTGCTCATGATGCAACATTTAACATATATGGCATAATCTCAAGAGGCCTAATATCTTTTAAATAACTGGAGTTTAGTTTATAATTTCTGCATTGCATATCTTCTTAGTGTTCTGAATGCATACTAGTAAAAGCCAATACCAGTAAATGAATAAGGAGATAAAGCTGCTACATAGGTGCATACATAGTGGCGGAACAATTCAGATGACAAAGCAAGTACAGACATCTTGCTTTAAAACTGTGCATTTCTTTCATTAGAAACAAATTAAGTACATTTGTGAGTTCTTCAGAAACATCATTCTCTATACTTTATTAATGAGATTTTTATTTGGAATATTGCAGTAAGTTTCTTTCATAATAGACAAAAAATTCTTAATTGGGAGATTACTACTTCTTTGAGGCTTTAAGTCTATGTTTCAGATGAAACCAACTGAAATTAAAGACCTGTGTGCAAAGAAATTAACTGCCTATTTTTCATTCTTAACAGTTAAAGCAATTTTAATAAGGGTACATCTAAACTGTTAGGCAAGCACACCCTGTACTATGACCAATAGTCCTGGTCTCATAATCAAATGATCTCTTGTTGTGCACCCTTTCTCTCTCCTTCCTGGGTCTAGTTTTTCTTCTGATGGGTTTTATGTACAATAAGATAATGCAACTGGCTTTATGTCTATCATGAAATTTACAAATGGTCGAGATGAACACCTGGATTTGCAAGATGGGAACTGCTCCTTCGTGTCAAACATTTATGAAGTCTTGCTTTTCCCAGAAACTACTTTGCCTATATCAAACTTCTGTTTAATAAAAAAAAAACCTGTTAATCTGAGAAGAAGAGTTGTTGCTAATAAGAAATATATAGAAGAGGCACTTGAGAACCTTACAGAAGAAAATGTTGTTTGTATTCATGGATAGACTGGTTATACTTAAAATACATTCACCCATTTCTAGAGCGAACCAGCAAATGGCAAACAAAGCTACTGTTAAAGACAGTCTATATATAAACAGTGAAAGAATATCTCTGATGGAGCAACGAAAGTCAAAGGAAGTCTTGATATGGATAAACTTAGTTTTATATTTATAAATTAAAATAATTTTATAGCTTTGTTTTTGAAAATGCCTTTCTATCACAGATCATTGATTTATAGTTTTAGTTAATTTTTTTAATGCAATTTTGATTTGCTACATTTTTGGTTTTTTGGGGTCATTTTCCTAATTTACTGTATTATTGTAGAATACTTTGAGGTTTCTAGTCAAGCTGCTCAGGTTTTAGCTAACTGTGAATGTAACAATTTTCAAACAGATTTTGAAGTGTCCATTAAAATCAATGTTAAAAAATGTTGTGACATTATGATCTAAAGATAAGACATTCTATGCAACAACATCAGTGACTTTAAAATGGGCCAAATGACACATTCTTTTCTTAATGATTCATTCACTTCACAGAATCTTACAGAAATCTTTATATTCTCTTTAGCTTGAGAATTAAATGAATCACAGATTTTGCCACATGAGATTTCAGCCATTTATATAGTACAGTCATTTATAAATATATATTTCTGAAGAAAGAAAGAAAAAGAAAGAGANAAGGAAGGAAGGATTGATCTTATCATGAATATGTCTCAAAGAAGTGTTATTTTGGGGAAAAAAATCTTTGATCTTTTGTTACCAACATTAAATAGAGAAAATCCAAAATGTTACCTTGTCTTTTTTCTCCTGTAATTTATGCCAGTGCTGATCAGACCTAAATCTTTAGTAGTCATCTTACCTGTGGAAAGCACAATAAAGTCAAAAGGCAAATCTTGTGAGAAATTTTTAAAGTTTCTGCAAACAAACATAAAGTCATGCATTATGATGAAACTATGCTTACTGTTCACGATGGGAATTGAATGAGACAAATAACAGGAAAAAAAGTTTTAAGAAGGAAGGCTGTTAGTGAGCAACAATGTTGAACTCTGCAAGTGCCTCTTAGAAGCATAGATAAGTGGGAAGAAATTGACTTATGAGTAATTCTGCACTGACTATTTAATATCAACAAGTCTTGCTACAGATGTTCACTGGAAGGTCGAAATTTCAATATTGTATAATGCTGAACATTGGTAGGAGTGCAGGACTAAATCTGCCAAAGTGTAAAGTGAGGCAGTGCTGCCCTTTAAGTGCCTACATCCACTGTACACCACCACCTTCTGGAAGTCCTTAAAGCCAGACTGGTGTCTTGAGAAACAACTTGCCAGAACACACAGTATGGAACGAGCAACAAATCAAAGCTGTGGGAATACTGAATAAATAAGGAAAGAGACAAATGCTTAAGAAGAGAGTGAGCTCATGCTTAAAAAGGATTCATGGTTGGTTTGAAGTAAGACGTCTCATGGCCATAAGAAGAACTGTAACACAGAGAGAAGCAGAGCCTACATTCACATTCCTGAGGAAAACTATATCACAAAGCTATTCTTGGTCAGCAGGCCAAGATTTTCAGAGTAGATTGTGCATACTGAATACCATCCTGTTTAGGTCTTCTCTGAGAGATTTTCTTTTTCAATTCCAAGAGCTTAAAATTCTCTGAGAATCATGTCTGAGTTTATCACACTAGTAATTTCACAGTGGGATGGCAAAGCTATTTGTTGCATGCCACAGCGGTGTGTCAGTGATGCTCCGTGGTCCACAGTCTGAGTGTGCAGTGTGGGGGGGGGGGCTGTGAAAGCCAGAATCAGTCAAGCCTGACTCATGAAATGTACAGAGCAGTTGAAGGAGCAAATAATACCCAAAACTGCCACCAGATTCAGACTCAAAGGAAGCCAATTGGTTCATCCAAAGAGCAGACCTGTAATGAAGTAGTACACATGATTTTTCAGAATGGAATTTGACATCAGATCCAATTAATTTCTTTTCAAGATATTGGTAGGTTTCAAACACATGGTTTACCTATGTTTTCTCAATTCTATTGTTATGTCTTTGCAACTTCTACTCCAGCTCACCAAGCTTGAAGATATTTGAGCTTCAGATTTTTTTCCCCTAATTTCTTTATTTTTCTTTATTTTTATTTTGAAGAATGAACATCTGGCAAAAAGTGTTCAAGTTTTGCATTAGCATTCAGAATACCAGTATAAATGCTATTCCACATTTATACTGAAAAAACAATCTCCCTTCCAAACTTTGTCAAACTGGTGAGAATAAGTAACTTAACATTAACAAAAACATGCATAACTAATCTTTTTACAGCATGGAATGTGAGATAATGGAAAGAACAGAAGCAACTGTCGTGTAATCCAGTTTTGAATTTTTGACTTATTGAGAAATTTGGGATTAGCTGAAAAAATACCTAATAATTTAAAACAGAAAAAATTAAACCTGCTAATAAATTCAGGGTTAGGAAGTTAGTATAGCAAATGGATGCCAATTACAAATAGCATCCTAGTTATGGTGAGACACACCCAGTTTGCTACATACGAGTAAGAACAAATTACTACGTTGTAAAAAATGAATAAATCTTTTGTGCAGTTAATATATCATCTTCCCTTTGAAAGTATTCTTTCAGGGTAGCTTCCATTTCAATGAAAGAGGCAATAGTATCTCATTCTGAAATGTAAATACTTAGTACAGACTAAATGAAGTTAACTTCTTTTACACTAACTTTTTTCCCATATATATTCTCTGAACTCAAATGTCAGATTACTTGTCTTGGATTGCATGAACACCCTCAGAAACCCACTATAGTCTGCTCAGCTCAGAGCTGTTAACTTGAGAAGGTGGTAGAACTGAGAACAGTTCCAAAACTGTGGTTCATGTGTTCAAACTTATGCAGAAGTAAACCCAAATTCCTTTAAAATGTTGAGGTATCACAAGACCCGCTTTCTAGAGGTTGATATGAGAGTGAGTTACTTCATCACATGCTACTATTGAAGTATTGCAATTGCTTCTGGCTTTGTCAATATATGATGATTTTAAAAAGGCAAAAAGAGAAAAGAACTCTGTCTTTAGATTATGTTATATTATATTTAAATATATTGTAAATGAATTACATGCTCATCTGTATATAAATGTAATGGCTTGGATTTATATAATATCTGTTTTGTGACATAGTCAAACCCAAAGATTTTGGACTCACATAACCATGCAATGGTTGAAGTTGGAAGGGACCTCTAGAAACAATTTGGTCCAAGCACACTGCTGAAGCAGGACACCTAGATCCAGTTGTTCAGGAACATGTCCAAGCTTTTGAATATCTCCATGGAGAGACATTTCACAACCTCTCTGTGAAACTCGTGCCAATATTCAGTTACCACAGAAGTAAAAAGGTTGAAGACATTTCCTGAGGCTCAGAGAGAACCTTTTGTGTTTCAGATTGTGTCTGTTGCCTGTGGTCCTGTCACTGGACACCACTGAAAAAAGCCTGATTCCTTCTTTACATCCTCCCTTCAGGTATTTAGACACATTGATGAGATTCCCTCTGAGCATTCTCTTCTCTAGGCTGAAGAATCCCAGGAGTCTTAGCCTTTCCTCATAGGAGAGAAGCTCCAGTCCCTTGATTATCTTTGTGGTCCTTCATTGGACTCTCTCTGGCATGTCCATGTCTCTCTTGTACTGAGGAGGAGGCCAGAACTGGACACAGACTCCAAGTGTGGTCTCACCAGTGCCGAATTAAGGATAAAGATCCACCTCCTTTATCTACTGGCAACATCTTCCTTGGTTCAGCGCAGGGTAGCATTCGCTGTCTTTGCAGCAAGGACACACTATCTTGTTTGTCTCTGAGTCAGGAATCTGAAATATCTCTCTCTTTCGAAAACAAATTCTCATAATTCTAATTCTCCATGTCATAAAAACTAAAATTCTAAATCAATTTGTCTATCTTTATTATGGTTTAATAAAAATGGCCTTTAAGTGTGGAAGGAATATCTGGTCAAAAAGAGAGACATTATATCAGAGGTCCCTGAAATTTTGTGGGAATTGTCTAGAAGTGAAGGAACAGAAACTCCCAACTCCCAGAAAGAACTTTTATATAAGAATAATGCAAGAAACCTTTTTAATCCTGAAATGTAAAGATAAAACTATTTCAAAGTTCAGAGGAAAAGAAGTGAAGTCCTTTTCTTAAACTAGCATTTTTCTAGCAGAGATGAAGTAATGGAAGATTAATCAGTCCTTTCCTACTCTCATCTGCACTGTCCTGTGTTATCATCACTCACATACTCTGAGGGCTAGGAATAAGCCATGAAGAGCTTGAAAGAAAGCAGACAGTAGTGATATTCAGCTATTGGTTCTATTTCCAAATGATAATTGTCCTATTTCCAAATGATAATGGGACATTCAGCCAAGCCTACAGATAGGCCCCAGATAAGACCAAGATAAGATATCATGGTTTAACACCGGTTGGAAACTAAGCCCCAAGCAGCCATCTGCTCACTCCCCACTTCCCCACCAGTAGAGAGGAGAATCAGGAAAAAAGGCGGTAAACCTTGTGGGTTGGTATAAGAACAGTTTAATAATTGAAACACAGTAAAATATAATACTAAAAATACAAATAACAGCACAAATATTAATCGTAGTAATGCAAAGGAAAGAGAGAAGAATAAAACCCAATAAAAACAAGTGATGCATGATACAATTGCTCACCATGCACTGACCAATGCCCGGCTTGTCTCTAAGCAGTGATCAGTGACTCCTGGCCAACTCCCCTAGTTTATATACTGAGCACAACATTCTATGATATAGAAAATACCTTTGACCAGTTAAGGTGAACTGTGCTGTCCATGTTCCCATCCAGCTTCTTCTGCACGTGCTCAGAGGCAGAGCATGGGAAACTGCAAAGTCCTTGACTTGTAAGGGGTAAGCACGGCTTAGCAACAACTAAAACATCAGCATGTTATCAACATTATTCTCATCCTAAATCCAAAACACAGAACTGTACCAGCTACTAGGAAGAAAATTAACTCTATTCCTTCTGAAACCAGGACACAAGATCAAAATCACAGAATCACAGAATATGCTGAGTTGGAAGGGACCCACAAGGATCATTGAGTCTTACTACTGGCCCTGCACAACATCATCCCAAGAGTCACACCATGCACCTGAGAACACTGTCCAAACACTTCTTGAACTCTATCAGGCTGGTGCTGTGACTACTTCCTTGGGGAGCCTGTTCCGGTGCTCAACCACCCTCTGGGTGAAAGACCTTTTCCTGATATCCAACCTAGATCTCCCCTGACACAGTTTCAGGGCATCCCATAGGGTCCTGTCACTAGTCACCACAGAGAAGAGATCAGTGCCTGCCCCTCCTCTTCCTCTCACGAGGGAGTTGTAGACTGTAATGAGGTCTCCCCTCAGTCTCCTCTTCTCCAGGCTGAACAGACCAAGCGACCTCTGCTACTCCTTGTTCGACCTTCCCTCAAGGCCCTGGATCAGTGTTGCTCACTGGAAGAAAAATCTACTTCAGTAAGCAGCACAAAGTAGCATCTCCACTTTTCATCAAAGATCTGCAGTCTATTCACCAGAGTAAGATCTTTGAGTTTGTATTATTCTCACTAAGCACATGCCCATTCACAGTTCCCTCAAACACCAGTACACCTCTCTGTCTGCCCAACACCCCTGCCTGCATCGTGTGTCCTCTTAACCACTGCCCAGGTTCCCTACCTACCAGCTGCTCCAGCCTGGTGCTCTCTGGAAACAAACAGCACTCACACACTTGCCCCACATGCACTCTACCTTTGCAAGTCCCCCTGGCACACCAGCAGGAAACCTTGTGCCTCTGATACCCCATGCTGGACCCAGGCCGCCCACTACTTGCTGGCTGTTCAGCTTGAAGTTTGCTACTATGCAACCCCTATGCACACCAGGTGTCAGGAAGGGGCAGACATTTTCCCCTATCAGTCAGCACCAGGCCCATGGGCTTTGACTCACGGTCCTACTTACTCGAGCTGCAGTTACTGAGCACCTCAGTCCCCTTACTCACCCTGGTCTCTCTCAGTAGCTGAACCTGAGACCTCCACTCACTCCAATAGTTGACATTACAGTCCAGGGGCACCTACAGTGTTAATAGGTCTCTGTTAATATACCTGCTGTTGCAACACATATTAACACCCTGTAGTTAGTGCATTTATCACTGGCAATCCTGAATCTGCTTTTCTGTTGCTTCAATGAACTGTGCTCTTCATTACTCTGGATGTGTAAATTCTTATTGAACTCGGTCAGACCTATAGTACTGGCTTGGAAAATCACACTAATCGTCATCACTATTCAATCTGAGATCACAGAAGTGCATATTGAATGTCACAAGACCTATAGTGTTGAAACTGCACTATTTGTGAATCTGTGCTCATGGAAGTTCCTATTGAACATGACTAGACTTATATGGCTGAATTGGCTATAATCAGAATTAAGCCCAGCCACAGCCAGCCCCTCTGATCTCCCCTCTCTCTATCTAGAATGTAATGGAGTTTATCTTCTGCCAAATTTCTGTACCCTTAATGCAACAATGACACACTCAGGAAAGCTTTGGCATGTCCAGATACAGATGTTGAGAATCAACTTGTTCCGGTTGCCGGTACCACAGGCCTGGGATCACCTACATTCCCTGTGTGGCTTATGCTGGTGATACATATCCACTCACACTGGTCTCCCAAGTAACTAGCACTTAGTCCTAGAAACATCCCCACACACACCAAGTAAAGAATGAGATTACATGGACAGACAGCTAAGAAGGCATTTAATAAGACAGGAAAGACTGCAGTGATTACGCAGAAGACTGACAGACAAACTGACGGTTACAGTGTGACTGGCATGTTTTGTACCCCTTTTCGCCTGTTCCCCACTTGGCTTCCCAGTCGCATTCATCTAAACATTCACTTTCAAGTTTTGCACAGTCCCAGAGCTCCCCCCATCAAGTATCCTTATGTTCCCTTTTTCCCCCTTCCTTCATTCTTATCAATTGCAAAGTCACCTTAGTCCTATCTGTAGCTGGGTCTGCAGTTTCCTTACAGCTCATCAATTACTGGGTGGAGGCCATTGGCCTTTCATATTGTCAACGTTATCCCTTGTCTTTCAATTTTCTACATCTGTGTGGTTTTGCTTCCCTCTTTATTTATTATCCCCTTCGCATTGAAAGATCCTTGATTGGATAATCTCAGTGAAGCAGGCAGTCTGACTTTCCACATAGCCTTACAGAGCATGGCCTATGACATTGGCCAGCTTCCTCAACACCTGTATGTGACCAAAAGCAGGTCTCCTGGACTTGTGCACATCTAGTCTGTTGAAATGTACCCTAGTGTTGTGTTTCACTATGGGAACTGTGGGGACGTTTTTTAAGATGGATGGTCCAGGACAAAATTAAGTCAACTGAGACAAATATTATAACTGAGAATTGTTTATTGGAAAAGAAAACTGGGTACCAAAGAGCAACAGAAAGGACCGAAAATGAGGACGAGAAAGTTAAAAGAATGGGGGGAGGAGAGAGAGAAGACAGGGAGGAAAACCGGGTGTTACCACCAGAGCCTTCTGGGTGTGCCATTGCAGTCCAGCTGGCAGGGGGAGTGTGCTCTCCCCGCCGGGAGAGCCTGCGCAGCTCTGGAGAGGCGCGGCTGTCAGGGCGCAGCTCCCACCGTGACGGGTGGCCGGATACGACAGGAGCAGATCTGCTCGGGCAGGAGGTGCAGCCCCCTGGACAGGGTCGCGGCGGGATCGCGGCAGTGGGCGGGACTGGAAAAGCAGCGTTGGAAGCAGGTGACTCAGCCAGGGAGAGGCAGGCACGAGCTAGGCAGGCAGGGCATTGGGCAGAACACAGGGAGACAGGACAGGCGAAGGCTGGAGCAGACGAGGGAGGTGGCAGGGCAGGACGCAGGCTTGAGCATGAGGCTCGGGGTTCAGCAGGTGTCCGGCCAAGCGTCCAGCAGCTTCCAGCAGGAGGGAAAAAGACCCAAAAGGCAAAAAGGACAAAAAAGGAAGCCTGCGAGGGCAACAGACAGCAAAGCTACAGTCAAGGCACAGAAGCAAAAAGCCGGAGTCAGGGTCAAGGCAAAAGAGCAAAAGCCAAAGTCGGGGTGCCAAAGGAAAAGCCCCCAAGCTTGTGCCACAGTTACTCTTATCCCCCCTGGCTCCTCCAAGGGGCTGCTTGCTGTTGGCCCAGTCCAACATTCCATCGCTGTTGGCCCAGTCCAACATTCCATCGCAGCCCATTGGTGGAGACCTTTTGGCACCCAATTGGAGGACCCTTCTGGAGGGCTCAGTGTCCTCGGTGGTCTCCTACTGACTGCCTAGTCCATGGGAGACATGAACTGGCTGCAAAGCAAAGTCTTCCCAGAGAGGGGCCTGCCTCCATCTTCTCCTAGCTGCCTCCTGCATGAAGCACAGCCCCTCCCCCACATATCTCTCACAATCAATGTTGAGACAAATCAAAATGGAATTGGTTCCTCACACCTAGCCTGATCCTTCTCCACTGAGATTGTTTTCATTGCTTCAGGCTTTCCTACTGCAAAGATGAATTTCATCAGTGAAGACCAAGACAAAGAAGACACTGAGTATCTTGGCATTTTCTATTTCCTTTGTCACCAGGTCCCACATACCATTCAGCAGCAGATCCATATTTTCCCTAGTCTTCTGCTACTGATTTAGCTTCAAAAGCTCTTGTCACCTTTTACGCTTCTTGCCAGATTCCACTTCACATGGGTTTTGGCTTTTCTAACCCCACTCTTGTGCATGGAGACTGTCTGTTTTTCTCTCAAGTCTCTCAGCCCTGCTTTTTTCATGTTTCCTTTTTGCCTAATTTTTATATGCTCACCGTTGTCATGCTGAGCATCCCAAATTACAAAGAAGGAATCTGGGTTGAAGCCAGCTCAAGTCCTTTGCTTTTTTTAGAGCTCATTTTGATTTTGCTGTTTTGATACTCTGTGTTGGAATGAGCTGCATATACCTTTCCCCAGCTAGTTGATTTAACTAGCTCAGGAAGACAATCAAACATTTTTGGTTAACCCAGGGAAGGCCATTTAAACAACCAGTCAATCCACACTTGTGAAATAGCAGGTTATCTGAGACAAAGGCTGCCTTCTAGTCCCTTTTGTGTTGGGATGAATTCAGTTTTCTTTGCAACAGTCAGTGACTCCCTACTTCTTCCCTGAGCTTCATAAGGGCATGACTTTTGCCTGTCTCCTCTGTGCCTTCTTGATGGTTCATGTTCACTTGACAAATCTTGTCCATCGTTACAAAGGCTTCTGAAAGAAGAAAGGTTTTTTCCTCTTCAAGTGTTTTCATAGCCTTTGATAAAGAAGATGAATTTTTTTTGAGATGTTTGAGAAATACTGCCTTGGAGAGGGGAGGACACATGACACAGCTGTTCCAAGTAGCCTGCTGAGTCTAAGATGTTCTTCTCATGAAGAGAGTAAACTATTTTTTTTTTTTTAGCAATTTTCCACTTTGTGTTTTTTGTGAAATAAGTTATATGTCAGCCATGCCTACCTGTGCTTTGAAAGCATTTCTGTCAGGTGGTGAAGGATGATGCATGGAAGACACATTGTAGTACTACTTTTGTAGCAGTGAAGTCTGACTATCAGAGGAAAAATACTTCATATAAAAATTAAGGGAATAAGTCTTTTGTATTTCTTTTAAATGAAAACCAACCTGCTAAAAATTTTCTTATTTCCTTACCCATCAAGAGTAATTATAATGAATCTGGAACCACTGATGAACAATATAGGGAAAAAGCAAGGTCAAGAACATGGAACTTTAATATTGACGCATTGTAAAAGAGAAGAACATATATGCATAAGCTGTAAATTTTTCTTGGCTATTTCTTCCCAAATATTTTAAATAAATAAAGTTATGAACTTGCTATGTCTTAGCTGTTTGGGTTTTTGCCCTAATCATGACCAAGGAAAACCATATTAATTAATGCTTTAAAGTCTGTTTTAAATGAAATTCCACAATATATATTTGATCACTTGCTGATTAGTTTTGTGTGAACATGAATTACCAATACCATGAATTCAACCAATTAGAAAAGCAGAAGAAAAATTAAGACATACAATTAAGAAAAGGATTAAAAATTACACAAGGCAAAAAACCCCAACTAACAAAATACCAAAAGCAAAACCAAACCATACCAACAAAAAAACCCCAAATCATCAATTTCAACCCTAGTTACTGTAACACAATATTTGGAGCTTTTTTTGCTGTGATGGTTAGTCACATATTTGAATGTATTTCTGTATTGAAACAGAAAACTGAATTTATATATTTTTCTTCATCTTATTTTCACTTATATTTTTATGGTTGAGGCTCACCCAGAGTTTTACATTTTTACAGAAAAGGTTTTACATTATTACAAAACTTGATATGTATTCGTGGATGAGAGACAAACCCATGCTACTGAGATTTAATCTTTTTCTGATTTAATCTTGTGCTAGTCTAATTTCAAACAGCAGCATTTCTATATAGCCTGAAGTCTTACAAGGATTGATAAAAATGTCTCGTTGACAAAGGATTACAATAGTAAATACTTTATGTGATGAAGACCCGAACTAAAGATTCTGTATCTGTTAGGGATAATAATAAGGCTGAATAAAGCCTTAATACAGATGTAGAAGGCCCCCCAAAATGAAGAAGAAACAAAGCCAAAGCAACAAACCACCAGTATTTTCTTTAAATGCTAGCAGTGGATCATTACAAACACTGAGAAGTGCATGAATATATGTGCACTTCTGCCTTTGACATTAAATTACATAAAACCCTAATGATGCTCAATGGAGCTTATTATGAAGAAAGCAAACCAGCTAATTATTGTGGGTTAAAACAGATCCAAAAATCTGCTAGGTTGCTTTTATATAACTTTGCAAATAGTGCCATTTATGTGGAAGAAATATCTGATAACACGTGGAATGCCAATTATATGTAGTAGTTATTATGCCTTACTGCATATCAAAATAATATAGACAAGAATAGATAAGGGAGATGGAAAAGCAGCAAGACCAGGATCATGGGTAGAACTCACTCAAATGTTTAAGTTAGTATCCAAAAGGAAGAGCTATCTCACATAATTGTCAGGGTGCTGAGGATAACACTCAACCTCACCTTCCCTGATGAGTGCCACCTGTGACACCTACCCTGCCTGAGGCCAGGACCCCATTTTGGCTTTGTAGAAGCACAGTCTGGCCCCAGTGATGATGTGATGGCACTTGTGCCCGTCCCTTGTGAGAAGTTCACTTCTGGATGAGCCTGTCAGGCACAGCTCTGCCCTTGATAAAAGAACTGAGGGATGCTGTAAGCAGCTGCAGCTCTGCTCAACTTGCTTAGCAGTGGGGAAAAAGGCTTTAAAATTGAGGAAGTTCTTAGCTTCAGAGTCATAGGTGTTTTATTTTCTCAGATTTAACTGAATTTGCTTGATTCATGAAAGCATAGCTGACTTTAGTTCTAATACAAATATTCACAAAACTGAATTTCCTATTTATGTACTTGACAGATGCTTCTATTGTCCTTAATGGGCCAATGAAAAATTTTAACATATGACATCAGCTAGATTAAGCTGGTGATTTTCAGCCAACCATGGAGTAAACAATAGAACGTTAGTTTAAAATTGTAACAATGTATCAAGTGAGATGCAATCACTTAGTCAACTAATCTACTAACTAGAGTATCAAACTAATTTTATTAATCCCATAATGAAATATCTCTTATTTCTTAGATTTCCTAAAGGAAATAGCATTATGCTGATATAATTCCCCTCTATCATTTTGTTCCCTAGCTCAGACACCTAATTACAGTCGCTATCTGAAGACCTTTGGCCATTTACCTCCACAACATGATTGATCTTGGAAGTTGTTCCTGTAAGTGCTGAACATCTTGGTAGATAGTCCTTGTATCAGTATCCAGTATAGTTTTTCAAGTCTGCCTCAAGAAGTTAATGGAAAATCCAGTGGATTTAAGCAATTTTGGAAATGTTATCTATTAATATTAAAATGTTGCAATTGTATTTGCCTGCAAAGTAAGAACAGCTGGGGTCTTACAAGTTTACAACAGAGAATGTTGTAAAGCTGCAGATCTAGATGCATAGTAGTATGTTTGGGGAATTTTTTTTCCCCTCATATTGAACGTTTATTGATCTGACAGTACCCTATACTCAAAGTCAGAATTTTATGTTCTGAAATAGTTTGCTTTCCCGTCCTCCATGTTTATCCACTTCCTTAGAGCCAAGGATGGAGAATTTTTTTGCTCCTAGTACCAGGCTAAAAAGTCATCGGACCAGAAATTTCAAGTTAACCAAACATGTTATTTTAGACAGAACTCACAGTGTCTGCCAGACCTCAAATAGTGTACTCAGGCTAGTTGCTCTCAGACTCCACTGGAGTACACTGAAGCTCGCATCTCACAAGATTTGCTGTCTCCAAACCAGGCAGTTGTATATTCAAGGATAACCTAATGGAATTACACTAGCAGTGTTCTTGGCAATGGTAGAATCCCAAGACGTCTGGCTATGGCACTTTTCCTGCTGCTTTTCACTTTTAGGGCAGGGTAGCATTTGGCATGAACATGTTTTGCTATTATTTGTCATGACTACAAAGTATTTGCTGGCATTTCCAAATGAAATATATAATTTTTAGTCCTTATAACCCACACACAAAAAGGAAACATTACCATCTCATAAGCGATTTTCAATTTGTTTTACCTAAAGAAAGAAAGAAGTGGATAAACATGAAGGATAAGAAAACAAACTGTTTCAGAACATAAAGTTCTGACTTTGAGTATAGGTTAGATCTGATTAATAAATATACAATGAGCATATAACAAGTCTGTATTTTTTAGAATCATCTATTTTTACCAAGTCCTAATACAGAAGAACAGATAAAGAGTTTTTAAGCAACCACAGGACATAGTACGAACAATGAGTTGTTTCAGCACTTGAAATTCAGCTATTTAGTTAGCAAATGAAAAAAACAAGACACCAAAACCAAAAAAAAACCCCAAAAACTAAATACTAGCAAATTGTTCAAGAAGACAGAATCTTTCTGTCAAAATCAGAATTCATATGACAGAGGATAAATATAGTCATATTAATAGTGAGCGGTTCTGCAGATGAGTAATTTACCAAGCATCTTATCACTAATATTGCTGCAGAATAGCCTCAGCTGTGAAGAACAGTCATCAAATCAGGTGATTGCAGATTCCTTTCTGCTGTGAAGGCTAAGACTTCAAAGCCATTTCTATTTTATTACGACAAACAAGACTGTGAAGGCTGCACTTAAATTTGATGTTGTGGAATCCTTCAAAATTTACTTGAAGAATAAGACGATCTTTCTTTAGGAGAAAAATTAAGCCTAATAACCTCCTTCTAGTAACTACTGATGTCACCAAGAAAGGAACAAAACCAGAAATGGTGAAATAGTGCTAGGTATTTAAATCATTTTATTGGATCAGGGGTTTGTGCATTTAATCTAATGTATTATCTTTCTAAAGAAATTTCATATCAGGTGCTATCTAGGAGTGAGAAAAAAGCCTGCAATAGGCAGATACAGTACAAGGCTTGGATACATTTTCTTTTTGAAGGCCTTATTTTATGATATTAAACAGGGGCTGTTTATGAAAGCCTTAATATAACCCCCTTTTTGGATTAGTTCAATTCTGTCCTTATAACATATAAATCTGAGCTCGGAGTTAGCAATTCACTGACATATAACTGGAAAAAAAGAGAAAGATTACAAAACAGTGTTGTTTACAAGACTGTCATAACCAAAAAGTTCAGCCTTCATTTTTTTATTTATTTATTCATCTGCCTTTAAGAGTAAAGCTTTTCCTTCTAGTAATTACAGATCATTGTCTGTTGCTGAAATAATAAGGAAAAAGTCAAAATTATATTTTGTTACCCATTCTGAAAAATGAGTCACTGTAGATGTTGTCTCTTGACCTTGTCTACAGCTTATGCTAGTTCTAGCAACACTGTGAACTAACGAGCTCCTTTCAACTTTTAAATAAAAACAAACAGTCGCTGGGATAGTTGGGGAAAATCTTATAATACTTCAAGACATCTCATGTTTGTTTAATGTTAATTTTGAAATCTCTCGAGTTGGACAGTGCTGAATTTTTAATAAGCATTGCTATAGCATGTTGTCACTCTACATCTTATTGCTCATCTGATCTCAACCAGATAATTTTTTCCATGTCTCTGTTACTATTTTTTTATTTCGTTAATCTGTTCAATTTCTTTCTTTATATTACTATTGGCTCTTTAAAAAAAAAAAAGTTATTGACCATAGTTTTTACTCTTATTGATATTCTTGCCTTCCTGAGCTCAGTAGAAAAGATGGTATGTATGACACATACACAGAAATCATAAATTAATCTCAAACCACCAGTTAAATGCCGTAGAACCAGGGAAAATGTGATTGTTATTAGGTGGTCAAAGAGCTCATAACTATTAAATAACTGTTACAGCTGTTCTGTTTTCTTCTTGAAATTTGTGTAGTTTAATAAAAAAAATTGTCATTTTATATATTTCTCCTCAATTTTTCCCAGAAAATTTAAAACCAAAAAACTTAAAATCACTATTCTGTTAGTTTTCACCAGGTTTCTTTCCACTTTTGACCTGCTGAATTGCATCAGAATAAATAACATCTGATTTGAAGGTTTTTTTTTTCTTCCTTTATTAGTTTTTCATAACAACCTTACTAAGAAAATGGAGTAAGCAATAAAATATTGTACAAAGACACCTTTCCCATTTTTTGACACTCATTAACTGCAGCAGAAAGAAGGTTTCTAAAATTGTCTAATGCATAAGCAATAAAATAATAAAGATGCTGCTTTGCTATCATAACAAAAATAAAGATGTACCCAGATTACAAATGGTATCTCTGGAAGATTAATGAGCATAATTTTCTCATACATAGATGATCAAATTATTTTCAGAATCTTTGGCATCATTTCATATAATGGGAACCAGCAGACAAAAATCAAAGGCATTTTTAGATTTTGGGTTATTTATACGCTTTTTGTATAATTTTTAGTGAAGAGAGAAACTGATTTACAGACATAGCTGATTCTAGACTGCTTTTTTTTTTCCGTTGGTCTTTGAAGAGTTGATTCCAGTTGTGCTTGCCTCAGGTTAGAATGCACTTGACATTGTTTCTGTTAATGCTTTACTTTTATGCTTGTTCTACTCATGAGATAGTTAGAAATAAGATTTATTCACAAGAAAAAAAAGAAATACATCTTGTTACCTCACTCCTTGTTTTCATAAGCATCCTTAATAATCTTCCAGAGGATACTTTTTCCCAGTAGGCCAGGTTGCAAGATTGCTTTGATATGTTGTCAGTAACTTTATGTTTTGATTCTCTTATGTTATGAGAAGGAAGCTTCTGAGCATACACACAATCTTCTTTTATATTGCCCTAAGGAACTGTAGGATTTTAAAGAGCTCAGTAAGTGGGGGAAAAAAAAAAAGAGGGGAGGAGGGACAATTCAGCAGCAATGCTGTTTGTGTAGAAAAGAAAGAGGTGTATAGGTAGCAAAATGGTAATGGCAGAACAATTCCAACAAACAGTGGTGAAATTAAAATCCATGGAAGCACAGAGATTTCTAGTTTACCTTGAACATCATTAAGTGAATGCCATGTTAGTAAGGAAGATTCAAATGGAAATAAAAAATTTACAAAATTTTTAGAAAATGAATGATCAAATGTCCACAGGAAGATTTGAAAAAGGCACCAGAGAGCTCTGCAAAGTCTTGGCAAAGATATAACCAAAAGAAGGAGTGGGGAAGAAGGAAATGATATTGTCTTTACAACCAATATATTGCAACTGTTGTGAAGAGTTAGTGAGAAACAGCATGTTTCTTTTCCTTCTAAGTAATTGTATTAAAATAATTACAATAGTTATTCAGGGTAATTAAATACTGAAAGATTATTCAGAATGATAAAAAAGTTTTGAAAGTGAGAGTTTCTAGTGAAAAAACATAGTGAAAGAATTAAAATATCTATTTTTAAATATCTGGGAACATGTCTGTAAAATAAATCTAATTAATGAATATGTAAAAACTGAGATGAGAATTAACATACTTTGCACAGGAGTCAACTCTCCCATCCCTTCTGGAGTTCAGCAAGAACAGATGCTGGTTAGCATCTCCCCAGAAATATAAATGTGCTTGTGTATATATAATTAAGAATATACATATATATGTGATTTGGTTTTTTTTTCAGATCTGATCACTAGAAAGGCTAATTCTATTGAAAAAGTCAATTCAGTTCTATCAATGATTCCAACAGGGACAATATTTGGCTTCTGATAACCTACCACTGAGCAACCAAAGTGTTGGCTCAGAGAAAGCATATGAAATTGCGTATCTGACCTCCAGCCTTCTGTCTACAATAGTGGAATTCTTGTGTGTTATCAAGCAGGCATGCACATTTTGTAAGGTGCTTTCAAAAATCTCTCCCTGAAGAGAAATGATGAAATCCTCTTCAAGAGAGAGACAAACACTTTTCATATACACAAAAGGGGAGAAAACTCAAAACATAAATACTAAACAAAGATGACGAGTTTCCCGCTGATGGGTAAATACAATTATGCAACATTATGAGCTGTAACTGATTCTGCAGTGGAACACCAATAATCAAAAAGCAGAAATCCTTTTTTTACCATCCCCAAGAAAGAGGACATGACATGTATTACATTAATAAAAAGGATGGGAAAGTTAATGCTGAAATTATTTGCATAAAGTAGTACAGTATACGTGTATCTTGTAGCATGTTTTGTGTGCAAAGTATTTGATAAGGGAAATATAGCATACATTAACAGAAGAAATTTTAATCTTCATATGAAAGATTCTGAGCAGGAATCTTGTGATTATGATATAAATATAATAGATAATAGACAATTTTTAAAAATGTAATTATTATAGTAATGTATTACTTACCAGTGAGAAATTATGTATATTCTTCCCCCACTTAGTGATGAATTAATAATTGAAGAGAAATGGTCTTTTAGGAAGTGCTGGTGGTTACACAGAAATAACATGCATTCTCTTTCGCATTAAAAATAGAAAAAAAATTTAAAAATACATTAACATGTTCTATATCCTAAAGGAAAGATGAGTGAGTGTTGAATAGATACCAGAAACACCATGTTGGTAAAGCACAGCAATGATAATTCTCAGAAAAGGTTTAGTTTAGTAACAGCAAGCAAAGTCATTCACATCTTGTAATGCATTAAGAGATCCCTGGGGATAGTTTAACATTCAGCTACATCACACAGCAGACATGCATGAACTGGAAGGGTACAGAACCCGAGGCCCTTCTGCTTTTGGATCACACTTTTCTCCCCACCCAGGCTTCCCCCAGAATAATAGCTGACTGGAATGATAAATGTCATCTTAAAAGCAGAATGATCAGGTTTATAAACATACGTTTCTGTGTCCACAGCATCTTTGTCACACTGGAATTTGACCATGAAATATAAAATACTGGCCATGACATTTGGAATGAATATGTTTGTATTTTGAATAACTTTGGTTAGTATTGTGATATAAATAATTATTCCTTCAACAATCAATATCTCGAAAACTTGATTAATTAAAGAATATTGTCTCCCATGTTTTATTTTCCAAAATATTGCATGTTGTAAAGAAATAACCAAACAAACTCGTGTTTCATTTCTGCTATAGACGTAACTTAAAATAGGGTGTGGTACCAGTGAAAATTTAAAAATACCCAGGCTGTCTTACCCAAAAAGAAATTTTTCTTATATTTTCACAAAAACCCAAATACGATAATGTTAAGCCCCAGCTCACCTTGTGAGATTAAGGAGAAGGTAATTAGAATGACTCTGGCGGTGCACAGGAGAAACAGCAAAATTCTCAGAATGTTGAATAACTCTTTTACTTGCAAAGTTTAGAACATTAAGATAGAATAAGGTAGTTGGCAAATCTTAAACCAACACCCAGACAAAGTAAGGCGCTTCACAAACTTTATCTTAGCAAACTTAAACTTATCCAACTTAAAGTTTTCCAGAAAAAACAAGGCGCTTTCTAAGGCATTGACTGGAGTCTGTCAGTCTGGCTTACAACCTAGAGAAGAGGAAGTAAGGGAAGAAAGAGAGAGAGAGAGAGATAATAGTCATGGCCTCAGATCTAATGTAGTCTCAGCTGCTTTTAAATCCAAAGCAGTGGAGTGTGCCGTCCAACACATGTATCGCTGTCTTTTCACCTGCTCTGGTCTCTTGGGGCCCTCGCCCAGGTGGGTGCCTGCACTTTAATGTTCCCCGCAGGACCCATGCAGTCCCAGGCGCAACACTGGGGCTTTCAGTGCACCACACGCTTGGCAGCCATTTTGGGACACGACCAGAGGCTCCATGGGGTGAGATGTAGAGCAGTGCACTGTCCCACCTACGCAGAAATCACCCTGCATCCCCTCCCCCCATTAAAGTCTGGTTAGTAAAATAATTTAGAAATTTCTCTACCCAAATTAAGGTGCAAACAAGACCATATGCCAGTGTCAATCGTATGGATTTTATCTGATAGTAGATATGAGAGAGAGAGAGAAAAAGGAAGAGAAAGAAGCAGAAAAAGAGGTGAGGGGACAGAAAGAGACAGATTAAAGAAAATATCATCACTCCATGGATCCCAATTGATGTTCCATTGATCCTCTCCNTCAGCTGCCTCTCACGTGAATGTCCCATGGACATGGCCTGTGGGGTTGGGGGTTTCACAGCTGGGCCGGTCTGTGTAGTAAACCTGGCTTCTGTGGGCTGTAGTCTCTCCCCACCTTGAACTCAGCCAGGGAAGAATCTCTGCTGTATTTGGCTCTCTTATGGATGCATTCCTCTCCTTCAGCTTTGTTTCTTTCTCACTAGACCTGAGGTGATTAAACAATGAGTTTTCCCTTCATCTAATCCCAGCAGTTTGACTTACAGTCCAAAGTCCCAGTCAAGCGTCTTCAGGGAGGTTTCTTTGGTTGTAGCTTCTTTACACATTTTTTGTTATCATGAGCAAAACTTTATATCAATGTTTGAGGTATGAACTATTTCAGCCTCTGACACCCTCCACAATACACACACTTTCCACCTGGTAGTTTTGAACCACTCAATTGTTCCTCCTGTCTCCTACAAGTGAACACTTAATATTATAAAGTTTGAGACATACATATTTGCAACAGAAGTTTTCATTAACAAAAATGAAACTCTTAGAAACATTGAAAAGTAACAATTGAACAATTCACAAAAACCATTTCCATCTCTTTTTAACCAGGGAAAACACACCCAAGCACCTCTGAAGCCTCTAAGTATCTTCTGTAGTGTAGCAGAATTTGCAAAATACAGGCAATTGTAAATGAAATAGGAAACAAGAGAGATGGCAAAGTGTAGACTTCTTACAGTGGATTCTCCACCTATTTGTTTGGTTTTTAACATTTGTTTTCCTCTGAGTGATTTCTAATTGAAACAGCTCTCTCCCTACAATAAAGTATGAGGTAAGATTTTGACTTCACATTCTGTCTTTGAAGGAGAGTCTTAACATCACGTTCCTTATCAATATGATTTTCCATCATTCAACCAATTCCCGCTTATTCAAGATACATTTGTAAATATTAATGTAAACAGAATCTTATTCACCAGACTTTCTACAGAAGTAGAAAGATTAGAATAACATTAACTGCTAGCTCAAATATACAAACTCTAAGATACATTTAATTTCACAGAAGATCCACTTACATAGATCCTGAGAATAAAATAATCATCAGTTGGATTTTATTTTTTCAGGAGGAATGAAAAATAACAGTTTGAGGGGGGCAGGAGGAAAGGTTTGTAATTTTTGGAGTTTTTAAATTTGCTGTTGCATGCCTCTTCCACAGATTGAAGTATCCTCCTTATGGCTGGTAATTAACCAGACTTCTTTCTGATCATAACATATGGCTGACAAGACTACAGACATCTGAACAGATACATTTCCTAAATTGTTTGAAGCATGAATTACTTAGGCTAGTCCTGTGCCTTTGGGATTTGGTTTAGCTGACCTCTAGGCATTTCAGTGATTTCATAGGATGTTTCACCATAACAAGCCTTTCAAGATGAAAGAGCAACTGTTCAGTTTGTCATTTTAATCCCACAGTGTGAATTAAAAGATTACTTCAGTAAAAGTTATTTTACATCAAACTGTCTTAATAATGTGGACCAATGAGTCATTTTGAAGACTAGTAAAATATTATGCAATCATTCATATGAATCTTTAGATGATACATATTATAGGTCTTTAACTCTTACATTCCTCAGTGCTAAAACTCGCGTTACCTATCATGAACCTTGCAAAGAGAAAGCACGAGTTTAATTTTTGGCTTCTTAAGGAGTGTCTAATCAAAGGACACTTTCCACTATTTGTGGAAAAATAGAGGCAAGATTTCTAGTTTGTTTAAGATCTAAAATATTTTATGTATGTTAGAAAATTGATCATTCAATAATGACCAGGTGACTGCTATCCAAGTGACTAGTTTAAACTTAACTGCGTGAATAGATAAGTCAAATAAGCATGACCCATATGTCCATATGTTCTTTGATATGTACTCTGTTGTTAAATACACTACATACAAGAGTCTGGGATTCAACACCAAGAAAGAAAATACATTAGGAGAGAGAGAATTAACTAGGAGAACTTATTTCCTAGAGAAAGAAGATGCCATTCTTCAACCATTCTGTATTACACCTATGTACAAGCAGGATTTGGTTTGAATTTTACTCAGTGCCTGTTTTGCATAAAATGAAAGCTGTGTCATACAGTAGGAGATGGAGAACTACCTGAATGTAAGCTTACATCCAAGTCTTAAACCAGAGAAATCTTTGGTTATTTTTTCCGTCATTGGTCACATTCAACACAGGAAAAGAGGTATTCCTCATTCCTGTATCCAATAATCTACAGATTAGGATGCTGCATTGCTAGGTGGAAATTTCGGGTATGATAAGAACAAAGAAACCTGATGACTCATTTTCTGTCTTTGCTTTGGGAAGCTTAAAATATAGAATACTGTTTAAAAAGAATACTAAATTTTGTATACATCTTAATATAGTTCTTAGAGGTAATATGGTAAGTGACTTATTTAGCTGATATGAGAACACAAAAATATAGTCATAATTTTGTTAAGAGAAGTTTTGTGTTGTGAAACATTACTGACCTAAAATAATGTGTGAATGTGTTTATGTAGTCAATCCATTTAGAGATTCTAATAACCCTTTATATATTGCAATTTTGAATTACTTTTTTTGCATTATGTTGAGGATTTCCTTCTTTTAAAGTGTGTCCTTTCACTGTATCCATGCCTCTTTTGCACTTTTTCAGATCCATGCTAGTTATTTTTATCTTCTTGTAAATTACTATTCAGATATGATCCAGAGGCAACCAACAAGTCTCCAAGAAAATCAGACATTCTGTCAAATAAACTAATATTTCACAACCAAAATGTTACTCTGCAGAAAGGACTATATACTTCTGACAATATGTTTGATTCATTATTTTTTTCAGCTAGAGTCAAAGAATAGGAGATTAGATATTTGTCTTTTCTGTATTTATCTAAAAAGAGGCAAAAGAGTATCACAGTACTTTTCTTTAAGTAGTTATACAGATAGACGATTTTCACTGTCTTAAATAACAATGTTTTAAAAATGTTGTATTGCTTCCTTTGCAGAAATTTATCATCTCATCTGATCTATGTTATTACCAATGCATACGGTCTACAGAAGGAACATGCAGTAGAACAAAGTGTTCATACAAATATGTAGCAAAATATTTTCTTCAGTTCTCAGAAGATTTAACAAAGCACTGATTTAACATCATTACTCTTTCTGGGAAAAGTTGGGAAAACATTCAGTAAAAGAAAGATCTTTATGATAGATACTACCTTCTTCTCCCTTTTGGCTTTTTTTTCCCCTCCCTGTTACCTCCCTTCCCCCCCATTCCCTCTTCCCTTCCCCACCCTGCCCTCCCAGTTTAGCTGCTCATCTGTAAGAGCCTTAACTGCTGCTTTTTTATCATGTAAAATGGACAGATGGATTAGACCTTTTCAAACAGAGATAAGAGCAAGGAGGTCGGGAAGGGAACTGTAGTGAAGGAATATTTCCTTCTACAGATGAGTATACTCAAAATTACAAAGAAACAACACAACAGATGAATTAATGATTTTCAGTTTTCCTGCCCAATCCATATCTGTTGTTCTTATACTGTTACTGGTAATTGTTGGGTTGATTTATCTTGTATTTCATTATCCAATTAAAATTAAATTGTTATCTTCATTGTACATTTAGTGTTCTAAAGATATTGACATTCGTGAAGTCAATGTTTTTATTGCATTGATATGTGCCTCTTCATGAGCATTTAGTGCATATGATGAAACGATTATGTAGAAATTATTCAGGTCTTTATAGAATAGAAAATTATTTCAAGTTTATTAGAACATTGAAATAAGTAGAATCAATATCTCCACAGACTGCTCAAGTGTAGTGAAAACCATCTTTCTGGCAGCCACAACATCTATGTATTTTAAAAATATTTGTAGCTAGACATTCACTCTCTTTGACTTTCAGAAAAGAACATATATTATTGAGCTTATTCACATAGCAACCTAGTCTAAAAAAGCAGGCATCTCACTGATTAGTCCTGCTTTCTTCACAGCATTTTGAACAGCAGAGGAAGACTGCTGAGTTCTCCTTTCCATTAAAGAAAAGTCCTACATTTCTTTATATCTATTACAGATTAGATTTTACACTCATCTAGCCAATTACTTACTAAAAATGAACACAAAAAGCCATTTCTCACAAGGCTTATGTTATATAAGTTAATGCAAGAGAAATATAAATAGTCTTTTTTTTGTCCCCCTGATATCTTTTGTTGTGCTTAGAAATTGACGCTGCAAAAAAGTTCAACTGTGGCTCCAAGTGTAGCTCCTAAATAATATTTTTGATCTCTTAATTTATTGGAAAGTTGATGTTATATATATATATATCTGTGTGTATATGTACAAAATCAAACAAAACCTGAAGTCTTCTTATATAATCATTAAAGCATTATTTCAGAATTAGTGTAAGCTATGGAAGTAGTTCAAAATTTCTAGAGAACCTGTCTGATAAGTCATTAAAATAAGTGAATAACTTACCTCTCTAAAATTTAGTTTCGAAGTAAAGGAGTTTTACTTTTTAAAAATTTATTTACTTTGATTATATATGTGCCCATTTTTCCTCATATTTGGTAACCTAAATTTTTCTTTGTACTTAGGAACGGGAGGAACATCAATGAAAGTAATTCAAGAGTCCTCCACTGCAAATACAGTCACACATGCACTGGGTTAATTATGTACTTTTATAGGCTATAGAACACCACAAAAATAGTACACCAGAGGTGGGATTCACCTCACTGAACTCTACTATCCTTCAGTATAGAATCCCCATCTGAGTTGGCAGTTTAGCCTTCCATTTAATTTGGCCTATTTTAGTTATCTATTTTAAGATGATATGAACCAAGCCAGTTACCTTCAAGAATGTATTAGAGGTACAGAGGGAAACAGACACTCAGCTGAGGCAACATAACCAAAAATTAGGTAGGGAAAAATAAGGAGCAAATGCATGAATTACCTTCACAGAGCTAGGATGTTTGCCACACAGGATGCCTTAGGAAATCTCTCATTTAATTTTACATTAAAAATGGATTAAACATGCCTCTCTCTGTCCCCTTAAATTTGCATTGTAATACATACTTATGCAGGTTCTCCAACTTTGATTAGGACAGCTGAGTTTTCAGTCTGTATTTTGCACGTTTGTTTTTCGGATTTTTTTTTTTTTTTTAAATACACATACTGGGGACAAGTTACAATCGGTGTTGTCCAGGGTGACTGGGGAATACAGTTGTTCTGGTATCCCAGAGAAGACTCTTCAAGGAGCTTTTTTGTCCTGAATTTTTCATCTCAGGAAGATGTTAAATGTCTCTACTTTCCTTATGTGCACTCAACCCTGCTTCTAGCTGCAACCTTTTAGTTTGTCTTTGATTCATTGAATAAAGAAAACAACATTTAATGTCATCTGCCTCGTGCTTGAAGATGTAACATAATCCTTGGTACCCAGCCCTAGGTGGCACATATCTGACACCTAACACAACAGAAGAATGTATATGCTTATTATATGCCTTTTTATAGGAGATCTATCCATGAAGATGGACTAGTTGAATAACAAATATGTATCATCACTTTTGTCTGTCTCCTCTCCTTTTGTTAACTGTAGATGTATTTTGTAGAACTTATGTTAAGTTCCTACCCAAGAGAACATGAATTTAGCAAAATATTGATGATGAAATATTACTATTGGTGTTCATGTAGCACTTATCTTTGGAAAAAATCTCATTTGAGGTGTGGGAGGATTAGTTTCACCTGACTTTAGCTGAAAGGTGGATGACTTTTATACAAATCAATTAGAGTGGGTTGAATTACTTTCCAAAGGTGCTTATCTTTCTCCACCAACTATATAGAGATTTAAAGTGACTTGCATAACCCAGACTCCTACCTTTTAGGTCATTAAAATTTGCTTAAAGTGAGTTTCACTAAAATACTTCTCTTAAGTGGGCAGAAATTATTCCTGCTTATGTTTAGTAAGTGTCAAGCATGATTTTAATGCAACTGCTAAATGAAATAAATTATGTAATATTTCATTATTATATTTACTGTTATTACTATAAAATGTAAAGGTAAGTTTGGACAAGTTTCAGTAGTGGAGAAAATGTATATTTAAACAGTGTGTTGAATGATAGGTTAATTTGATACAAATAAAAAAATTTAGTTATTAATTGTGTATTTTTATTTGTTGGTTAATGTACAGGGATTTCACAGATGATCTATCATTTTTGTACACAAAAAAAACCTGTTTGTGGCGGGTTAGCCTTAGCCAACAGCCAAATTCCCATGCAGTTGCTCCTTCCCTTCCTCTCTTTAGCATGATAGAGGGAGAAAATAGGATAGGAAAGGTCATGTGTTGACATAAAAACAAGGAGATTGCTTAACAATTACCCTCATTGGTAAAACAGAATAGAAATGGGGAAAATAAATTTAATTTTTCGTCAATTACAATATCTTTGGGTAGGGAGAAACAAAGGGAAACATAGCAATAACGCCTTGCCCTTCTCCCCTTCCCATGCTTGACTTCACTCTTCTTCCAACAGCTCTCCCAAAGAGAGCCTTGTTCTGTACAGCTACTCCGCTGACAACTTCTTGACATCTGCACCCAATGTTCTGGTTTTTCACTGCCTGTTTTATTTTATTCCTTAATTTTATTCTTCTCAGTCTAAGAATGGATGAAGAAGATTTTCTGGCAAATAGGTTCTGATGCTTCTATTTTAACATGTACACTATAAAGAAACGTAAATAAAATCTGAAAATAAGAGAAGTAGAAAATCACTTCTCCTGTTCTACAGTTTTGGTTCAGCACTGTGGATTTTATGAAGATTACTAGCTTCTAATACTGTCTCTGATGTGCATATGCAGCTTTAGGAAATCCTTGGGTGCCTACAAGGAAAGATATGCCTTCCTAAGAAGGAATAAAAAAGTAATAGAGATATTCCTGTATTTATATTCAAGCATGAGTGGTATATGACAAGTTCACTAATGACCAATAGTATTCTGAATACTATTCCCAAAAGAAATGGGAATGTATTTTTACATTACACGCATGGAAAGAAGAATCAGACTGAAACTATTCTCTTACTTTCTTACTTTGCTCACCTTAGTATTTCTGAGCTGCTGACTTTATTTTCCATTAGCCTCATGCCTTTTATTTATTTATTGCTCTGATGTTATTTGTCATCAGAAGTCTTTATTATTCCCAGGATGCTGATGCAGTAAAGTGATGTTGAAATAAGTGGTCTAAGTTTGAATTCCAAAGTTTAGACTGATCTAGTAATATAACTTTTATTTCTAAAGCTTAAACCTTTACTGTGTTTTTCATAGGCATGTTGAAGCTACTTATTTTAGTCAGAAAGGCTTGCTGCTCAAATGCCATACTTAATTTCCCAGCATGGGTTTAAAGAAACAGAAAGAAAATAACAGTCAATACTCTCTTAATTTTGGAAATAACGAATTTCAGCTACGGTTATTACCAATAATATTTTCAAATGTAAAACCTCCAGTACATATATTTTCTCATGCTTTACTTTTAGAAACATCTCAGTGATTTTAGTTATTTAATTGTGAATTCACAGAGCTTGAAGTAGTATCTGTAGGTGCAAAACATGATGGATCTTCATGGGTGACTAAAATATACATCAAAAGACACCTCTCAGTTTAACACAGCAGTTTATATAAAATTTATTATCGTTCTCAATGCAAAGTTCTGTGAGAATAATATTTTCTTACATTTCTGGCTCATAAGCTTTGAAATTTGTCACATGTAGGTTGATATTAGTGTGTAATTTCTCAGATTGCAAAAGGATGATATTATCAGCATTTACTACAGGCTGGAACATGATGTAAACACAGTAACTTGACAAAGTCTTTTAAGTTCTCAGTAATGCCATTCAAAAACATGAAAACTTGATTCTGAGTTTGCGTTACTTCAGGAAGTACATCACGTTTAGCTCTGAAAGGTATTTCAATAATGACTTCTTAATGTGATGTCTTTTTCATGAGAGGTCTAATATGCCTGATTCTAATCTCACTTATACCATATTTGCATTTGGTAATTATTTTTAATAGAGTTTTTCTTTTATCACTGTTTGACATGTGTAAGCTTTATAATACTGCAATGTCACAATTCTAATGCCTTTGACAGAATTAGCTATGGGGAAAAAAGTTTTTCTCTGCTTAAAATTACACAACACAATAAAAATGCATGATTGTTTAAATGGTTAATGGGTATCAGAATAACACTGAAACCAAATGAAACATGCAAGGAAATGCAGGCACATTTAAAAGGACATTGAAAAGAGGATCTATATTTATACATAGCAGTTATCAATACAGACAGCCATTTATAAAAATATGCTGTTTGAATATGCTATTCAGTCATGAAAAAATTTAACTGTTGAACTGATTTAATGTAAATTTTCAGTTTCTAACTAAATTTCAATACATTGCTTCTAAATTAAAATTAGTGATAAAAATTGAGACCTTTGATGTCTTTAAAAATGAACTTCTTTTATGTTCCAAACGTAAAAGGAAATCATTTTGTAACGAAATATTTATGGAATGTTGGATCAGGATTTCAGGTAATCCTCATCATTATATACCACATTTATTTAGCCTGATTTAAAATTCGCTTTGAAACTAAACTTCTAGTGGAGGTAATCAAAATGAAGCTTGAGTAAGTTGTTCAGGACTGGGACGATCCCGGTTTGCTGCCAGTGGTTTTAAATTGTGCAAACAGTAGAATGATAAAATATAATCTGTGCCAGGGTAGAAATGTGTGCTGCTTCCTTTTACCTGTCTCCAAGATAAACCTTCAAATGCAAGGAAAAAGGCACAGATCCCTGAGGACTGCAGTGAGTTATAAGTAGCAAGACTGAAAGAGGAAAACAATCCGTTTGAAATACAAAAGTTTAAAGACCTTATTATGTCACCCTTCAAGGTGGGAACATAATTTGCACATGAAAATAGGAACATATCTGGAACTAAGTTAATTTAAGTATGATAAAACTCTCTCAAGTGAACAAGTAGAAAAAAACAGCAAGGAGAAATCTCTAAAACCTTTTGCCAGTTGTAGTGCAGAAAGATTTTTTTTAATTATTATTTTAAATAGAGTGACGGATTATATCCGTATTTCACACGAAAATCACCTCGAGACCCCAAGATTAGCTCCCTGAACAGATCCATCTTGCAGTCTCACAGCCTAGCTTTAGACATTCACACACAGTACCTGGAGTATTTTAAAGTTCTCTTAGGCAAACAGGCTTCACAGGTTAGCATACCATTGAACATAGCAGATGGACTGTCCCCAGGCTGCCTATGAGTAGTGTACTGATGAGAAGCAGTCGTTGAGATAGGATGTGATCACAAGGCAGGTGGAAATCCTTGAAATGCTTACTGCTGTTGGTTTGAAAAATACTATTCAACTGAGCACAATTTTGCACCTGCTCCTGAGGTTGCCATAACACGACACAAAATAATTATATTTGCCACTCTTTGACTTCGAATTTAACTGACATGGAGCTAAGAGAATTTTTGTTACTTTAGAAAAAAATGGAATTTGGTTTTAAATTTGTACACAATTTATCTACTGTATAACAGCATATCGAAGGGATGCAGTGCATCATTGTGTAACAGCTAAATGATAACTAATTTAGAACTGTGAAATGCAAAGCTCACATAACCTGGAGTGTCATCAGCTGATGCTTTACGTGCCTAATCTCTTTGTTTTCTAAAGAATATACACTGATTTCTGAAAACACTTTCAGACACATTGGATTTGTGTTGTTTATGCCCTTATCAGCTTACGATATTTCCTGACTGTTTACTATAATTGCTACAATTTTGTTTGTCAGCAGTGATGTGTGTTTCTCATGGAGCACACAGCCGGTCCAGGAAGCTGCACCATAGGTCAAATCCCCAGTGTTCTTACTCTGCTCTAATTTTGGAAGTAATCCAAGAAAAAATTTGTCTCAGTCAAGATTTTCTAAAATACTGATCACTAGTTTTTAGTTTGTGGTAGTCAGTACTTCAGCAGCTTCTTAACTTATGATATTTTCATAAGAGCACTGGAAAAATGACAATATTTTAGAACTAGCTATAGATGGATTCATTTCAGTTCTTCTGTTAAAAAATATTTATGGAATAGTCACCTATCTGCAGTATAAAACTTCCATTAAAATCTCTCGTGAATAGACAGCATAATCCAGCTTCACTAATGAAAATAGAAAGTGTCTCCTATACTGTTTATCTATCTTATCTACCCCAACTAACCAAGAGATTCCCCATACTGTATGTATGATGTCCCACTCAGCAATAAAATCTGCAGAAAGTAAGGACATTTGTAGTTATGGTGTTTGTTTATACAGAAAACCACTATGCGTGAAGGAGTCCTGCTTTACTGGAAATGGATGAACCCCTGCCTGCTGATGGGTAGTAATGAATTAATTCCTTATTTTGTTTTGTTTGCATGTGCACCTTTTGCTTCACTTATTAAACTGTCTTTATCTCAACCCATGAGTTTTTCCACCCATGGGTTTTTCCTTCCAATTCTCTCTCCCATCCTGCTGTGGGACAGTGACTGGGTGACTGTGAGGGGCTTAACTCCCTACTGGGGTTAAACCACAACAACTAGAAAAGAGTTCTGCTCAGTTGCATGAAGGTAGTTCAGCACTGACAGGGTCTAATGTGTTCAAGGACAAAATTTTATATTCTCTCTAGTAATAAGATGGAGATATTGATTATTGCCATAAGGACATACTTTAGCTGAAATGTCATTGCCCTTTACAAGATGCCTGCCTTTAAGCAACTTGTCAGACTGCATGACATGAAAATGTTATTTATATATTCAAATAGAAACAGAGACTTGTTTTATTCTATAATTTGCTCAAAGAGTTCTGTTGAAATAAGAATTTTGAAAAATATGACTGAAAGTAAGCCACTCAGACTTTTCCAGCTTTTGCTATAGATATAATAACCTCATAGAGGAGTTTACACAACCAACTCTTGGCACCACAAACTTGCCAGAGGCAAATTTGGATTCAACAATTATTATAGTTAATGTCTGAAAAGGGAGCTAAGACAATTGCCAAGTAACCAATGCTTGCCTGGAGATGTGTGAATGTAATGTCTAAAAGTAGTATGAAGAAGCAAATAACCGGAGATTGGGACCGGAGAAAAACGTGAGGAAGGAACAGGAACAGAAGATGAAAGAGATAATTGGAATCATTCAAAGCAATATTTCATTGCAAAGCCCGTGTAGCTATCGGACCAAAACACCGATGAAATAAAGCTGTCATGGTAAATCTAAATTGATGTATGCGTTAAGTGTGTTTGAGAGAGAGAGAAAGAGATGGTAAGACATGTGACAGTAAATTGGGATTCTCCAAAGCGCCGGTAGAAACAGGTGCCAAAATTCTGAGTCCTCTGCACAGTGACTGTGCCAGAGGAGGGAAACTTACATCACATGAGGAGCCTCATGTGTTCTGTTATTAATCATAAGTTGGTTTTTGCTGTTTACATTTGCTCACAAAATTGTTGGCCATCTACAACAAGGTTACAGCATTGGTGGATAGAGGAAGAGGAACTGACATCATATACCTGGACACGGGCAAAGTATTATACACTGTCCCTCACAACATGATTGTCTCTAAAATTGAGACACATGGATTTGTCAGGTCAACGACTTCATATATAAGGAATCTTCTGGGTGGGGATATGCAAAAATTTGTAGTCAACTGCTTGATGTCTGGCTGGAGAACGGTGATGGGTGGGATTCCTCAGGGTTTGGCATTGGGACCAGTATTATCGAAATCTTTGTCAGGGATGTGGACAGCAAGATTGGATGCACTTCTGGCAAATTTGTGGATGACACCAAGCTCAGTGCTGCAATCAATGAACTTGAGTGAAGGGAGGATATCCATGGAGACCTTGACAGGCTTGAGGAGTTGGCCCGTGGGAAACCCATGAATTTCAAAAAGGCCAAGTGCAAGGTCCTGCACCTGAGTAACGGCAATTTCAAACAGGTTAGGTGATGAGTGCATTTAAAGCAGCACTGCAAAGGACTTGGGGGTATTGATGGATGAGGAGCTCAACATGTCCCCACAGTGTGTTCTTGCAACCCGGAAAGCCCACTATATCCTGGGCTGCATCAAAAGCAGTGTGGCTGACAGGAAAAGGGCACTGATCCTCTCCCCTTACACTCTGTTCTGGTAAGACCCAGCCTGGAGTTCTGTGTCCAGCTCTGGAGCCCTCAACACAAGAAAGACATGGACCTACTCAAGCAGGTCCAGAGGAGGCCTGTGAAGATGGAGCACCTCTGCTATGAAGACAGGTTGACAGTTGAAGTTGGTCAGCCTGAGAAGACCTTCTAGCAACCTTTCAGTACCTAAATGTGGTCAACAGGAAAGATGGGGAAAAACCCTTTATCAGGGAGTGTAGTAACAGGAAGAGGGGTAATGGTTTTAAATGGAAAGATTTAGATTAGAAATTAGATATTAGGAATAAATTCTTTACTGTGAGGGAGGTGAAACACTGGAATGGGTTACCCAGAGAAGTTGTGGATGTCCCATCCCTGAAAGTGTTCAAGGCTGGGTTGAATGCGTCCCTGAGAAACCTGATGTAGTGAAAGGCATCCCTGCCCATGGCAGGCAATTAGGGCTCATCTATCTTCCTAGTATAAGCCACCCACATTAATTGATGAACCGTCACAGCTCCTGTGCAACAGAAAAAGGCTTTGGAGGGATTAATAGCCAGCACCATGGCTATCATGTGACAAACATGGAAGCTAAGATGTAGAGAAACTGACACCTGTAAATATGGACAGAGTCACTATAAGCAGAAGTATTTTTTAAGTAAAAAGAGCATAAGGATATAGGTGTGCTGTTTCTCCAGGGCAATCTACTGTGTAATCTAAGACAGGCTTGAGTTTCCAAAAACTCAAATGTAACAGAGTAAAAATCTTTTTCATTTTTTTACTCCATGGTTCAAAAGCTCAAATTTGCTTTTCTTGAAGAAAGACTTCACTGTTTCGTAATGAGTCATGAGTGTCAGCAAAATATTACAAGATTTATCCTTTTTTTGGGGTTGTCTTCATCACCTGCTCCTTACATTAAGTGACAAAATAGAAGCAGCAATAAACATACTTTTCAGAAAAATACAGAAACTTGCATCATGAATTCTAGTTCAGATTGAGTGGCTTTCTTGGCATGCACAGGAAGAGAAAACAGTAAGTTATGAAACAAGTGTTATGAATCAAGGACAGCTGCTATGCAACTGACTATCATAGTTGCTAAAACCTTCTGTAGGTGTAGAATGACAAAGCTCATCACTGACGTAGTAAGGCAGAGCCAGTATTAATGAAAGAGCAGCACAGCCTAACCTGAAAATCTTTAAAAGAATTGCAAAAATCTGCCTAAGCTCAAGTGCCTGGTGAAAACCGTTGTAGAACCCTTTTACTGGGCCTTTGCATCAGTGTTCCAGGCTATGAAATTGATCATCTAAGATGAAAATGATTGGGTTTTTTCCTGGGTCTTTTTTTTTTTTCAGTCTGCACTGTATAATTTGCTATTATACAAGACAGATGAAGCAGATGGTGACAGAAGCATCCTAGATCACCACAGTTCCATTTTCCTGGGGTTTAAGATACTACTATTACTGTGTATAATCTTCAGCCCCTTGTGATAAATTTGGCTTAAATTTCAGCTATTGTGGCTCTGTGGTTTCATTCAAGTATTTAAAATTTCATCAGTAAAGATGATAAATTCCATTGTTTTTTCAGCATTTCTGCAAAGCCAAATTATCATCATCATTTGATGATCATTTCATATTGACAGACAAGTTCATTAGATAATTCCAATATTTCAAACTAAAATATGGCACACATAAAACTCAGACCTTTCAACATACTAATGGTATTAATTTGTTTCACTGAGATAGCTGAATTTGTAAACCAAACTTGTAATTTCAACATGGAATGCAATCAGCCTGAAAACTCGTTTTCCATAAAACTACATCAAATATCATTATTTATATTAATGCTCTATATTTATTTACTAAATAAATCACACATCGTCATTTCTGTAGTTTTGCCTAGAAACTGGTACCAGCCTATCCAAGTGTTAACTCTATTGTCCCACTGGAATTTTCAATTGGTAACATGTTATTAGTAACGCGTAGACCCAGATGTGTGGTGCAGGACTGTGGCTTCTATTCTGAGTCACTTTGCAAGATTATATACATGCTTTGGATCATAGAGCAAGCTCAGGGTCTACTTATGTTTGTAACTAGGAAAAGACACAAGCGCTTCATTCTCTGAAATGTTCTTCAGCTTTTCTCTTGTTTTCTGAATCTGCATCATGGGACAGAGCTAGAAGTGAGTTCTCAGGACACACTGGCAGAAGAGATAAATTGCCAGTGTCACAGAAAGGGAATGGTCAACCTATCTACCAGCAGAGGAAATTCTTCAGGGTCTGTTCTCAATACCTCTGTTCAAAAGTTTTAAGCATTTTGAGGCTTTCTAACTTTAATTACATTTACATTTGTCAGGAGTTCCCACAATCCTTAATCAAAAGACAAATGGTACTTTAGAAGTGGTTGATCCACCTTACAAAAATTGGATATCTCCAATTAAAGGCATAAACCTGTGCTGGATACCTTAGATACCGCTCGTCCCCCTTTTCTAAGCAAGCGGATACCAATGAAGTTTTAGTATATTTTCTATGAAAATTCATAATTTCTTTCAGTTTTAAAAGTCTAGCAGTAAGCAAAACTGCCCAAAAAAACAACAGAACACTCACAATGAGGAGTATTTACACTTGAAATTATTTCTGTATCATTATATTGTCACAGTTTTCTGTGTGTTTTCTGATGCTGGTAAACTTACTTTTCCATTTGGCTCTCCATTGGTGGTATTTTCCTCTCACATGAGTACTGTAAGTGAGAAAGGGATGAGCCATCTATTTTGGCTGAATACCAAGACTTGAGACTTTGTGCTGTATGTCTGACAGCTTTTAACAGAAGCTGGCTTTAATCCAATTTTATAGACTAAAAAGAAAAATGGAAAGTGTTCTTTTGCTAGAGTTAGCAGTCACAAAAGCACTGTGTGAGAATTATGGTTAACATTATCGGCCAGTGACTTCTTAATTTTAGCCACACATCTAGAGCAGGCAGCAGTTCCAGTTTTGCCATTTGGCCCAGACTCTATTCCAGAGAGAAAAAGAAAAAGCTTATAAAACCCAGTGGTGTTGAGTTATCTCAGGGATATTGAGCACATCATCTCTTTTATGAAATTGTTAATAGGAAGACTCTCTATCAACAAGTCAAATAAATTTCAGGTTATATATCTCCACCAATAACTTTTTTTTTTGTCAACTCCCAAATATTTTAATCTAAAAATTAACTGCGTTGGCTCATCTTTTCATGGCAGCTCACTCTGTGTCAGGTGTTTCATAAGAAAGAAATCTGATGCAAGCTCCAGAGAGCAGAAGTATTCCTGCACGTGATATAGCAAACTAACAGAATGCTGATATTGTTTCAAACTTCTGTACAACTTTTAAACATTACACTGCATTAAGGCAATTGAGAGGCAAGGAGTGCATGGAAAATAATGACAGGTTTATGGAAAATGCTCAGAAATAAATTTTCATTCCTGTTAAAAAATAGGTTACAGATTTATTCAAAACAGATTTATAGAATATGCACTTCTGTTTCTGACTCTTCCTGTCAAATAGAAAGTGAGTCTTCATATACAGACACCAGTTCATCATCTCCCCCTCCCTTCTGATCTCTCTCTAACTTGACTCAGCTGAATATCAACTAATTCAGTGTTTTCAGTTTCCAAACTTGATTAGAAAGTAAGGACCAAACATTTAAAGGCATGTGAATGGGAGCTGAAGTATCACAATATATTTTATAATTTGGCCAAGAGCTACATTAAAAAAAAAAAATAATAAAAGGTGATTCTGGCAGAGTAATGGTCACAAGATAAACTCCTTAGCCGAAACTGCCATTCAAAAACAAAGTCATGGACATTCTCTGTTATCTCTGTTACTTAGCAAGAAATTGTCATTTTCACATGATACTTTCCAAATTGGAGAAGCATAGATTTGAAGGGTGGACTATTTGGTGGATAAGGAATTCACTGGATGGGCACAGCCGGAGAGTTTTGGTCAATTCCTTCTGTCCAGGAGGAGGCTGGTGATGAATGGTGTCGTTAAGGGCTCTGTCTTGGGACCAGTGTTGTCTAGTATCTTTATCAATGACATGAACGAGTGCAAGATCAAGTGCACCCTCAGCAAGTTTGCAGATGACGCCACACTGAGTGGTGCAGTTGACACACCTGAAGGACAGGATGCCTTCCAGAGGGACCTGGATAAGCTTGTGAAGTGGGCCAATGAAAATCTTATGAGGTTCAACAAGTCCAAATGCCAGGTGCTGCATTTATGTCAGGGCAATCCCAGACATGAGTAAAGATGGGGACAAGAACTCAGTGAGAGCAACCCTGCTGAGAAGGACTTGGGGGTTCTAGTGAATAAAAGCTGGACATGAGCCAACAGTGTGCACTTGCAGCCCAGAGAACCAACTGTATCCTGGGCTGCATCAAAACAAGTGTGAGCAACAGGTTGAGGGAGGTGATAGAACATAGGGTAATGGCTTTAAACTGAAAGAGGGTAAGTTTAGTTTAGGTATTCAGATAAAATTCTTTACTGGAAGAGGTTGCCCAGAGAAGTTGCCCCTTTCCTAGAACTAATTACCTAGAAGGCCAAGTTGGATGGGGCTTTGAGAAGCCTGGTCTAGTGAAAGGTGTCCCTGCCCATGGCAGGAGGGTTGGAACTAGATGATCTTTAAGGTCCCTTCCAGCCCAAGCTCTTCTGTGATTCTCCAATTCTATGATTAATCTGTCCTTTCCCATTATATCTTTTCACTTTCTTCACTTTCCATTATCCTTTCTCCTTGCTTCTGTTAAGCTGTACCACAGGATGGATTAAAAAGAAACGCAAATTATAACTGTCCAGCAGTGGTAATTTGTGACTGAGGAGTTATATGGCACAAAGGACAAGAAGTTCCAACTATAGAAGGAGTTAAACTGTCTGGCAGCAGGAATGCCAGAGATAGAAGGCCTCACTGAAAAGGAGGGAAATTTCACTTGGTGATGGGATAAATAACACCCCCAACATTCTCATGTAGCCATAGAGGAATGGGACGACTCAGAGGCCACCTTTGGGCAGGAGATCTGGTGCTGAGGGTTGGACCTTTAATGCAACACTCTAATGCACACTGGATCACTGCTGGTGTAACTGTTTATAAGGAATTGGCTCTTGGCGCATCTTTGCAGACTCCTTGTAGAACAGCTTATGGCAGTAGGACTCTGTGCAATGCACTGTTTTTGTTTTGTTTATTTTTTTTTAAATATATAGTTAAGCACAAACATGTTCTTAATTTACCTCAAGGGGTACAATAAACTCCCTGACATGTATCTTTCTTTCTCTGTCTCCCTGATTTTGCCATTTCCTCTTCTCAAGCTGTTATTCTGAGCTAGGATGCTGGAAATAAATAATAGCTCTCCCTTCAATTTTTGTCAAAGCCTATGGATGTCCCAAAGTTAGTTCCATCTTTGAAAAGGTCCAATATTAATCACAATCATAACAAAAAATGTTTTCCATAGTGATGTTTGATTTTTGACACAAAAATTGAGTAATTTGTGTTGTGCTTCAAAGTCATTTAAATACAACATATTATTAGTTAACTCACTTTGTTTGTGGCTTTGTTTCTTAATTTAGGATTATTTGGTTAAAAATACTATGAAATTCTAAAAGGATTGTAGTAACAAAGATAAAGAATTTGTCGTGGATTATGCTACAGAAATACAAACAACTCCTAGAAACACACTGAAGTGTGTTGACTATGTGCTATTTTTCTCTTTTTTTTTTTTTGCTGTGGTTGTGATAGGGAATTTTAATATCATTGAATCTGTAGGCTTTGATCCTTAGGTTTTAACAATTCACTCTATATTACTTAAGTATCCAGCTATGTTTGTTCTTTTAGTAATTTTCATACAATAAAGAAAACTTTCCATATGCAGATCCAACTTTTCTCCTACAGTTGACCAGTAAAATACTGGTACCATTTTCCTCAGGAAGGCAAGTGTTATAGAATGATGTATCAAGAGTGCTATAGGCTAAGTGTTCGTCTCTTTTCTTCTCTTTTTTTTTCCCCTCTTTTTATGTGTGTGTGTGATTTTCTTCTATAATTTTTTAGCTGTGTTTGTCTGTAAAATGATTATGTTCTGAATATATCCGTTTTGGTATTCGTGTTATTCAAAAGGTAGACTTGTCTGTGCTGTCCAGTCACGTGTGTACATTTTTTTGGGGCCTTCTGAACACTCACAAATTACAAATCAATGTGTTCTACCAGGAGCCATGAACTGTGGGGCTAAGCACTTCAATTCTTGCTTCCTTTCACAGCTGCCTACTCCAAAAGCAGTTCATACATGAACGTCCAGTACATGGACCTTTTTCTTATATTTTGTTTTCTTTATTCTCTTTCCATTCTATATTTTCATCTGAGCTTTAAGGTAGTGCTGAAAAAAGATGCTTTTGTAGGGTATTATAACCTTGAATTGGGTTTTCTTTGGGTGTCATCTTGATATGTATGACAACAGCACTGAAAAATCAGTGACTTTATCTCCTTTTCTGCTGTCATTCATAAATACAACAGGAAAATAATAGTTGCACATTTGTTTTACCTTTGGTTACATAAGATGACTGGAAGAGCAGAGGTCTAAACTTTATGAAGTCGGGATGATGAACAATAGTCAATTTAGTGGTATTGGTTTTCTTTAAAATCTTGAGAGTATTTAATTCGTTGCAATTATGCAAATGAAAACTTTGAATGTGTATATCTTAATTATCACAATATGTATATTTTATTCCAATTCGCTTATGATGCTGCAGTCCTTGTACAGAATGGAAAGGTAAGGGCTGGTCAATAAAGGGTTTTTCTGCTCATTTGGTGAGTTTGAAACAGTAATTTAAGCTTCTATTGTTCAAATTCTCCAGGAAATATGACAGATAACAGAAAGTCATATTCAACAGATTTAGCTTTCATTTTTGACTTAGCATTTTAAAGCTCTGTGAATGACTACACCATAGCTTCCTGAAAACCCTCCAATTTGTTTCAAATTATGACAATTAAGGAAAGGACTTTATAGCTTACAACATTATCGGAAAGCTGCATTTGGCTTCATAGTAATCTGCGTTGGCATTTTAAAATTTGATAGTTGTAGAGCATTTCTTTTGTGCTGAAGTGGTAAAACTGTATGGTAATTGGTCATTGTTTGCACTGATGTACTTAGAAACATTTTACTGCTGCTATTATAATCCTAGTATTTCTAGGGCTGTATAATTTATCCATGAAATTTTGCTTTGGGCTAAAACTTGGCATGCAATTTATGTGTCCATTTTTAGATTACATGAGCTTCAAAAAAAATTACAGCTGTTATACACTTTTTGTTTGCCATTCTATTTGATAACTAAAAATTAGTCAATGCTGCATTTTAGAAAACTAGAATGCACTTATGGCTCTGGGTTTAGATCCCATTAAGGGATGCAAACTGAACTCTAAATTTTCAAGAAGGCATGCATAAAAACATGCACACCCTTTATTATTTACAGCTCTAACTGTGTGAAAAATAGACTTAGTTCATGCATGATGCTGCATGCAAATGTGACTGGTAAGCATATAAACAGTCCTCTGGTTATTTGAAGGTTTGAGTCTTAATTTGCAGCTCTCTGTAATACTACCTAATGATTTTTAGTACTAGTGCTCTAAAAATGCACAATAACAAACAAATCAGCAGGGTACTGATGTCTAAAATCAATTATGGTAGAGTTGTAACATCAGAAAACTCATTTCATACTGATGTTGAATCAATTACTTCCTAACACAACGTAGTTTCTAGGTGGTGTGTTATGGCAAAGTATTCCAGTTTTCTAGAAGACGTCACAATATCTTCTAAATCCATGTCACAATGAAGAAAGTGGAAAACAATAAATAGTTTGAATTGCAAAATCAACTATTTACTAAACTACCACAGACTTCTGTACTTAACTGTCCTCCAAAAACCAGTGATATCAATGTAGGACCACTCTGTGGCAAACCTTACAGGCACTTCAAGAGCAAAAGATGACATTTACCTGGTTAGATAATTTCCTTTAAATTGGTGTTTTATCTCAAATAGTGAACGTAAACTGGTGGCTAAGGAAGGACAATGATGAGACAAGTATACACTGTAGTGAGTATCCTTCCTGTCAAGGGAGGTGACTCTGCCCTTCTCTTCTGTTCTCTTGAGACCTCACCTGAAATACTCTGTTTAGCTCTGTGACCCCCAGCATAAGAAAGACACAGACCTGCTCAGCTGGGTTCAGAGGAGGATGACATCAAGATGATCAGAGGGCTGAAGCATCTCTCCTAGGAGAACGGCTGAGGGAATTGGGATTGTTCAGCCTGGAGAAGAGAAGGCTCCAGAGAGGCCTTACAGTATTTAAAGGCTAGCTAAGGAATATATTAGAAGGGACTCTTTATCAGGACGTATAGTAATAGGACAAAGGTAGTGGTTTTAAACTGAAAGAGGTAAGATTTAGGTTAGATATTAGGGAGACATTCTTTACTGTGAGGGTGGTGAAACACTGGAACAGGTTTCGCAAAGAAATTCTGGATGCCCCATCCCTGGAAGTGCTCAAGGCCAGTTTGGATGGGGCTTTCAGCAACCTGATCTACTGGAAGGTGTCCCTGTGACCTGATCCTCCTCTACAAAGGGTATATCTTAATTATATCAGCAATTCCATAATGGCACTGTGATTCCTGAAGACTGGTCTGCTAGTAAAGACAGCCAAAGAAGACATTCAGTACCTCAGCCTTTTCTATATTCCACATGACGAGGTCATGCATTTTGCTGAGAAATGGACCCACATTTTCTTCAGTCTTTCTTCTTTCTCCTATGTACCTGCGGAAACACTTCCTGTTTCTTTATCCATTTTAAATAGAAGTACTGTATTTAACTCCTTGTAAAAGGAAAAGAATGAAATGTAGACCTGACATTTCTTGGAATTTAGCTGTAACTGTAATTGTATTGTCACAATAATATCTAGAATCCCTACAAGAGATTGAAAGTAGATGATATTACTCATACCTCTATAAGTTGTGCATCTGTGATTGTGAAAAATATGCTTTAAATGTTACTTAAATTTCTTCTATTGTGGGGTGAAAGCAGTACAGAAGATGAAATTAGTAGCTTATCCTTTAGTCTGAGTGATGTATGTCATATAAGGTGGTGATCAGAGGGTATCCTCTGTAATTTGTATTATCCTGAAAATACCCAGTATATTATTTTACTGCCAGTATTGACAAAAAACCCCAAACCCACCACCACAACCACAACCACCAAAACCTTTTAATTTTAACATCATAACATATTATAGCTGTAATAATATTGTTTTAATATATCTTCAGTGTAAGAGGCTTTTTAAAGACCAAAAAGTCAAGGATTTGCCCAAAATGCCATGGTGATCCATTAATAACAAAATATATATAATCAGGATTCTTTTACAATGCAACACAGATTGGGAAAATGTATAATTAAGAATATATTAATTTTAGCAAGATAGAACTGATGAAGGTTTCTGTATTCCTAGGCTGGCTTTACTAACAAATGGCCAGATACAATTCAACAATTGTTCCCACATGATATGCTTTAGGTCTTGATAAAAGTCATCCTGATAGTGGATTCAAAATGCTTCTTTTCATTTGCTCATAACTGCATATTCTATGTAGTCATTCAAAAATGGATAAAAAAACTGATTTGTACATTTCCTATGTTATAAGATATTCAGTTTAGAGGAGGCCAACCTATTCTTGCTGTTTTATGGGTGGAAACAGCGAACGAACCCAGAGTGTCCCACTACGTGACCTAACTTCAGGACTTGAACATGAAAATTTCAATCTACTTACAGCTCTGAATATAGATTCCTATAAAACAGATGAGCCATTCTACATGCAAGGGAAAATGAGTGATATTACTTGAAGGACAGACTGATCATATATCTGAACCATCACCTGTTTATTTTAAGCCCATTAGGAGTCTCCTGGAAGTCACAGGTGATGCTGGATCCAAACACAGAAAAATTGTGTGAATGGAACCTTAATCCACAGCTTCTAGACCATGTAACCCATCAAAGGAGATATTAGATTTCTGAGTATTTTAAAATAGTATATATTTTTAAATAGTTTTATTTTCTTTTCAGAGTTTAATATTTTTGTTACTATTTTTAATAATTTCTATCTCAATACATACTTCCTATTTTAATGGTAAGCCTACTATAATAACACCTAAATAATTTGTGAGAGTTGTATCTTATTAAGTGTTTAACCGAAATAAAGATAATGAGCTGTGTCTATATTAGCTTAATCACAGGGCTATAAAAATACAGCTGTACCATTTTCTGGTTACACTTGGGCTTGGAAGTCCTTTTAGTTATTTTGGGTTGGATAGGGGCCAAGTTATTAAATTCTGCTGGACTAAAGTAATCCCCATGCAACACTACCTGAAGGATGAAAAGCATAGAAAAAGTTGCTGCATTGTGGTCCCCTATAGCTACAGCTATTATCTTGAAAGCAGCACAGTATTAATGCTAGACTGGGGTTATCCGTGTGCTAGCATAACGATCCCTTCCTGGAAGATGCAGTATGGAGTTATCTGAGCAATTGTACCTGGTCCGGGTTGTGTTTAAGAAGGATTACAAATGTCAACTCAAAGACAGCCACACTAGACTCATAATTGCAATGTGTTCACAAGTTTCAGTATTAACAGGCTGATTTAATTCTGTGGCTATACTTCAAAAAATGGAGGACTGACCATATCAAATTGACTTTAAACACAATTTGTGTGTTATTAGTGAAAATGCAGTCATTCCAGTCTCTTTCAGTGCTGCACAATGATTACAATTTGTGGTGGCATTTAATGTAGTGTTAAATATCTGTGGTAAACTGAATGTAAATAATCTCCTCACATTGTAATTGCTATAATAGTACTTTTCTCATAGTAAAATTAGCAAAGATTAATATTAAATTCAAAATGAATATCAATGCCGTAAATGAAACTTTATTAAGTATTTAAATGTGTCTTCTGTTGAAATTAGAGCCTATTAACACAGAGAGCAGGTACTGAAGATATCTATTACTCTTTTGTTGTACAGTTCATAGAGAAATCATCCTGTCATTTATGTCTGTAGAAATATAAAGCGAATTGTAAAGCTGAAAGTTTGAAATTCCAGAAAGGCCTGTTTGACCGCTAAAATCAGTTCTGTTTGACTCTATACATCACAGATCCCCATTAAGCTTACTCTAACAAACCTATACCAAGTAGCCAGTGAAGTAGCTCCTATCAACTTCAATAAGATTTGTGTTAGGTTTAAATTTGTTTTGGTTTTGTGTTTTTTAATAACCATGAGACCTGACCAGCGCTTAAAGGGATGTTTCGTTCAAATTGCAGAAAGAGAATAGAAAAAAAAAAAAAGGAAAAAAAAATAAAGAGTACAATCTTAATCATATACAAAGTTAAAGAAATGCAAAATGTTAATAAAGAAAATCCTTTAAAGCAGAAAGAGAAACATTGTTTTAGCAGAAATAGACAAAATAGAGAAGACAAGATAGAAATTACATATTTAAAAGAGAGCACCTGCCATTCCATCCACAATTGCATATCTACTACAGAGGAAAAACTGGGGAAAGAAGTGCATGAAAAATTCTCAGGGCAAGGGATCACAGGAATAGGACATTAGGTTTTCAGATGTACTGTAAATACAGTAAAAACAAAAACAACCAAGCAAGGTAGAAAAGCGGAAAAAAAAGTAGACAGTATGAAAGAAGTGAAAAGAAGATGGTGGATCAGAGCAAGACAGAATAAATTGCCTAAGTTTTTAAAGTGTGACTATACAAAAATTTGTGACCTTACCATACAGCCTCTTTACATGCCTGTCAGTAATTGTATGCCATAAACTCAGACTCCAAAATGATGAATCTTATAGTCTTTACCTGGGCTCGTCCTACTTGCTTTGTTCTGGACCACCTTGCCAGCTGTAGTTACAAGGTCTGTATCTTACTCCAGTTCCCTAGCATTTCTCTAGCTGAGATCTTCACACAGTCACAACACAAACAACAATTTTGTGAAGGGAAAGAGTAAGAATAAGGTAGCACCTTGGGTACTATACAAAATGTTGATACATAAATAATTATTGGATATATGATTTAGAGACTCATTATACAGTGCTACTTTGAGAAGGTTTGAAAGAAATTCACAGCTTCCAACAGAGGATCCTAAATAGGCTTCTGTTCAAAAACCAAGGTTGGTCACAGTCGTGCAATCACGTGTGAGTCATGTTGCTGCATTTATGATTGTCTGAGGATAATAGCTAAGTCAGACCTTGTAAAGAGAGGTAATATGTTTATTATAGTAGATAATATACCTGGAAAAAGCAGAGCTGCTTGTCAGTTGAAAGCCTTCCTACAGGTGTTACAAATATATGACACAAATATGGATATTTTCCTGAAATGGGGCTTTTATGCATGAGAACTTTCTGTTTTCTGCTATTGGAAAAACTTGTTCTAACAGACAACATCACCTCTCCTTATAAACCTGCCTAATAAAATTACTGACTTCATAACTGAATAAAATGACCTATTTGTTTATCCTCTGTTTCCTGATGGTCTATCATCATCACATCGCTATAAAAAATTCTCTCCTTTCACATATAATCTAAGAGCTACATATAGTTGTAAAATGGCCATAAGAACAAGGTCTTTGTATTTTTATAATCCTTATTTTGATAAATGGCTCAAAGAAAATAATAGGTAGAATTAACTCCTCCACAATTTAGAAAAAGGAGGGTACATTCAGAGGACTATTCATTCACCTATCATTATCAGTGACTCATATTGCCATCAAAAGCAGAGCCATATGGAAATTATACTGTACATACTGAAATAAACACATTAGAAATAGAGTTCAGCATTGAAGCAACTAGGCAACAACAAAAAACTGGCAAGAAAAATAACCCCTGTCTCTGTGAGTAAAGAAAAATAAGTGTACAGCATTGTTACACAGAGAGCAGTTACAAGGCTAAGAACTTCGTTGTGAGAGCACAAACAACAGCTCTCTTCTTCTTAAACCTTTATATGATGCTTCAAAGTGGTTTACACCTAGTTATTAGAGCTGCAGAAAAAAATAGTTAAATGCTGCATGTCTCCCTACACCCATAAAAGCCACAGAAATAGTCACTGATGAAAAAAAAGAGCATTATGTACTCATGTTCAGAAGTGAGGCTTAATTTGTGATAGACATGAAAATCCATGCGTGCTGAAAAGAGAATGTGCTCCATGGAGTCACATTCAGCAAGTGCATTTAACTGGCCACGACCTTTCAAATGTTTATGGATTTAAAGAAAAGAATGACATGCCTGGGAAACCAACTCTTTGTCTTAATCTTACATATTTTTCTGCCATATAGATGGGAAATTGTTCTCTACCAAAAAGAAAGAAAGGGATAAAAGTTAAAAAAAAAAAAAAAAGGAAAAAAGAAACAAAACAACAAACAACAACCAACCAAAACAAACAAACAAGTCATAAACAAAGAAGTCACAAACAAACCCACCCACAACTATACTTGACTTTTGGCTAACCTCTGTTATCATCGGTAGATCAAAGCTCATTTTGTGTCTTTGCTTTTTATCAAGAGATTAAAGAAATATTACTTTGGTGTAATGCCAAGCCACTGTCTTCAAATTTGTAGAAAGTAGGGTAGAAAGCTTGATTGTATCAGGAAGACAATGGAAGAAGAAAGGAGAGAAAGGAAATGCCAGAACTTTTCCCACTGCTCTCTGCAAGGGTAAGTGGAAGGAGAATGTCTGCTTCTTCAAGGATACCTTGTCAAAGCAGCCATGAAACAGCATGTGCAGAAACAAAACTGACCAAGAAATTGTAAGGAAGGTCATGACAAGAAAACACCTGGTCAGCCACACTAACTGGAGAGAAGATGTGGAGTGTGAAAATGTTTATGTTTTCAACTGAGAGGATAAGATTAGGGAAAGTGACAAGTTTCCCCTCCCTTACCTGACCAATTAGCATTGACAAAATAGCCAGAAACAAACCTGGTCTGAACAGGAGTGCTAGGAGCACAGAGAGGCCTGAGTGGTGCTCAGGAGATCCACAAATGTGCCCGTGCTTGTAAACCTATCTAAAGGTCTTTGTTCAATCTCCTGACATGATGGAAAAAATTCTACTCTGATGCCAATCCAACAGATTCCAACTTTACAAAAGATTTTCCACATTTAACACTGTCAAAAAGTAAATGCTTCACACTTCAGAATATTTTCTGGCCAACGTATTCATTTTTTTCAGCGTTATGAAAGAGATGCAGTCTTTGTAGACAATAGAAAAAAAAAATAATCTTTCTCTACATCAGTACTGACTTCTATTTTTCATCAGTCTATTTTCAGATGTACTGTTAGTTATTTCTAAAACTGTTATGTGGCTTACAATCTGAATTTAGTCTTTTTAATATTATTAATTTTTTCCTGGGACATATGAATTAAAAGATGTCTAAAATCTCCCTTAAGGAATGTCTTGCTACAACGACCAAAAAAAAAAAAAGAAAAAAAAAAGGAGGAGACCCTGCAAACAAAAGGGTTCTGTTTCTCTTAATTTTTATTTCCTTTGGTATCTAGTAATTATTACTGTTTAGATGAGGCCTGGATATATTGAAGAAAGACATTAGCTTTCAGGGATCCTAATACATTTCTAAAATAATCTACTTATAAGAGGATTTGCTTGATTTTTTATTTCTTGCATTTTTCACTGAAAGAAAATGGTGGTCTTGTGAAAACAAGGCACTGCATAATTGTATATAAATGACCTGTCAGAATATAAAATCAACCAATGTGGAATGTTCTGAGTATGCTTTTAACTACTACATAATGACTGCTTTCTAAGTTTGCCAAATAGAAATTAAATACCACCAGCTGCCTCCTCAGTGTAAAATATTAAATGAAATGGTTTTAGGCAATAAAAAGGATTAGTTTGCCTGTAACCACCTTACCACTGGGATTATGAAGGAACTATGATTAGAAATTATTGTTGCTAAACTTTGCAATCACATTTCAAAAAGCTCCACTATCCTTTAAATGAAGTAATCTGTCCCACTGCTAAAATACCACCACTAGTCACCAAACTGCATGCCTTCTAAAACCAGGTCTAATCAGACTGCCTGAAGGAAAGCAGGTCAAAGGTGAGCTTATTTAATTTATATATAACAAATTGTTTGGTTCACTGAATGTGTAATACAATGTATTATCTGTACAAAATGCAATAAAATACCTTAAAAAAGATTAAGGTTGTAGAGTTATGTATTTAGAAGTCAGGAAATACTCCAATGTCAGTTATAATAATGTCATAACAATGTCATCTAATGTGTTTTCTCTGCTGCATACATAAATACAGATAAATATATGTAAGTGCATAAATTAAACGCCATTTTGTGAAATACATGTACCATTTAATATACTGGAATTTGGGTCACTAGAAAAATGTTTTAGTATACCCTGAGGGATCATTGTAACCCTATTTTAACCATGCACAATTGTTAGAATTCTTTCTCTTGCTGTGACAACCTATTTGGACCAGACAGTAACCTGTAGAGAACCTGCTATTTGTCTGTTGTTTCCCATTAAGTAAGTGGATTGGAAGGAAAACTAGAATGGACACTGAGATGCTAGTCACAGTTTTGTTACACTTGCCAGATAGAATGGTTATGGGGAAAATTAGGATTTTAATTCTGGGAAAAGAAGGTAAAAAAAAAAATAATTGGGAAATCTAAAACATATTTTTCCATCTTAAATTTTTCTTTATTCATCCTCTTTAAGGATGTACCATAAAGTAAGAGTTCTTTATAAAACAATTTTACTTGCCTTCTCATATGTTTATTCCCACTGTTTCCCTTGTGGTACCTCTGGTTTTCTCATTGCCCTGCTGGGAGCTATATCAGGTAAACAATTTGGCTGAAAATTAACCCTGTTCCCCACTTCCCTAAAGGATCAGTTTTTAGCAGCAGCAGCAGCATATATTTTACACTGAACTGTGTCTGTGGGAGCCAGAGGCTCATAGCTGAATGCTCACAATCACAGTTTAGCTAACACATTTGGAGTGAACAAGTTCCTCTTTTTGCACTACACCATTAAACTCAAATTAAGAAAATCATCCTCACTTTATCAAGTAAATGTAGTATGTGGGAGAAACAACACTGGATTATAAAAAGAAAAACTATTAGGCATTACAGCTGACTGCCTAAATAGATTGCATAAAATAATGCCCTGTTCTTCAATTAGCACCAACACATCAACACCCTGCAACTTAGTCCGTCCTTACAGCTTTTGCTCTTGGTTGACCTGGGCACATATATTATGCCACTGTTTTCATCTCCCTTGTCCGTAGCAGAAAAAAATAAACGAAAAGAAAAATCCTTTTATAGCAGAAGATGCTCTATATGCAATGTGTAGGCAGAGCAGAACAGTGAAAAGTCAAGCAAGCAGTTATTATCATTCTTAGCATCAGCTGCCTTTTGTTCATTTAGAACATGTGGCACGAGTAAGGCCTTTCCACAGTTGCTTCTCAATTTAACAGGGAAGAGTGTGTGGCATCCCAATGAACTCAGAGGCAGAGATCAGTTTCTTTGAAGTACCAGTCATCAGAATCAAACTCACTCAAGAAGGAAGGTAGAATACAACTGCAAAATGCCTTCCTAGATTTTCTTCCCCCTTGAATAAGAAGCACAGCTGTGACCTGTGCTGAGGGTGTTTAGCTCCCAGTCCTTGACCACTCAATCATAGCTCTGTTGTGCAACCTCTGAATCCTCAGTTACAGGAGTTTTACTTGGAACATCTTGTAGCTCAGTTTATGTTAAGGAATTTAAAAAAAAAGATAAACAGGGCTACTCACAGAAACTGAGGTCAGTTCCACCCCTCATGAATGATCGTTGCTCGTAATTCAGTTCTGCTAATCTCCAAAGCAGGCTGGCTGCATCCAAGCCATCTGTTTCACATGATCCCTGACCCAGAGATTCTTTGAGAAAGTACTAGCTGGCCTAGACAAAATACATGACAGGGACTGCTCTAAGAATTTAACAGTGCAATGATCAAGTCCCAGGCCTGCAAATGTTCTCTAGCATCACTTACCTTTCTTACATATGTACAGCACATAATTTTATCTGCCTGTTTGGAGAAACCTTGCAGAACTGAGGCTCTTTGGCATTTCAGAAACCCAGAACACGAGCCAGTCTGCAACAGTAATTCAGCTCCTGGTTAACATCAGAAAGTCTGGATGCTCTTGAACATCCGCAGATCCAGGATATCCAGAGTTTGCAAACTCCAAGAATTAGAGTTGCTGTAGACCTACAGTAAATCTGAAAATTGTTTGACTTATAAAAATGAATGGTGTTCATGACATCCTACGTAATGAAGATGTCCAAAAGCCATTAGGCCCAGTTTCCATTCTACTCCTACACTTCTACTACATAAATATATTGTCATTAATGCAGTCAAAATACAAAACAGTTACAGTGAAACTTGGACACATATGACGTAAAGCTAACCCAAGATTTGACAACACTTAGGGTACTGACTGCTGGAAGATGTGAGATAGTACAAAAGGGGAGATTATTTGATACTCTCTACATATTTATATTTCCCATTTTCCATTTCCATCTTCCTATTCAGCCATTGTTCAGAAACAGACTTCTGATTCTCTCATCTTTCATTTGGGCTTTGTACTGCCACTTACAGAAGTAGGCATGTCAAGACCTCTTTTTGCTTTATTTACAGTCTAATTTTAGGTCTTTTCTAACAAAGGAATGCAACAAGCAGTGAGGAATGGATGAACAAAAGATACTGCACAAACACAGCTGTTCAATAAAAAATGTGCACATCTGGATATCTCCATTCTATATTAAAAATAAAAGACCAAACATTGCATTTAGAAACAAAAAACAACAATAAAAATCAAAGTAATTTCTCAGCTCATTCTCATTTATCACATTTAGGAGACACAAAATATACAGATTATTTTATGCAAAAATTCGATACCCTTGCTGAACTTTTTCAGAATTTCAGATCATCGGATGGTGATGAATGATCATTAGAGTTCCTTTTCTCAAATTATTATTCTCAAATTATTTTCATTTAAAAAAGTAAATTTGGAAAAGTCATGTGAATTTATACTGAAATATGTGAGTATGACAGGTTCTCAACTAGTTGTTAAAATTAATTTACACAAAATCAGACTATTAAATGACACATGACAAACTAGAAAATTTGAAAACTAGAAGTCTGAGCAATAATTTGACATATTTCCTTTTTTGTGTGTGTGTTCTTTTCCAAGTGAAGCAATACATTATGTGTATTTCCTCTCTTTACTTTCTCTTCTTTTCAAATGAACAGAGATCTCTCCAAGTTTTTCAAAGGCTTCTCCATGTCCTTCCTCTTCACTGAGGGAAGAATGATGATTGAAACTGTCAGAAAAATATGTAGGTAATATCTTTCCATTATAGACCCCTATTATCAGATGCTTCAAACTGTGTCAGACCTTCAGAGCCAAATTTTTTTACTCCACAAAAGAGGTTTAGGTAAACTACATTGATTTTCCCATTCTAAAAAATCTGTATAATCACTTTGATGAGATTTACTTTATGAACAGAAAAATGAGAAATTATGTCACCCTCAGGTTAAAGAATAATGTTTTCTGTCCCTATAAAAAACCCTGTCCCTGTCTGGCATGTACTTTCCTGAACTTTCTTTTTTTACAATTAATAGAGTCAGACATTAATACCAAGGTTATTGTCCTTATGAATAATGTCTCCAAAGCTAGAACTGCAGTGGTAGGCAGAAAAGGAAGAAATAACGAGATAGGAAACAGTGTATGGTGAACCAAAGCAATGATATTGTGAACAAATACAGGATATGTTAGCAAGAGAACAAAACAAGACAGTGACTGACCTTAATGTATGAGGGACACAGGATTCTTCCAAATCTAAAACACAAAGCAGGAAGCATTATCTAGAAGTCTCAATATGCTGAAAGTAATATTTTAGTAAGACATGTTTTCTGCTTCATAGAGTATATAAAATGATCATGAAAAGATAATCAATCAGTCATACTATTTAATACCTTAAATAAAGCAACAGAGGTTGTCACCCGAACACTCAGTGGCAAGCATTTAAGCATGGGTCTTAGGAACAGTGGTTCATGGTTTTTAGTTGTCTAAAATTAGTGTCATTAGTAAAGCTATTTTTCTAGGCTATCTTCATCCTTAATGGAAGGAATGGGAACGTACAGAAACTGTCATAAGCATTTATGTTAGGATAAGATGCATTGCACTTTGAAAATTTACCTCCTGTGGAGTGTGGGGGAGATAGAAATGTAGATAAAAATATTTATCTGTTCATCTGTTCTGCTGTAATTTTATCCTTTTCTTTATGAGAAAATCCATATTTTCTATAAAACCCCATTTTTCCTTGTCATGGGTTGCCAGATCCTCCAGCCCAACAGAGACCTGGCTGCTGCAGCTCTATGCCTCCACATCCAACAAGTGTGAGCATATATTTCCAACAGGCACATATGCAAACACACTAATAAAGTACGTATGTAAATATACAGAAAATTTCTTATGAAGATCATTTCACACAGAAACCTTCAGCAGTCAAGGAAGCAGGAAACACTGACTAATTCTTCCTGTTTTCCACTCTGAAAGATCTGGATGAATGTCCAAAAGTGAGAAATATATGCTTATGTAAATATGCAAAAATGAATCCTACAATAACTGACCTTAAACAATGGGTGTGTGTAGTGGCTGGCTGCGGGGAGGCAGTCCCCCAAGTAGAGAAGGTTATCTACTCTTTTGCATAAACCAGAAAGATGTCTCCCTTTCCCATGGCCTCGCAGACGCATTGACGCCAGGCTGATATGACAGTGAACGACTGCTGTAAAGTGAGATTATGCTGGTATTTTTGTGGCTCATAGACACCATACTTTACAAGGTATAAAAGATTCACTCTGGCTCACACAAGTTGGAAAAAGTCCTCTATGCACCTCAAAGTGTGAGAGGATTTGGACCCCTCAAACTGGGACACTGGCTTTGAGTAATTCTTCTCTTCTGGAAGTTGAGTGAAAGAAGCCTCAGCACAGCATAGCATTCAGATTTTGGTAAGTCATATGAGCTTCTAGACTTTACTATTCCTTGGTTGGTCATTGTATTGATCTATATCATGCACTGTATACAACTCATTAGTAAAATCTCTGTGTTTATCAATATCCCTGTTGTTTTATCCCTGTGTAGTAATAGTCTGTTTTAAGTCTTATGTCTGTTAATTTTGTGTCCATTAATAAATAATTCATTCTATAACAGACCAAATCAGCCATTATTAAAGAACTTATGAATGAGAATGTGTCTTGGGGTGCTGGCCATCCTCGATAACACGACTGCCTGCTGCCAGAGGCCTGGGCAAAAGGCAGGGACTGATTTAACCCACATATTCCATTTGTAACACTGGCCCTGGATCCTTTCATGTCCAGTTGCCTCATACTGTCTCTCAGTCAACCCTCAGATCTTACAGTCCCTCTGGAAGCTGATCTGGACATGCTGGTCTCTCCAGTGGCCAAGTTCTCCATGTCTCACTCAGAGATACATGTCTCTGATGCCAACCTATGGCCGCCCCAGCTGGCCGTTTCCAAGCCCTTTATATTACTTGCTGGGTAGTCCAGATCGATATTCACTAGTGATCACACACTGATTCAAGTAACCCCACTTTTCCTAGCTGCAAGCCCTGGAATCACCTGAGCACCTGTGACCCACGGACTTATTATGGTTACTGGCACTCTTACACACATATGCACACATAATCACACACAAGCACATGTGAACACACAGGACAGACAATCCCCTTAGCAGGAAAATAGATAGTAATGGAATTTAATAAGAAAGCAGAACAATCTCTGGTAACCAGGCACAAGGAATGACCAGAGACGCATAATAAGCATCATCCTGCTTACATGCAACTGTCCTGTTTTATTCCCTTGCTCCTCCATTCCCATGGTAGTTCTTCCCCCAAACTATCTTGACCCCTCCCTTTACCTTCCCTAAAGATACCATAATAAATCTTGTGCAATCCAAAGATGATATTCCCCTTGTCCCGTGAGTTCCATACTCTGGGCAGTAATACTCCTTAGTCTGAAAGGTGATCCAGAGAGGTGTTTCTTGACTAATCCTGTTTCATACCCAGACCATGAGGGTGATGGCTCTCCTGTGACAGCCATGAGAGTATCTGGGAGAGCATGGGTGCTCACTTTTGTGATTAGTCTATTCTGATTCCTCTGCCTGTGACTATTCCTTCATGCTCTTTTCATGTGCAGAGGCAAGCCTTTTATCACACAACCTAATGATCTCCACTAAGCAAATAGATATTTCTGAATTAATAGATCTGTGTAGATGCCCACAATACTTCCACAGTGGGTATCTGGTTTTGATAAACTGAGTGCCATCCTAAGCACAGGAAATTCAGCAAAGGTTTCCTGCCTCCTATTTCTGGAACTTCAGTCTGTAAGTGTTATCTAATTGGAATCCAGGTGAAAAAACTGCTTATGGAATCCCTGCCCATTCAAATTTATTTTGAAATACTCAGCAGAATGTTTTCTGGTATTAGCATCCACAATATGCACAACTACTTGTTATGAAGGACAAAAGCTGCCACTGCACATTTCGATAAATTCCTTTGAAAAGTGCATCATGCAGTTAATACATGTTATACAATAATGGTCTAAGATAACTTTTTACTCTATTTTTCCTATACCATCATGTTCAAAGGATTCACTAAACCATACTCAACAAAAGAATTATATTTTCAATGCAGCGTCCCTCTTTATACATCCACAAGTTTGTTTACTTCTGCGACACTACTTAGAAAACAAATGATTATTTGAATAAGGTTCATCCACACTGACCGTAGTTGAAGGCCAGTAGATGCACTAAGAAAGCAGTACAGTCATGAGTTTTTCTTTGTTTCAGTCTTTCCTTCAAAACCTCTCATTGGAATCCAAGAACTTTGGACACAGAAATAGTCCATTGGTTATTGCCTTTCCCTCGGTTTTATACATATAAAAACTTTTCCTGTGACTGAATCTATTTGAATGCATTTCTTTTTATTTCTGAAAGTGAACTGAGACTTAAAACAGAAGTACTGACAGATCTGAGCTGCAGTAGCTTAATAAGAGCTCTTGATAAAATCAGGTCATGTAGATTAGAGAGACATATGTTCAGTGGGTCTCTTTTCTTATTTTTCATGTTTTCCCTTATCATGTATGGAAAATGCTGAAAAGGGAATGTATGCTCATCAAATACCTTCCATGAGATCATCTTTGGTAAGATGGTCATGCAGCTCTGGGACAACAATTTGAATACCTAATGTTATGTTGCACATAGCTACAACACCCAATATTCACAACTTTCATTTTCATACAACTATTGCACATGTGACACACTACTGTCTGTGATATGAAATGAAGAATAAAAATGATATTATTATAAAGTTATCATCGAGGAGCAAAGTGGTAGCAGATTCAAAGTGCAGAATGATCAATACTCAAAGAAATAAAAGGCAAGCTCTATACTGATTACCTTTCTTGTAACAAATATAAGAAAAAAAGTCCAGAATAACTGAAGGCATAATTTTATGCATCAGGAATCTGTCTGTGTCTATAATATGTAAAGGAAAATGGCTTACAAAAGCACACTAATCCAAAGAATATAGTAATAAGTTATTCTATCTAGGAATTAATATATGATATTTATTTTTTACGGCAATGAAAATAATAAGAGAAAAGGCAAACAAGAAAATATGTAATAAAATATTTGCAAGATGGTCAGAAAACTGATCTTGGGATTTTCAATTCCTGAGAAAACTGCATAAGTAACAGCTGTGCTATCTCTAAACATGGGTGCATAATACAAGCACTAGCAAAACATTTATTTTTTCATTTTTTTTAAGCAACTACAGGAATAGATTGTTTGAACTTCTTTCGCACAAATGAACAGCCACTATATATAACAGCATCATTCAGTGATGAAAATATCATCAGTCTGAAAGCTGTAAGTGTAAATTATGCAATATATAGACTGGGCTTTCAATTAGAGTATGTTAAAACAATGAGATACTAAGTAAACTAAACCAGTTGAAAATGTCATACTTCTCAGTCTGACTAACTTTCTAATTCAGAAATACAGCAACAACTTCTATGCATGCATTTTGGAAGAAAAGAGGCAAAAAATGTTTCTAGTACTTCAGTGCTGTCAATCCTTCAGCACAGAGGAGAGACTTTTAACTGCCACAAAGGGACACAGTTTAAGAAACTTCATGTTTGAGTTTCTGGCTTGGAGCTCAGCTATTTGTAGCTCAATTCAGTTGTGTAATCGTAGGTCTTTAATGTCTCTTCACACATTCCAGAATAACCCGCTTGGTCTTCTGCTGCTGAGCATCTCCTAAGATCTATGTGGTTGTAAGAGAAAAATAAAACTGTTGCTGTATTTTCTACAAGAGAGAAATAGGATTTCACACTGACAAGGGGACAAAGAAAATCCAAGTTGTTCTACTTTGTAATACTTTCACCATCACTTCTCTGATAGCACAGCTTGGAAAAAGCAAATTAATCTTCTGTGATTCATGAATATTATTCATACAGGAAGACAGTGCTGTTACCTGCCATTAAAAAGTTCTTCAATATTCAAGGGGGAAAAGCAGCACATAATTGCTAGGTACTGTCAACACTGTTCATAAAGAGAACATGCTCTGTGCTTAGCAGTATATGTGCATATTGCGTCGCACATTAATTATTCCCAGATTTTTTACTGTAGTCAAGGCTTCACTTCAAAGAAAGTCATGAAAGAATGCATTTATGAAAAAAAGCATCATGTTAATTAATAAAATGCAACATACAGCCACCGTTAAAAAACCCGAACAACATAAAAAAGCATACATTGTAACAACACTTTTTACATTATTTTATATATTTATTTAAATAAATATTTAAAAGTTGATGTACATACATGGTGTTAGATAAGTAATAAACTTTAAGAAAAAAATGCATAGTTGACATTTTTTTATATTTATAAATGTCTTTACAACTGAACAAAGGCAACAATTAGGAAAAGAAACTGCTGAATCTGGATTACCATATGTTATGAAATCAGTAGAAGAAAAATTTCTGAGAGCATTGAAGAATTGTAACATAATAACTTGAAAAAAACCTTAAAATACTACAGTTACAGTAAACACTTATAGATCAGTTATACTCACAACAATTTGAAATCTTAAAAACTATTTTAAGAGTGTAAATTTGGAAAGCTACAGCTTGATTAACACAAAAAATTTGTAATGCATTTTTTTGGTTTATCTTTTTAAAGTAAAGGTCATGCCTTACTAATCCATCAAATTTCAGTCTTAATCAAGCTGCCAGAATGATGAAGATGTGCAGTAAGCATTTCTTGATAAGATTTTTAGAGATCCCTTGTGAGGAGTCCATATTAAAGGCTAATGTTTAATGTGTTGGATCATCTTGAAAGAGAAAAAAGGCTGATGTAATGGGCTATATACTGACTGAAGCACAGAGAAGATACAGTAAGAACAAACTAAAATCTGTTCAGTATACCATAAGAAGTATCACATAAGAATGTCAACATCTGGTTTACAAAATGAAAGTACATTGAAATTAGACAATATACCATTCATCTCTGCATCATGTAATCTCCAAAGAGCAAAACCCACTGGTGTACATACTGCTAAATAGCTGAGATACACGTGTTGCTACCTTCCTGGCTTTACCTTACTTTGCTTGACCTTGCTATATTGGACTTTGCACAACACAAATGTACTATATTATAATTAGCTTTTTAAAATTTCTTTTCTATAAGCATGGCACAGCTATTGGTCTTTCCACTCCAACAGGGAGAAGAACTGGAAACCCTGAATAGTTCCCTCTGTTCTTCCTAACCCCAGCTGCAATATTTCTTCTTTTCCCTGGCAAAATGTTGGAACAAAACAGAGCACTGGGAAATCAGTGTGAAATCAATAGATTTTAGGAGAGAAATTAATCTGTAATAGCATAGTGTTTCTCATACCAAAATAATTCCCTCTGGGGAGATTTTCATGTTCCTGTGTAATAGTCTACAGCAAGAGAGTAACAGCCCTCAGGGGAAGATCCAAGCTCCTATTCTTGATAAAAGATCAAATTATCTCTGCAGAAAAAGGGAAAGCAAGCAAGAGTGTTAGTAAAAATAGAGAGAAAGACATCTTCCCACTCTCACAGTATCCTGAATTCTTCTAATTCTTTGTCTTACAACTTTGTAGCATTTTGAAACTAGATGGTATTAGGACATCAAAGATTGACCAATATATGAAAGACTTCAACGATCTCCACTGCAGTATTTCAAATACACTAAATTAAGAATTTCTGTTATTTGGAAAAATAAGTGGTGGTTGATAAGGACTGATAGAAAAGTTACATACAGAGACATTTTTCAGTGTTTAGCTACATGGTTCAAATTACAATAGATCATTCAATTGATTTTATGACTGTCGCAGAAAACTGATATAACTGCATAACACATCTACTGTAAATGAAATGGAATATAAAAGATAGATTTAATTTGATTTTCTAGATTTGTTTGTGTATTGTTAAATCAAAGAAGAAAATCCAAGATAAAATCATTGAACAATCAATACCTCTTAGATTTGAAGTATAGTTAATACATGTGTAAAGACAACAATAGCTTTGTAGGAATTTATGAACTGATCAATGAGGTACAATCTCACAAGCAACTAAAGTCAGATATTAGCAAGTTTTCTTTGTCCTATGTCTTCTTCCAACAGAATTAGGTTAGAAACTTAAACTTCAGACTGATGTTAAATGATGTGGCAATATTATGCCTATTGACTGTTCCAAAAGTAAGGATGATTCCTGGAATTCTGCCAGACTGTAATAACTGATGACGAAAGCTCACAACTGAAACTGCAAGACTGAACATTGCATCTGTAGCTTAAATTGAGAGGAGAAGAAAAATGAAATTGAATCTTTCAGATTAAGAAATTCTGTTTCATTTGGGAAGTGAGTCATACTTTCTCTGTTACACACAAATGCATGGCCTTGTATTTTCAGGTTCATGTTATGGGGTTTCTTTAATCTAAAAATTGTGATAGAAGAAATTTCTCCATGCAGATATAATATTAAGTGATTGTCCTTCTAAGGAGGAAAAAAAAAATAGATAATTAAAAAACCCTAAACAAGCAAACCAGAAAATGTCTATATGAATTTAGGAAAAGTATTTGATATCTGCATGTGTTCTGTTGGAATAGAGCAGTGCCATAACCTGCTGAGATGCTAACTGCTGATTTAACTACTGCTTAAGTATTTACGTACTACAGGCATATTTTAGTACAAAGATCAGATATTTCAAACAAATCTTGCCTTGTGTATTTCACAGACCGCCATGCAACAATTTGCAGCATTCTTTTTGGTTCTTGTAGTGTAATGTCTGTGGAAACAACAAATGATCAGTAAAAAACTGATCAAATGGGAAAACTGTCTACAGAAATAAAAGAGTATTGCTAAGGAAAAAAACTCTGATGAAGTGATCAGGATTTTAATATGATCATTGATCCTGATTACATAAAGGGTTGTAGAAGAAGGATTAGAGGAGGTGGATTTTCAGGAGCAATGCCCTGGAGTTCCTGGGTTATATTTGACAGTTTTGTTCTAGTGAACAACTAAAGATCAGAAAGAAACAGTAATATTGTTTATTGATAAAAATCAATAAAATTGATTTGCCTGTCTATAGTGAATAGCAATAAACTGGAATGAGATCTGACCTTGAAATTAGAACAGTGAATTTTAGACACCGAAACAGATTTTAGAAAGAAATTCTTTACTGTGGGGTTGGTGACACACTGGAACAGGTTGCCCAGAGACATTGTAGATGCTCCTTTCCTAGGAGGACTTGCCTAAAGGCCAGATTGGATGGGGCTTTGAGCAACCAGGTCTAGTGAAGGCCATCCCTGCCCGTGGCAGGAGGGTTGGAACTAGATGACCTTTGAAGTTGCTTCAAACCCAGACCATTCTATGATTCTATGAAATTTGGTAAAATCAATGAGTGACAAAAACATAACATCTAAGTTTTGTGACAATAAATTTAATAAATCTTACTTATTTTAGCTTCATAATATTAACCACTCAGGATAATATCCTCCAAATTTGAAAATAAATTCAATCAGGATTAATAAATTTTACCTTCTTTCACTTTGATAATTACAACTATCACTGCTTAATTTCTTTTGTATCCAAGAGTTTTCTCTGAATTCATAGAGTACCCCTCATTTACTGGAATAATTTGCAAGGCTAAGCAGTTTCTCCTAATGATGTGCTGTGTATATGATTTTGAAAAGCCTGAAATAAGATTGTTTTGTTGGGTTTTGGTTTTGTTTTTTTTTTCCAAAGGTATTCCAGAGTTTCTTTACAGCAGTTTCATACAGGTGTCACTATGAGCCCTGATGATCAATGATTCTCTTCCCCCCTTTGAAGAAGTCTTCATGGGAATTTAACAGCAGCAATTCAGTAATAATCCACATGATCCTTCAGAGCAATCCTGGTTTTGAAGTATATCTTTCCTTTAAATTAGTCAATGTTTACAAGGTCGTAAGGATTCCTTTCCATTCTATATACCAGGATACATATTTGCATCACATAATGCAGTTAGTTGAAGTCTATATTTGGATTTTTCTCTTCCTTTCATTTAGGCCTTTGGTTCTGAAAATTTAACAGTGTCCTCTGTAAAAAATACTGCACTGAGCCATGAATTTAGCAGTTGAATTATTTTCAGGAAAAGGAGAAAGAAACTTTTGGCCTTGACCACATAAGGAGTTTGTAAATTAAACGGGGCCAGAGCCCTAAAGAGCCAACAGTAGAGCACAGGTCACATCTGTATGTTTGAAATCTCTCCTGTAGTGTGTCTTCATTGCCCAAGACTTTCTTAAGCATACTAGCAATAAAATAATGCCTGTCACCACATGACAGTTCATTAATCAATTCTGTGACATGATTCATTTACCAAATGCAAGTCTCTAAGGCATCAAGCATCCAGTATAGTGCTCATAGGTAACTGCTGTATGATTATCTCACAGTAGTTTTGCAAGTGAAATAGGTCTTGTTGTTATATTACCAAAGTATTTGTCCTTTTGGTCAGGAATTGTGAAATAGCAAGACATTGTTCTAATGTCTTGTTTTGGAGTATTTTGTTTTGGTTTTTTAACATATTTTTTTTTCTAAACAAATACAGATTAGTATTTAGAATAAAACCGTCAGGTCTACATGTTCTAAACCTGTTCAAATGTTCAAAAATTCCAAGACACCATCTTCTTTAGACAAAAACAAATTGTACTAACCATGTTCTTAAAGAACTTACAGTGCATCAAAGGTAATTATGGCATGACTTTATGTGGTTTTTGCATTCTTGCATTTAAAACCTTTTTAGCATGAGTTAGTTTGGATGCTTCCACTAGAAATAGTGCTTTTTTTAAAAAAAATCTATGTAAAACCTTTTTCATGCACTGTTCAATTTCTACCATATTTCCAATTGCATACAAGTTTAGACTTGCTGCTGAGTCTTTCTGTTTAATATGTAGAACATAAGATCCTGTTCTACAAATAGAAAAGACATATTAAAACTAAAATCATATTGGTTTTGATCATTTTTTAACTCTTAGAAAAATTGAGAAAGATCCTAGTGCAGATAGATAGACATGTTAATTTCTAGATGGATCAGTGTATGATGCAGAGTATAACTCAAGTATGCTCAAAGTTTGCCTTTACAAATTTGCCTTTATGGCATCCAGCTGAAATTAACTCAGATTTCTGGAAGAGAGAAACAAATTCAACAGTAGACAAATATTTGGTAGTCATCATGTTCATTTTCATACAGGTTAGTATTTATCTGCGTTTTGAATGTCATTCTTCAAGAACTGTGAAGTAAATCTGCATAATACAAGGAGTCACTGAAGCCCTTTGGAATAGTGTGTACCGCTTTCCTCTACTGAAACATCTCCCTCACTAGCATACATTAAAGCTGAGCAAATAAACCATTATAGATCCTTTTCATAAAGAAGATAATATTGGCAGCACACAGTTTCTGCAAAATGTATGTACTTACACAATTTGATCTAAGTCTTGCAGTTTTCAACGACCACCAAACCATTGCACTACACAATTTTTGGACCAAGATGTACAGACTTCTTAAGTTTCCACATAGGTATAAAAGGAGTATCTTTGTAATGCTTTTTTATGTCCTCTTCTCCCCAAGCATGTGTTAGTGTATGGGATATTACCAGATGAAGTTCATTTACCCAATTGTCTATGCGTGCACTCAGCTCACCCTCCCATAAACATCTCAAATTGTGATGAATAAAGCATAATAAAAGTACTTGTTTCAATTATAGAAGGACTTTAGTCTGTCTAGCTCAAACATAGTCTTTAAAAAATAACTCCAAAGCAAAGAACAATCAGCAAAACAAATCTCAAACATTCTGATCTCTCCTTTTTTTTTAGCCAATGAGAGGTTATCAATACTATTTGCAGTTCTTTTGGAGGCATGTTTTACTTATAACAGAAACAACTGAACAGAAGCAATAAGTCATGACTGATATTTATTTGTTTGAAAGCTTGCTCCTGGCTAAGAACATAACCAGTACATGGTGAATGCATCAAGGAGAAATCCATCTTCTCTAACTTCAGACATCTACATTTTGTATATAGACTAAGGTAAATGGTTTCCTTCTGGTGAAAGAATAAGAAAGGAAGTAGAAAGAAGAGGAAGTCCATCTGTTTTTTAGAGTTGCTACAAGAAAAGATACATTTTCTTCTGAGGTTGTCATCCACTGTCTTCAGAAGGATTCTGTATAACTAATTAAATCTAGATGCCTAATTTTTAAGGGATACAAGTGACACAAATTGCTCCTTTTCCAGGCTACCTATGTAATGCTTTCATGCCATATCCAAATAGGACATCTCTATTGTCTTATCTATAGTGTTGTTGCAATGAAAAATGGTATCATTAAAGAAAAATACAGTCAAATAAGTTCAGTGTTGAAATCCCTTATGATAGGCTTAAGTACTCATTGTAATTAAGGCAAGATCACTATCACTAACACTGTGATATGAATGCTTTAATTTCAATTCTGATGCTTTCCACTCATTTTTAATGGGAAAAAAAACCCCATAAATAGATAAATTATAGATCATGTAAACAGAGCAAAACAAGTGCAACATCTCCACAGTTCTCTTTGAAGATCAGAGTTATTTCTAAAATATAAACATCACACTGTTGTTTCTTATTGTGGTCTACAGCTACTTAAAGAAGTATAGCATTTCTTGGTTTACTGTATAGTCTCCAAATACCTAAGGACAGGCAAAAACATGCTTTGATAGCATTCTGTCCTGAGTAACCCAAAATGTTATTGTATTCCATATCCATCTGTGCCCAAAATTGTTACTGTTTGTTTAAGACCTGGTGGCATGACTGGAAATGGAACAGTGGGGCTGGGTGGTACTAAACTTTTTAAAGCTGGGGCACTCAAGAGAAAGTCTGTCTTTCCTCTTGGCTCTTGCTCTTTCCCTTTTGTTCTCACAAGGAGAGAGAGCTGAGGCAGTGTGGACAGAGACTCCCCTTGGTTTTCCCTTGGTTTTGCGTTTTTCTTGAGGAGGTTGCTTCATGCAGGTTTTTCTGAGAGGCTGCTTTTTTGTGATCCTGGACTATTCCAAAGCAAATTCCACAAGTACCTGTCTACAGCTGCAACATTGTGCCAAGGAAAACAGAACAGCCTCACTCCATATGGTCCCCCCAACTCAGCATCAGCACCTGGTCAAAGCTGGAAGGCCCAGAGTCCGAGTCGCTCCAGCTGGCTGCCTGCTTCTTCTGCTGAGGAGAAGGAAAGTCTCTCTGTGAGTTCCAGCTGCTGACCAAGGACCAGCCACTGGAGTGTGCCAGCCACCTTTCTTGATGGAGCTGTTGCCACTGGGGAGATAAGAGGGGTATTTGACTGGTTTTGGACTCTAGGTTTTCGTTTTGTTTTGTCCTTGTTCCCCGATGGTTGTTGTTTGGGGAAAGAGGGAGATTTTTTGTAATCACAGCGATTCAGTTTTCTATGTTGTTGGTTTTTTTTTTCCCCCCTCTGTTCTCTCTCTCCATGTGTACTTGGGAGAGGGGGAATGGCTGCCACCATCTTTGTCTCCCCACATGTGGTCGTCTGTGGAGGGTGCCATCAGGGGGCAGGGGTTTCTCCACCATTTTTGGTGTCTCTTTGTTCCGAGGAGTCCTGGAGATTTCAGCAACTTTGTAATAAGTAATTATTACTGTTATTTTTCTTGCATGTTGCTTTTTTTTTAGTAAACTGTTATTTTTTTCACTTATATCTACTCATATTTGTTTCTCATTATTGTTGGAAAGGGATTGGTTTAATTTAAAGGAGAGGTAACTCATTTTGGAGTGTCATCCCCCTTAACTTATACAATTAAACCAATACACACCCCCAGATAATTAAGATTTTGCTAAACTAATTTTCCTCTACAGTCCTCTTGAAAAGAAAATAAAAGACAAAAAAAAAAAGCTGAAGAAAACCCAAAATAATTTCAAAAGCGTTAAAAATTATTACTTGAATAAATATATTGCAGTATTACTCCAGGATTTCTATTAAGTGAATGCATTATATATCACTCTATGTGCAAAATATGATACAGCTAATTACAGAGTTGCTGCACAATGCCTATTAGTTTCCTGAACAAAGAGTTGCAGTGTTTATTGATATGTGGGAAAAAGTTGAAACTGCTAACAAGATAAAAACTCCTGTTACATTTGCTGTTATATCCTTCTTTATAAATTATTTTTGTGAATAATTGAGTAGATTGTGTAGATAGAGACCATCATAAACTGATGGACGCAAAAATAAAAAAAAACTTTTGTGGAAATCTGTTATTTATTCTACCAAACTAGACATCATCACAAAACATATTCATACCAGATTTAAAATATTTCTATTAAGTATGTCAGAGTCCAGTGTGCACCAGACTTACCTGGGACCTTCTCTCACAGCTGCACTAGTCAGGGGGCTCAGACTCCCATGTCTTGCCTGAGCTATGTCATAAATAGTCCAGTTGCCAGTTCTGTCTCTATTCCTATCTCCTGGTGTCCTGACTTGTTGACTGGATTTTCTGGATGAACCCTGGACCTGCCTGGCTTCCTCACCTTCTCTGAGGATCACTAGGCCATCAGCGGGAATCAGTTTTCCTCAGGTAACTGTGACTACGTTCCTTGCTACTCCAGTCACTGCCTTTTCCCTGTGCTGTGGTCAGCCTTAGCTACTAACTCATCTTCCCTTATGGAGCTGTCCTGTAGCTCTTATGCCCTCACAAGTTTGTCTCTTCATCTGTCTTATTCTCATGGTCATATGTTAACATCTTTCCAAAATCGTCTTTCCATCTAGTCTAGAGGCTGGCCTCTCAATACTTTTCATTCAGCAGTTACATCCAAGGTTTCCTTTAGAAATCGCAGCTTATTTTTCTCACCATATGAAAACTCACATGATCTTTTGTTTCATCTTCATTTTCACTCTGAACATTTTAAGACTGGCCCTATGGCAATCATTAGTGTATGCACAGTAGGAATAGTTTTAATTTCTCTAGGTTTTGTAATGACAACACTAGATTTACCTTGAATTTATCACAGGTAAAGAAAGTGGATGCAATTTCACTTTTTTATTGCCATAATCCCTGGAATAACATAGCTAAGATGTATTACAAACATAACTTTAACACAATAATCTTTATATTGCCTATATATTAAATTCTTTGCAACTGACAAATACAGCATTGTTGTGGTTGTTTACGAATAGTTTAAGAATAGGACTGCTTAATAAATCCCATTTAAAACAAGCAGTAATTCTCAGGGTAGTCTTATAAATGCTGGAATACATAGGCATTGCTCTAGCTCAGAGCTAATATTTGCTCCAACATATGTACAAATAGTCTAAAGATGTTGTGTCTTTTTTGTTTTCTGCTGGATTTTTTTTTCAATAGGATTTAGAAAAGAAGGTTTATTGTGGACTTTGTAAGTCGTCTATTGACCAACCATGAGCTCTTCCTGTTTCCTCCATCCAAAGTTGCTACTGTAGTCAGTGTGAAATTACTACTGCATGGAATCTTATCTACACAGCAAATAGTGGTATTAAATTAAGGTATTAAATACATATGGTATTATGGTATTAAATACATATAAAGAAAAAAGAAAGGTCTTGAAAATAAAGACACTTCAACATGATTTCAGAAGCTCTTAAGACTGTTTTCCTATGTCACAGGGTTTTTTTTAAACATTTGATAACTTTCTCATTTTTCAGGTCTTGAACACAAAGCAGAGAAATAAGTTCTTAATGATTCTGTATAAGCTTATCTATAAAAATAGTTTGGTACTGTTTCACTAAATGAATGGGTCCTTATTCCTTTTTTTTCCATAGACCTGTATCCCCATAAAGAAAAAGCACGAAGAAGATTAGGGTAAACAGTCAGTTTACATTGAGAGAAACCCCAAAGAAAGAGAAGAAAAAAGATAAAGATGGGGACGGGAGGACAGGGGCAGGGGAAGAAATGTTATCTATGTCTTGAGAGTAAATATTTTTTCAAACTGTAGCATGATAAATTCCTTAAAGTTTCAGTGTAAAGCAACTGTGTTATGTAAGGCCCATGGTTACAGTAATTTTGGAATATAAACATACAGGCAGAGATAACAACTGGTTATTCAGTATAGAATGACTTGTCTACGAGCCTAGAGTGTAAAATGGAGCATAGAGGATGATATCGGGGCCTTAAAAGTCCAGGTGCATGATTATATCAGAGGCCTCAGGGATATAGCTGTCAATTATAGTTTTTAAGCAGATGAAGAGTAAAGAGCTAGTGCCAGTTTTGGTGACAACAGAATGAACAAGGTGGGGAACAATAAAGATCTGAAGGCACAAATCCTGCTACCACTGCATAAGCTTGTTTTAATATTGCTGCTTTGGGGAAGCTATCACAGGTATTAGGAAATGATATAGGTATTTTTCTGAACATGAATATTTGGTTTCAATTTATGCTTACATAGTGAAAAGCAGTTAATGTACATCTGCCACAATTAATGTGTGTGTCAGTGTGTGCATGTGTGCACGTGTGTGTAAAAAGTACATGGAAACTAAGTGTGAGTTAACCAATAAATCTTGACTGAGAGTATGAACTAGATTAGGATTTCTCTTCTGCTTTTCCCCTCCCCAGCCTTGCTTTAATTTACTCTTTAACTTGGATGCAACAAATTGTTAAGAAAATTACATGCGGTAGTATCCTATAATCCAAATTATCCAAATAATTTTATTTTCCTAAGATATTTTCCCTGTATACTATACAAATATATATGATGAGTACTGCTAGAGTGATAATATCAGTAATTTTAACTTACATCATTTTTTTTGTTTCTAACTCAAAGTTTAGTGGTATTTACATGAAGAAAAATATTTACCAGTGTTGCTTATTTCTTTGACCTACTGTCAGCAGATGGAAGAGGCCATGCACACACGATCAACAGAAATTGCAAGAACAGAAGACAAGCCAATGGTGCTGGAATGGCACTCATGGGGACACTAAACACAAGCCTGGAATTACAAGAGCGATGTTTTCATAACAGCAGCTTGTGCTTGCAATTTTTTTTTCTTCCTGGCAACAGTGTTAAAATATTAGCTTTGAAAAGAATCCAAGAAGATTTTGGAACATGCTGGAACGCACACACACACACACACACACACATACACACAGAGAGAGAGAGAGAGAAATTCTCTCTTACTGAATTCAAACTTAAAAATACTGAAGAGATAATTTACCTTTTATTGTATTCTTTTCCATTATTTTTTCTCCAAGCTACAGCTCTACGGAGGGGAAAAGTAAAGGAAAATGGAAAGATGATAGTAACAAAAATAATTATGAATAAGAGTATCTTAAAAGAAATACACAAAGGAGAGAGAGAAATTATATTAGTTTTGGTCAGCAGGACAGACAGTTTATATATCCCTTTCTCAGAGAAGAAGTAATCTGCTAGAGTTGTAAATATATGATTTTCTGGTTTTATCCTGTTTAATCATAGGTGTAAAAATATATGCATACGAGTTGTCCAGCCTTAACCAAAGTATGTATTGTATCATCATCCACATAATTGCTTGATAAGCTGGTTAACTGTGGGTCATTCACAGTAGCTGGGTACACACCTGGTCCCTCAGGCTGTGAGCTGAGGAGAGGCAGACCACGTGAGGTGGGGTATTGTTTCTTATTGATAACTCCCCAGGGAAACAGCAGCACCACCCATCCTGAGAGGGTCATCTCTGCTAATGGCCCATCAGTGAACTCAATAGGCACCAGCAGAACAGAGCTCCGGAAATATCCTATGACTCATGGGATTACATCACCTCTATTGTGAAACTCTCCGCCCTGGGGGAGGTACCACCCGAGAACCACCACATAAAAAGGCCTGGGGACTGAGAGACAATGGCCACTGGACACCCAGAGAAGTAGACCTTTCTACAGGACCCCTGCTTTCAACAGCGCTGCTACCACTGCTTAATCGGACTACAGCTACCACCCTGGTCAATGAGGTATCACGTTGTACTCTGACCTTGTGGTTTTAAGTCTGTTTTGTTTCTGTATTACTGCGCTTATTATAACCTTTCCATTAAAACTATAACTCTGACCTAAAATATCTCCCAAGGTATTTGTGTGGGGTTAATTTTCCTTGCTGGTTTACTTTCACACCATCACACAAGTACACGTATATAAAGAGGCAAAGAAACAGAAAACCACACAAAAAGTTAATATATTTAAATGCATCTCAGCCTACGTTCCCTATATATTTATATTTTATATGCTAGAAGGTGACATCCCATGCCCTTTCATTTTGTACAACACATGACACAATAACAGTTGTTTTTTCCTAAATTATACTTTTGCAATTTAGATGACCCCTATCCGTATTTTCCCAATGGAGATAACATCACTTGAAATGTCCCTTCTTCAGAGTCAGGATCTAACTATCAGAAATATGCCATGTAAGAGCTGCTATGTCAAAATAAACTGTAGAAATAGAGATGTAAATTTCAAAGTTTAATAAACAAGGTAGGGACAAACACTAAGGATAAGTTTACTTCTAAGTCTGGAGGTATACAGCTGTCTCTCTCCAATAAAAAATTATGATATTAAAAGCACTCCTGTCCTTGATAGAGGCATAAAAAACCCTATGTTTTCAAGCAGCAGTGCTGTAAGAGATTGAGGGTATGATGGCACCTTTAGTTGGACCTAAATAGCTGCCTGCATTTCTGTATTGTCTGTGGACCAGACTTATAAATTTATTTGTTTTCTGACCCTATTATGTTATTTGTTTGCTGTCAAAGGAAGGGAACTTAATAAATTAGGAGTAAACTTTTTCAGTATTTCTGACATAGTTTGATAACATCAATATAGTCTAATTACATTTTCAAGATTTTCAATATGTGCAAGCTTTTTAAATAATCTGTTAATAATACGATTATTAAGAGGAATCCTTGCACTTTGGGAAACCTCCACATCCTTGGCAGTCGTGAAAAATAAACGTTCTCTTTTGAAGGAGGTGTCAGTGTGATAAGAACGTAGGCAGAAAAATAGTAGCAGGTTACTTGGTTATTTCTAGCACCTCTGCTGTTACTTATGTCCAAAATATTTAACTGTGTCAACTGAAAAGAAGCACATCCTAAATCTTGGAAGACCCTTCCTCTTCTCCTTCCCTTAGTTTCCATATCTCAGCTGATGTCGTATGGAAAATCTCTTTGGTTAACTTGGGCCATCTGGCCTGGTTGTGTCCCCTCCCAGAGCCTTGTCCACCCCCAGCCCCTTGATGGGGGGGGGATGCAGAGAGCCGGGGGTGATGCTGAGAGCCAGCACTGGTGCTGTGCCAGCACTGCTCAGCAGTACCCAAAGCACTGGGGTGTCACCAACACCTTTCCAGCTGCCAGTGCAAAGCACAGCACTGTGAGGGCTAGTACGGGAAAATGAACTCCAGCTCAGCCAGACTCAATACACGTGGTTCCTTTGTTCATGCGTAGGTGATATTTATTTAATTAAAGATTCTTCAAAGGTGATATATAGTGCCTCTTGTGTGTAGATGCAGTATTTAAAATGTATCAAGACAGGGAAATGTCTTCCAGCTGTTTAGTAGTAGCTGTCCAAGTGGTCAAGTACATAGTGGTCTCCTGATAGTGCTCAACTATATTTTTTAGTTGTCATTAGTGGGTATATGCACAGCTTCTCTTTTATTATAACCTGTAAATTACTGTAAGAATTATACCTCTAGAGAAAACCCAATATTTTTTCTCCAGATGTTTTGAAGACAGCATAGCTTTGAGAAATATAAATATCTATCTAGCTATATATATACACACTTATATATTTGCAAACCAAATAGCTGGTTTATGTTCCTCCATTTCTTCCATATTTGCCTAACTCAATATTTCTACAGCCTGACCTAGCTAGAGGCAGCACATAAAAATATAATAAAAACCCAAAATTAATCTGTAGAAAAGAGTTTACATCTCAGTCACCATCCCAAACCACTGCTGTGATGTTAGCAGAACCTGTGGTCTTTGATATGTTATCATTTGCTGAGGTTTTCCCCTTGAGAAGAGCATCAAGAAAGATAAAATGGTAAACTGAATGAGAGGAAGAGAGGCATAAAAAAATCTGATGTGTTGCTTTTGGGGGTCTAATTCTTGTTCTAATGGAGATAATAGAGACCATTGACACTTCTGATGAAAATGTGACGAAGAAATAAATGTTCAGATTTGATTAAATTATGATCAAACTCAAATGGTACTTGCACTTTTTCAGTTATAAAGAGTTTGGAAAACTTTGTATAAAGAGTATTTCTAGCAAAGCCTATAATGAGTTAGGTACCATATGATGCAGCATTCAGAGTAATGTAGAGAGCTTCATTTTTTCAGATTTTTCTTTAGCACAATATATGTTATGTCCAAGATGTAACACTTCTGACTCTGTACTTCATTAGACTTTTCAAAGTTGCACCCATTTTCTTTTTAATATCAGAGTACCTTGTCTGGTCTAGGTACTATAAATGCTGTCTCCTTTGGTCTCTTAAATGTATTTCTGTGGCTATCTACATGGACACTTATCCATATTTTCCCCTTTCTTCCTACAAATCCTCTTAATGACTTCCTGTTTCTCCTTTTCTAGGGCTTTTAAGAGTACTATTTTATACCTTATTCTAGTTCAGTCCTGCTGTTCACCACAGGTTATCAAGTGCTAGCTCTAATCAACCAAACCAGACACTGATTCTAATCACAAGGCTCTTTGAAATTAATTCCATTATTCATAGACTACCATATAGGCTGTCTGTGAAGCCTTAAGGAGTGACTCCAAAAAAATTCTTCTGAAAGATTTTTCCATCTGACATTCCTTCACGGAACTTGTTGTCATTCATGGAGGAAGGAAGAGAAGGATAAAAATACTTGTGAATGACTAAATTGCCAAAGCCTGGATCAAAGGCCTAAAATACCCTATGAGTGGGGGAACTAGACATCTTTGTTTTACAGGACTGGATTACTTGTATCTGTTTGCTATAACTTAATGAGATTGTTAAAATTGATATTACTGCAATGATAAATCTACGTTCTGTCTACATGACATGCTCCATTCCTGCCTGCTACAGGATTTACAAGATTTTCAGTTTAATGTTAGTTCTATTCAGTACATTTTCACATTGCTGTTCCCTGAATTTTAATTCACTCTATATTTATGGCAAACATTGTTTTTGTCCTCCTCTAATATGGATTATGATTTGAAATACGTTAGACACATAGGTTTAGTGAATTAACTGAGGGTAAAGTGTTGTAGAATTAGCTTTAGCAGTTAGATCATGGGGACCTGGTGCTCTCGCTTATTTGATGCTCTAGTATTATAACATGAGACATTAAACACGAAGTAGATATCTGATTTTGAAAACAATAACAGAAAATTATTAAAGTTGATACTTATCAATGCTAAAAATCAACAGAATTTCCAGAAATGGTCCATCGCATGTTCCTGCTTTGCTTACATGTAACTTAGACAATTTTTTAAACATACATTGCAGCTAAAAGTTAAATATTGTAATAAATTTAATTTGAGTTAATTGTATTAGATATTTAAAAGATTCAGAACAATTTTATTTAAGAATTTTCATATCATGTAACAAGGATCTGAAAACAGAAATTCAGTTTTAAATAAAATATATGCTACATAATAACTTTATATGAATTGAAACACTTTCAAAAGTGGCAGTGTTCATTTGATATATTCAATATTAGTAGCTATAATCATTGAAGAAGATGTGCTCCTGAACATACTCAAATTTTCACTAGTTCCTAAAGTTCGTGAGACTGTTCATATGACAGACAAAAAAATTAGGAGAATAAGTTTCTTTTTCCTTTATGGTTCATATGACTGAACTGTGTGTACATCATTCTCTTTCTTAAATTTTATTTGAAAGTATTTGAAAGGCTCTTTGAAATTAATTCCATTATTCATAGACTACCATACAGGCTGTCTGTGGAGCCTTAAGGAGTGGCTGATTTATGACTGATTTCCAGAGAATGGTGGTGAGAAAGAGGAAAAACATGTCAGGACATAGATTTCTGATATTGAAAAGAGGTTGTCTTGATGCACTGTAGTACATTAAGTTAGTTTCTGTTCCATGGCCATGTGTTGTCACCTGCAGTTACGATGCCTTTCTCTCTTAGCTATATAACCAAGCAGAGGAAAAGCCATCTGAATCACAGAATCACAGAATGGGTCAGGTTGGAAGAAACCACAGGGTTTCTTCTGGTCCAACCTCCCTGCTCAAGCAGGGTTGTCCAGGAGCACGTGGCACACAGTTTTATGCAGACCGTTCTTGAATATCTCCAGTGAAGGAGACTCCAGAGGCTACAGTGCAGAAGAGGAAGGGCTACTGCACATGGAATCAGTCCTCATAGTACCACCAGCACCTGAGAAGCAAGTCCTTTTGCTTCATAAAGCAATCTTTTAACATCAGGGGTGTTTCTGCTATACCTCTTTTGTACATACAAACAACAGTTTCTTTCATCAAATTGTTAAAAGATTATCAGCTCCTCCCAAAGCTCTCATAGCATCCTCAACTTCGTTAAATGACCACTGATTTAATTGTTTTCAATGCATCAAAATTTCTGTTCCAAGTGACTCTGCCTTCATTTGTCCCTGTGGTATTCTGTTTGTCTCAGATATTATATTTTCTTTCTTATTCTCCAGACCAACTGAGGAGACCTTTGAGTAAAATAGAATAGTTTTCTCCATTTCTTGTGTTGCCTCACTTTCTTCTGGTCTTCCCTTTACATGATGTAGCAACATGACTAAGATACATTTTGTCCTATTATTGAAAAAAAAGTTCTATTAATTTGTTCCAAGTAATGTTTTCTTGTTACTCACCACAAACCATGTCTTTAATTTTTCTTTTTCTTTTTTGGTTTGTTTGTTTGCTTTGTAAGGTACATTACCTTCCACAGACAAGAAAAGTAAGGACATAGAAGACCCAATAGCTTGTACACTAGAGTACCAGATTATACTATCTTCATTGCTGAGGTGCTAGTCTGGCCACATGCACTTTGTCTAATTACTTTTGTTGGGAATTTTCCACTTTATAAAAGTAATAAAATGTTTAGTGGACAAAGATTTGTACTTGTGTTTTCCACACACCTTTGATTAAATATCACAACTACCAGAGTCTCTTCAAAACTGATACCTTTCCATGAATAGTTCTGGTGTCAACATATGACATTGAAACTGATAATTTCTAAGCGACTCAAAACTTTATATAAAGCATGGTTCTGCATTAGTCAACAGAGGCCACCTGGTTCATCAAATCTCTGCTTGTGAAAATATACAGATCTACAAATAATTCTGAAAATAACTGGCTAGCAGGAAGACTGCATTTATTTTGTTCACTGTACCAATCCACTCTATTTGCACCATACCAATGGAACTTGGAGTAGAGAGAAGTATAGGCATGACCAGTCTGAGCTGTGCACTCTGTTTCCTGTGAAATATTTCATATGGAGTGTTTGGTGTCTGAAGGTAGCCAAAGGAAACCTCTGACATTTTTGCTGTTATCATCACCAACAAGGTAGCAAATTTTCACCATTAAGAGTGCGGGGTGAAAAAACTCACAGTAAAACCAAAAGGCCCAAAGTGATTACATGTACAAAAGAGAGTCTTTAACATTACCAAGACACCAGGGATAACTTAGAAATTTAATTGTTTTTTTTAAAAAAAAAGACAAACCAAGCATCTGGGAAGAGAAATATGTGCAATAGACCAGTTGTTAAAAGAGAAAATAATCAAGAAAATAAGAAAATAGCCAGAGTAAAAATATATGGCTTTAAATCTCTAGGAAAATGTTTCTCTGATGGCCTTGTCTATGTGCATAACAAAGTCATTACTATTTGCTTAGCAGATTCCCTCACATACAGTATTATGGAATGGTAGTGATGAAAAAATATTACTAAATCCCAAGTTCAGGACATGAAATGACAAGAACTGAAGCTGAAGTAAAAAAGTTTACTTTTTCACTGAGTTTTATAAAGGAATTTTAAACAAAAACCTTCCATCCCAAAGAAAGTGCTAAAACAACCCATATTTGTTTATTTCTCAAAAAGTTGAGAGATAAAATACAAGTAAAATGTGCTTCAGTGATATCTATGAGAAGTGAATATCTTACATGTATTTTCAGAGTTGCCATGAAGTCATTATTGCAAAAAACCATTGTTTTGATGTCAAAAAATGTTTTGAACTGTATGGAGAAAACTCAGTACTTTCTCAGTACCTTAATAAGAGAACTCAGTGCCATGTAACACATGATGCAAATGTGTCTGAAACAAGCACATTATGTAAATGACAACTAAAGAACAATTTTAGTCAGTAAACTGAAAAGTGATTTGGGGATAATCTTTCATTGAGTCAGGTATTTATAAAAATGTGTAAATGAAAACACGTGGCTTCCACTGAAAATTTAATTAATTGACTATATCTTACCACCCGTAAATGGTGAGAACGATACTTCCTTTTTCCTAACATTAGATTGCACTGCTTTTTTGGCTATAAGCTTTTGTGGCTGAAAGTATTTTCCTAGCAGCATGATGTGTGTAACAAGTATCTAATGTTGGCAACAGTCCCTGGGTTTTGCTATAAATCCAATATGCTTTTTGGATGAAAGAAAATATGTGTTGAGCAATTTTAACTGCATTTTGGTGAGGAATTTAATGCAAACCAAAATATTTCCATAAACGATGAAGATCCCCAAATGACCAAGTCTAAGAGACGTGGTTATATTTGTGTTCTTTGCTCTCACACATGAGGTAAGAAACTTCCCCTCTACTCAGCCCTTGTGAGATTGTCATGTTTTGGACAAACTTAGGAGGAAGACTAGAGGAGTCTCCTCTGCAAACAATAGGGTTCTAAAACCCCCTTCCCCCCACCTTAGGAATTTCTCAGAGGAAAGTGAAAAAACCTGTTTATTTAACAAACTGGGGTGCTAGAGGGTGCAACGCAGGCACCAGGAGAAGGGAAGGAAAAAATAAATAATGTCAGATAATAAACCTCTCATGGTGGAGGAACCTGGATGAATTCAGAGTCCTTTTTCTGGGTGGTTTCTGCTCTGTCTCTAGCTGGCTGCTAGGGTATGGTGTAGATCCCCCTCCAGGCCCAGGATGGCGTAGGCCCCTCTGCAGGCACAGGGTGTAGGCCCTGGAGTTCAGTTGTCCATTGTACAGTTCCAAAGGAAGAAGGGAAAACCACAGTCCCAAAAAAAAAGCTGTCTTCTTTCCTTACCTCAGTTAGGAGGCTGGCTAAAAAGCAAAGAGTAGTTTTTTAACTCTCTCCGATCTCCCTCTCCTGAGAAAACACAGGGCCAAGAGCTAGCGAAAAAAAGTGAAGTAAACGTGTTCTTTCTCTCTCTCCTGAGAACAACAAAGCCGAGAGAGCTAGCTAGAGCAGGAAAAAAAAACAAGTGTTCCCTTCACCTTCAGCTGCCGAAAACCTGTGGCAGCCTCAGCAGTGATAAGAATGTGTATACGTCCCTGAAGCAGCTGTGTTTGAGAAAATTCCTCTGGCAGCTTTAAAGGCACAGAGTTCATATTTTGCATGAAGCAGGCAATTGCGATACAGCATCATAAAGTCACCCCAAGACAGAGACCTCACCTGGAGTACCGGATACAGTTCTGGTATTCCATCCACAGGAAAGACATGGAACTGTCGGAGCAAGTCCGGAGCAAGTCCAGCTGCCCATGAAGTTGATAAAAGGACTGGAGCATCTACCCTATGAAGACAGGCTGAGAAAGTTGGGGATGTTCAGCCTAGAGAAGAGAAGGTTGTATGGAGACCTCATAGCAACCTTCTGGTATCAGAAGGGGGCCTGCAGGGAAGCTTGAGAGAGCCTCTTCATCAGGAACTGTAGTAATAGAATAAGGAGTAATGGTGACAAATTGAAAGGGGAAATTTAGGTTGGATATTAAAAAGAAATTCTTTACTGTGAGGGTGGTGAGACACTGGAACAGGTTGCTGTTATGGGTTCAACAACGGAATTTTTTTTGCCCCATCTAGCAGGGAGGGGTTGGCCGGGAATTAATGGGCGATACTTAAGAACAAAGAAAGTTGCCTACCCACCCACATTCCACAATGATCACCCAGAATGGGCGATGCTCAAGAACAAAAAGGATTGCCTGTGCTGGGAGCGTTGGCAAGGGGTTTGTTTCCCCAGAGGCTGGAGCTTATCATCATGAGAGGGGAGGGGACTTTTCGAGACTTTGGGGAGAGGGGGCAGAGGCCGGGCTCGGTCTCTTCTCCGCTTGACATTTGGTGAGGATGGTTATGTCTGCAGCGAGTGCTGGTTTTGCTCCGGGAACACCGCTACACTGCGGCATCTCTGCCCGCTCACTCCAGAGCACAGATACACTGTGACGTCTCCATGAGGGTCCCACTTTGGCACAAGGTACAGAGTTATGCTGAAACTGTCACTGCTTGGAGCTGCTTNTCGCACCACAGCGCCCCCTGCAGCCGCGGGGGAGTCACCGCAGCCTCTGTGCTCCAACAGAGAATCCCCCATCGACAGAGAAAGGACTGTGACTGGGTTTGTCTGTTCTCCTATTGTTGCTGTTTATCTGTCATGTTATATATATAGATATATAATCCTAGTAAAGAACTGTTATTCTTTTTCCCACATCTTTGCCTGAGAGCCCCGTAATTTCAAGGGTATAGTAATTAAGAGGAGGGAAGGGGGGGGTCATCCTCTCTCTCCCAGGAAGAGTTTCCCACCTTCCTTGGCAGACACCTGTCTTTCGAACCAGGACAATTGCCCAGGAAAGTAGTGGGTGCCCCAGCCCTGGAAGTGTTTAAAGCCTGCTTGGGTAAGGCTTTGAGCAATCTGGTCTAGTGGGAGGTGTCCCTGCCCTTGGCATGGGGGTTTAGGGCTAGATGGCCTTTAAGGTCCATTTCAAACCCTTAAAATTCTGAGATTCTATGTAGATTCTGCTGAAGAGTCTGTGACCAAGACAGTTCACTGCTCCAGAAACTTTACTTTCTTTCACTTCAACAAAAGCAGTCTAGCTGAGCAATCTTGATAATGTTTGAAGCATATAGGTCATTTGCAGTCATAATAACATTCATCACTGTGAGAGGTACCTTGATTACAGTAGGACTAGGAAAAAGCAAAGTCTTGCTGGAGTAAAAAAGAGGAAAAAAAAGGTAATAATTTTACTTTCAAATTCTCATTCTTGAAAAGAATAAAAAAAGTATAAAGAAACTGTCTGAACTGTCAACATTAATAAAAAAACCCTTTTCTATTTTGTGTATAGCTGCTTCAGGATGGCAACTGAATAGCAGCAATACCTATTGCAAAGTTTTTCATGACACTGATAGTAATGTCACTTGCATGAAAATAAAGAAATATTTAGGTTCAGATTCAGAACTTTTTCTAATTATAATGAGCTTGCCAAACCAAAGATTTTTGATAGATGTCTAACATTTCTGAGAATAACTCTGATAGTTTTTAGTAGACATCATATCCTAAATGTATCTTTCTTTGCTCAATGACACACTACACAAAGTATAAACTGTCTTACCACAGGTCAAACACTTCAACTAAACTATTAAGGGAATAGGTCTAAAAATAAAAGAACTCTTTTTCTGGGTCCTCCTAATGTTACATCATTTGGTGTCCATTAGGAATCTTTTGTTAAATTATTTTTATTACTGCTGTTACTACTTTGGAGAATTACATAAAGTTAAAATACACAAAGCAACAACAAAAAAATCAAGAAAATACATAATAAAATATAATATGAAGTGTTGGATCTAAATAAAAATTATAAAAAAGAAATGAAAGTAAACATGTGGTCTTAGAAACACAGAAATGTGCAAATGGTTACTACTCAGTCCATTAAAATCTGTTTACATCTGACTGTAATTTAAGGTTTTCTTCTCCGAACATTTTGAATAGGTTCTTTCTAATATTCCTATCTAATGTTGCTTAAGCAATACCAAAATGCATGAGTGGGGTCTTCCAGTTTTATGTAACAGATTCTGAGGCAATAGATAGTCGACTATCAACTGGGTTTCTGAGAAAAACCCACCACAATTACAAGGTTAGGTGATCTATCCATTTTCTGTATAAGTCATTCTTCTTTTGGTAAATATATTACAAAAATAAAAAGTCAGAACCTGGATCTGCAAATACAACAAGGAAAGTGGTTTACACTATGGCTTAGCCCTTTCAACATCTTCACTAATACTCAAAATCTAAATGCATCTGCTTGCAACGCAATTTTTATACATTTATACATAAACTGGGCTCTCAATTCAGTTACCAAAACTTAAATGTGTAGAACCATTTGAAACACCCTGTGCAATGCAAAACATCAATACAGGGCTTGAAAATATCAGATAGACCATCTTTTTGCTTTGCCCCAAGATACTAGATTCACTAGAGGTTAGGTCAATCATCCTACTGCACTTCCAGTTTCACTAAAAAATTGTGTTCTCACAATAGAATCAAGTTTCTAGTCAATGTAGCAAACAGTGTGTAGAGGGACTGTCATCCATCCAGAGATATCTAATTGAGGGTGAATTGAAGCTTTTCTGATTCTTATTCTTCTTTCTTTCTCAGCTCCATGTTTCTACAAATGCACTGACATTTGCTGCTGTCAGTGTAACTGTTGGAGTCATGTTGTAAACCAGCTCAGTGAAACAATCCACATTATAAAATAAGAAAGAAAACATATTTTCATTTCCAGAGGAGAAAATGAATACAAGGCTATATTATCAGTCACATTGTTCTGATGATTGTTCTTTTGTGTATATTATCTCTGTGGTACAATTGTAGCAACCAGTACAAAATTCCCTTCCTACAGTGACTTAATTAAGTAGGCAGCAAATAATGAAAAAAAAAGAAGTTGATCCAAACCTGCAGATTGCTGATTAATTTTCAGAGAGGCAGAGAAAGCAAGTGGGCAGCTCCTTCTAACCTGAATCCAAACTAAATTTTTTTAACCTAAATCAGCCATTTCAGTGGGTTTTGTTACAATTAATCACATTCATTGGATAGAGTTGATGATCAAAATGGAAAGGTCAGACACTGGTCTGGGACACAGCTTAAAAACAAATATGTCAGTAATACATATTAGTAGGAAATGGGTAAATACTCTGGAAGTTATAGGCTCAGCGGTAAGAAAAGTGAAAGGAGCTATGACAATGAAAGCACAAGCATAATGGGAGGAGATAGGAAGAGGAATAAAGAAATGTGGGGTAACACTGAGATAAAGATGCTGTGGGAGAAGAGACATGGGAGAAGTGAACCACACATTACCAGCCAGAGCAGTCCCTAATGGCTTCCGGCTGGCATGCTACTCCCAAAGAAAACATTGTTCTCCCTGTACAGCCCAGTACAGAGCCTTGGTTTCCCCATCTATCCACCTTCCCACTGAAGTCAGCCACATCAAACCCTTTTTGAATANATATCATTAAGCATGCATGGTTACTCTTAAAATGAGTCTGGGGTCTGGGAGGAAGGATTTTCGAAGGCTTCCTCTCAGATGAACTTTTCGCTTCTTGAATTTTCACAATAGCAGAATGACCCTTGTACACTCCGTTCTTCCCTCTACCATCCTTGGATGGGTACTTTAAATAGAGAAATTAATAACTGTCTAATTCTCTTTAGATCTAAGTTTTCTAATTCTTGTTACAGATACAGCTGTACAAATATAGGATGAGAAACAATTAGTCAAAACTACTTCAAGCCTAGTTTCTTAAGCAATTATTAACTTCTTAATTAGCCTTAGCTGGATCTGATCTATTACACTTGTTCTAACTAACTCTAATAAAGCTAACTTTTAAGTAAAAATCTAAAATCTTAAGATTTTGTTTTTCAGCCTCATCTGCATTATCACACACACAATCTCCAATATTCTGGGAAAAAAAACGTGTCTCATCCTCTCAGTCTGCATTTTCATCTTGTTATTGGATAGGACTGTTTTAGCACAGCTGGTGCTTCTTTTGGTGATTCATTCACAAACAGATGCAAAACATGTCATACCCACCCCATAAGAAAGGTTGCTCAGAAAGGTTGCTCAGAAATGTCTCCAGGCTTAACTACATTGTAGACATCTTGGTGAGAAGTTCTTTTTCAAGTGTAACAAAGAGGGGACACGGATTGTGGCAGATGACTGAAAACAAATATGGAAGCTGTCAGTGCTTATACTCTGTCTGGTTATTGGTTTTTTGTTTGTTTTGGTTTTTTTTTTCAAGTTAGCTTGTATGTATTTCAGTTCACAACATATTTTTTAAAGAAGAAAATACTGAAAGGGCACAAATCATATAGTCTGATGTTACATGTGTTTAAAATACTGTCTTGTGGGCATTTAAGAATTAATCCAAGACATACTGATGAACTTGAACCTTAGCCAATTAATGTGACTTCTATAATAGATGGAATGGACAAAGATTTTGTACTTTGCATGCACACTGAGTGTCTATATTCCTTTTTCTTTAGATTTATGAAATGAAGGCCTTTATAGCTGCAATTCAGTGGACGTTTTTAATGCTCCAGGTAAAAATAAAAGGTGGCTGAATATACTGAAGTATTTATTAACTGAGTCTGGTTCCCTGAGGATTTGTATCAGCAAGATCCACTGACTGAGCTGAAAAATCTGTTCTGATATATTATGGCGCAAAACTTTTTTCCTGGACAGACCTTCTAAGATTTACTTTCAAAGCCTCCTGCAGTCTGACATTCAAGATAACAATTTAAAGACACAATGAATTAGGAGGTGGTCAATTGCCATTTAAATGAACCACCTCAATCTATCCTTTTCTTTTAATCATAATAAATCATATTTGCTGTTAATGCATTGTTTAAAACACCTTAGAAGATAAGTGTTATGCTATTCTTGTGCTTCTTGACAATAGAAGGTTCACTCTAAATTTCTCTTCCTGAAAGATTTTGGTCATTATCTGTGGCATGAAACAGATCAAACAAAATGCCATGTTCAGGCTAACACCAAATAGCAAACATTAATAGGCATTAGGTAAGAACTTTGAAAGAAAAGAACTTTGAGTGAACAAAAGGAGTGTATGCTTTCCTTATATTTTGTAATCCCAAAATTCTAATGTAAGAGACAAGATTTAATTAGTTCTTATACTAGCTAAAGGAAGAAAATGTAGTCATGGAACTTCCTTTTAAGCCTCCGTGTGTTGGGGTTGATCATAATAAAAATTCCTCTGAACTTCTTATTGCTCCTTTATCTTATGATGAGGTGAGAATATGAGGATGCATGACTGTTGCTCATCTATCTCTCAACAAGAATAGTACTCTAAGGCAAATATCCATGCTTTAGCTACCATTAGCAAAAATCATGGGAAACTTGCACCCTCTATACTCCTGCAGGTGTAAGGGCCTCCACAGTGCTCCTTACAAAGCTGTAATTTCATAACTGGTTTCGGTTGGGATAGAGTTAATTTTCTTCATAGTAGCTGGTACAATGCTATGCTTTGGATTTGCATCAAAAACCAGCACACTTAACAATGTGCTTCATAAATAATAAGTGCAAACTTTTCCATAGGAATGCCTACCTCTAGGCAAAAGAGAGACATCTTAGAGTTTCCTATCTGACATTTCAAACAGTGTTTGCTTTAGCATTCAAAATCCTTCCACTCCTACTGCTATTATACAGCCACCTCTGCAGTGCTTAGTCATCCTCAGAAGATATGAGTTGAAGATCTGCAAGGGTAGTTTTCTATAGCCTTAGCCCTCCAAATGTGCAGATTCCCAACTAGATTTCTGATTCTGTTTTTACTAAGTAGATATGCCAGCTCTTAGCACTTTCCATTTCTAACCTTCTTCTGTCATGTTTTTGTTGTGAAGCATTCATCCTTTGAAATAAATTGCAAGCAGCACATTCGGAGTATCAGGAAAAATAAGCAAACTTTCAGACTTAAAAATAAATGCACTTTCTGACAGGCTTTGATGTCTTCTGTATTCACACCTGTCTTTAATAAAAACATCTAAGTAATAAGTATCAAAAATTAGTCTTACTCTTCCTTCTACTCATGGTATTCTTTTTGGCACTCTAAAGTAATACACAAAGCATTCACATTATTTCTCAACTAAGCAAAGTACACAGGAACAGCAAAAACACAAAAGTGCAAGGTTTTTTTATATATTTGAAGAGAAATTTTCAAAAAGTAATAAAACACTTAACTAATAAATCAACATTATGAAACAGTGAAGACTACTGCACATTTTTTTAATAGAAAAGAATTCCCATGACAAGCGGAGATCAATAAATATTGGAGAAACAGTGCTAATAGTAAATTTGCTGATGTTAGATGCTGCAACAGCCCAAAAAAATCTGGAATTAGAATCAATTTGAATCACTACAAAACTCCTACTTTATTAAATGTACAGTATCTTGCAATGAATTAAGCCACACAGTAGCACACATATGCACTCAGAAACATATGATCTCTTTTATCTGGTATGGACACTACACACAGGAATAACCATTAAACCTGAATCAGACTGATGGAGAGCTCTGCCAGACATTATTCAAGCCTGGTTGAAGATTGTTCTCTGAGGACACCCTTTTCCATTTTTGTGAGCAAGTGAGCTATATATGTTGGTGTGAATATGTCAGACATCCTGTCAAGGACTAGTCAAGAATAGGTTGACTATAAAAACAGTTCTAAAACTCACTCCTCACTCTTTTTAACCATCTACCATATGGTGTAACTTTAAGGGATCTATAGACTAGAAATCAGACAGAAGGAAATTGATAAACCAACAGCAAAAAAACCAAACCCACTCCATTCCATGGTGAGAGTGAAGCATCTTTATGAAGCACAACTGTGTATATAAAAGGATATGACTCTTCTGACTAAGTGTAAACATTTGTAGATACCTACAAGAGAGATTATGGTTCTGATCTCCATTTGCTGCTTAAACCTAGGTTTCTAGCACCATCTAAGACACTTGGCTAGTTCTTCTAGTTTTTCTTCAGCCTCTTCAAGAGACTGTGTTTCTGATTCCTCTCTGCCACTTTTGGGCAGATGTTCTGGAGACTGTAATGTGGATTAGAAAGCATAATGTGCCTGTATATAGACAATTGAATTGAGCCTCTATGTTGTTTTTAGCAGTGTGACAAGATGTAGTTAACCCCAAGAATGCCATTGCTCTTTACTAGTAAAAATAAGAAGCCAACAATGACCAGTTTATACACAGTCATCCTTACTGGAGATGACAAATTCAGGTCTTATGAATTCATCTCCAGGGCCTTTATGAAACAACTCCAAAAAGATATAAACTAATGAACAAATATCAAATAACACATTTCAAGAGCTACAAGTATTTTTTTTTTTTTTTCAAAAAATGTTTAGGTACTCTTAAAGAAAAACAGAACTTCCCCTGTTACTAATGAAAGCAATTTGAAATAGAAATACAAATGAAATCAGAAATCCAGGTTTATTGAAAAATAACAATATGCCATAGTATTAAGGTAACACAAATTGTAATGATGTAAATCTAAAAGTGAATTTTGTCAGGCTCTCACTAACACAGAAAATATTTTTTTTTCTTTCTTTATACATATTTTTACTGACTTTTTTTTCTGTATGCATGTTTAGATAAATGATATGTCATAAATAAAAGCACAACAGAAAATTACTAAGGTGTACTATATCTTAGCAGAGGTCACTTTAAAACCTTTCAAGAAAAAAAGGTAGTTCAGTTTTGATAAAAGAAAGGTGGTGGCTACTGCAGTGAGGAATGTAGGAAGACTTTGAAGGAAAACCTTAGTGTCACAGTCAATTTATAATTTATATTCACAGATGGCAAGATAAGTGGTGTGACAAGTAGAAATAATCACTCTGTCATATTCACTAAACCTATCATGGATGTGATACTCACAGTACATTTTTTCATCGTTGTAAGAATACAATGGAATGGGGTTTTTTACTACTTGCCTTGAAGAGAAACTTCCTGACTGGTTTGCATTACAGATTCGTCTAGCAGTAAGAACTGAACTTTTCTCCTTCTTGAGATACTAGTACTTTAAAATTCAAATAAATTATTGTTTTTCACTCTTATAAATATTGTTCTGTCTTAGATTGCTCCACCATGAAGAGAGACCTCTCATTTGGAGTGGTGACCTTTGTATTTGTATGTACTGCGCTCAAAGCATGTTCTTCACTCTTACTTGCAACATGCGCAGGAATTGTGGTTTGGGGTTTTTTCTATAATTTTACTGTCATACAGAGGCAGCAACGTTTTAAAGCTTCTTAAACTGTTGCTTTCAAGGGCTAAGTTTATCTCCATTATTCCTCTTTTTGAAAGTTACAACAAAGCCTGAGGTTTTTTCCTTTTTTTTCTGCAATCTTCTCTTTCACCAGTACAATTGAACTACTTCCAGTTATACCACAATAGCTGTAACATATATAATGTTATAATCCATTTATAATATTATAATCCATTTGGTATAATTAATGCTCTATTTAGTGAGGCAAATAGTCAGCTGATAAAAACTGAAATAGCTGTAATCCAAAGTGATATAATCAAACCTGAAGGGGACAAAAAACCTTCAAATTCACCAGGAAAGTAAATGATTAGTAAAACACACAAGCTTATTCTCTAGTAATCAGAGATAATTGTGTCAGGCTTTGATTTTAGAAAAAGAACAATATCTTGACATAAACTGTAGATATTGGGAGAGACCTACTTGACTTAATATTTTCAGTTCTTCAAGTGATTTCACTGTTTCATAAAAAAGAAATAAGCAACTTTTCAAAAAGGTCAAGCAAAAATAAAATCTTCTATGGAATTATGAAACAGACAACAGAGTTCAAGAAACTTTCCTGGTAATTATAAGAATACATATAGGATATATGCAACTTAAGAAGCTTTAGGTTTTGGCTATTCTCTACTTTTTAGCCACTTTATGGAAATATTCAGCTGCTATCACAGTGATCAGTATCTAGGCAAAAAAAGGAAGAAACTGTCATATGCGAGGTTAAAAAATATCATAGAAGTCTACATACATAGACTTGCCTGCCCTTCACAAAAATATCATCCCAAGATTCCACAGTGCAAACATGGATATTGACCATAAGATAAAGACATTCCTGTTCATATTACTACTTGCTACTATGTATTCACCCAGCAGACTACTATTGACTACTATTGAATCACAGAATAACAGTCAGAAGGGACCCACAAGGGTCATCAAATTCCAACTCCTGGACCTCCACAGGACAGTCCCAGCAATCACACCAGGGGTCTGAGAGCATTGTCCAAATGTTTCTTGAACTCTGCCAGCCTTGGTGCTGTGACCACTTCCCTGGGGAGCCTGTTCCAGTGCTCAACCACCCTCTGCATGAAAAACCTTTTTCTAATATCCAACCTAAACCTCCCCTGACACAACTTCACGCCATTCCCTCACGTCCTGTCACTGGTCACCAGAGAGAAGAGATCAGTGTCTGCCCCTCCTCTTCCACTCAATGAGGAAGTTGTAACTACAATGAGGTCTCCCCCCAGTATCCTCTTCTCCAGGCTGAACAGACCAAGTGACCTCAGCCACTATCCATATGTCTTCACCATCCTCATGGCCCTCCTTTGTACGCTCTCTAACAGCTTAATGTCTTTCTTATATTGTGTTGCCCAAAACTGCCCTCAGCACTCGAGGTGAGGCTGTCCCAGTGCAGAGCGGAGCAGGGCAATCCCCTCCCTTGCCCGGCTGGTGATGCTGTGCCCGATGCCCCTCGGGACACAGCTGGTCCTCCCGACTGCCAAGGCACTGCTTACTCATTTTCAACTTTTTGTCAACCAGGACTCCCAGGTCCCTTTCTGCAGTGCTACTTTTCAGCATCTCTTTCCCCAGTCTGTACATCATACAATTGTCCATTATAGTGATTTTTAACCTAAGCTATTATAATGTTCCTGTCTTTTTTCTTCGCAGAATAGACATTGAATAAATAATTTTCTGTACAGAATGCCTGCAGGTAGTGTGGTAGGTAGCATGAGGCACTATGCTGCCAGGGGGAAAAAGTGAGTGTACAGTGTGACTTACTGAGCTGTGACAATGACCTTTACTGCTGCAAACACATACGTAATCCAACATGCACTGAGGTACAGCCCCAGGAGCAGGCGAATTCAGGCTACAAGATTACACATTCCCTGATATATAATGGAGGAAAAAGTGCCTCTTTCTCTATCTGTTGCATCACCAAAAGGTTTCAGATAGCTTTGGCTGCATACACAAGGCTACAGGTCAAGCAGCGGAAGTATAAAACAGTAAGCATGAGATTGCTGCAAGTTCTGAAATATACCAGCAATTTTGGATTTCCGGGGAGGATTTCCGTTTTTATTAGCATCCAGTGAGCCAAACTGCACAATGAGTCTGGCAAATGTATCAACTGCTGACAGATAGCCAGTAATTCCAGGGAACAGAAGGCACCTGATGTAATAGTCAAATATTTATTTGCATTTCTGATCTACTTGTTTCTTTTCTGGAACATACTGAAGTTATGTGTCCTATTGCAAACAGATGAGAATCAAACAATGCTTTGACTACAACCAGAACCAATGTGTGACAGATGCTTCTCGTTGTCTAGCAGTATCTTTTGGTCGAAAGGTTTCAGAGAAGCACTGCTTTTAATGACTGATATTTTCTATTAAGAAGATAAATAGCATTAGTCACATTGGGCGTAGTTGCCTAAAACTCAGTAAACACTATAAAAACAGATCAGTTCAAAACATGTTCTATACATGTAGGTGACTAAACTTATTAGAGATGCAGTCATCCTGCATGCACAAAAGTGCCTATTGTAAGTTCATAGGTGCCCACGTTCTACCTTTTGATTTACGGAAAGTGAAGTGGATGTGATAATTTACATGAACTCTGCTGAGGCTTGATGGTGACCTTTTATATAAAGCTGGGTACCTCGAGCACAAAACTTTAAAGCAGATGTTTTCCTGTATCAGTGTCTGTGCTCTTTTTCCTTTCAGAACAACTTGTTCAAATTCATCTAAGATGTTTTTAACTTGACAAACAGTACCTCTTGCTTCTGAAGTAGGATCTGTAACTACTAAACTGTGAACATATGACTAATCATATTGTAGCACTAAAAAAGACAGAAATGTTTCAAAAAATGTTCCTTACTCTGTACAGTTGTTTTTTAAACTCATTCAAAAAGCTTACGGGCATTTAATATTTTAGCTGAATTTCTCATCTGTCTTTAGATATTGTGTGGGTGGACTGAAAGAAAAAAAAACGTGGTTTGTGTCTTTCCATAAATTCAAAGTCTATCTGCATTTGTCTGAACTGGCTTCGGGATGAAAGCCATTGTTTTGTGAAGAGGGTAATTATGCCAGCAGCCTAGAATATCCTGCTTATACTGGCATTCAGCTCCAGTTCAGACTTCTGTTCCCAATACCTTTAGTGAATCTTTTGGGCTTTTCTGTTAACAACTTGCTTCTCAGTGGGCTAGGAAATGCTTGTCTGTCACAGAAGTCTATCAAGTTCTTTGCCAAACCACGTGGATACTGACAGTTACCATTTACTGATGAGAGATGAATACTGATGCCATAGTTGCCATGGAATAAATACGAAACATGAAACAGTACGATACTCATCACAATATGCATATTGAATAGTTCAGTGCTAATGTGATCGTATTTCCCAGAAAGCCCTTAATTTTAATTGTCAGACTCCTGTCATGACCTTCCAGATAGCATGACTGTTGTAAACCTTTTTTCTTACTTTTGTAAATCTGGCCAGGCCTTGGATTTGTGCCATGTCAGGGAGCTGCCAGCCAGCGGAGCAGATGGATCTCACAAGAAACAGGCTCTTCTTTACTGAGTTGGACGGTGACTGTATTAGGTGACAGGACTAATCAATTTACTTGCACATCCCAGGTTATACACAGCACAGGTAAACCTTTAGTGGAATCACATCAATGTTTGTGCAACAAGGGGCTCAAGCATAGCAATCTGTGAGAGGAAGTATGTGCTTCATGAAAGATATAAGAGGAAAATAGAACTCTAACATCTTTCATTCAGATCATTTAACACAGCTAAATTTTCTAATGCCTCCTTTTATTGGAGTCCTCCTTTACTCCTGCCATTTACTTTCCCCAGTTTCAAATTCACACCTTTTTGACACTTCTGATGTTTTAGGTTTGATTTCCCAAACCTCATTTCTATTGTCCCTGCCAGAGCCTTCTTCTTCATCTGATCCCTAATCTCTTGCTGAACATATCATTTTTTCAACAAAAAATTTTACAACATGACAAGATGTGAAATTTCATAATATCACAGATTTAAGGTCAAAAGGAACCATTAGATCATCTGATCTCACCTCCTACACAGCAGAGGTTATTTCATGCCAATGTAATTTTGTTTATTTCATGCCAGTGTACTGTCATTTTGAGGATATTGGCTTAGTTTTTTAATATTCAACCTTAATTCTACATGCCTCCATAATACTTTTTTTAAAATAAGCTTTTCCCTGTGTAAAATTTTCAAACTGACTATTATTTTTCACTAATATCATCACTAAAGCTGTAAGTGTGGAATTGTGCTCATTTTTCTGTAGACATTTCAAAGATTCTGGTAATCTTCATTGCTCTATGACACCTAAAGGACAAAATTCTAATCAATAGAATCTGTCCTTTGGTGTTAGTCATAAAGGACATATTGAGAAATAAATAGAAAGAAATCCACAATTTAAAAGTCAGGAAAAATAAAGCAGCTAATTACTTTTTTTTTTTCTTTCAGTCCACCTACACAATATCTAAAGACAGCTGAGAAATTCAGCTATAATATAAAATGCCTGTAAGCTTTTCAGAAAAGTTTGAAAAACAACTGTGCACAGTAAGGGAGTTTTTTGTATATTTCTATTTTTTAATGCTACAATGCAGTTAGTCAAATATTCACTTCATTGAAGTTACTTGAATGCATACTTACGGAGGAAAATGTGATTTTGAAATTCTTCGTTACCTGTTTGTGTATTAATTTCATACCTTTAGAGAGAGAACTCTCATTTTTCTGTAAATTAATATGTGGTCAGAAATAGTTTCATATTAACATTCTAAGATATAGAATTCAGATGACATCACGTGAAGCATTATGAACTGAGAATGAGTAAAAACCAAATTTGACTTGTTTCCAACTGTCAAAATATAACGTATTGAAAACACTAGCCCAGAAAATGTGTATGGATTTTCTAGAATTAAATCAATATATATGCATACTGTATGTGCATAAATTGAAGTTCCCAAACAATTTTATGCAATAAAGACTATGGGACTACGTCTTCCACAAACACTTTTATTCTTGAAATAGGAATGACATCTATTGTATCATGAAAACAGTACAATAACCTTTTATGACATGGCAGCTTTTAGGAATACTATATTTAGGCATCAAATGCTGTTTTGCAACTATTTAATTCTCAGTTTTCTATCCTAGTGTGGACTAAAAAGGTACAGACCTGTTTTGTATCCCAATTACAAATGCTTTGGAACTCTTAACATGTTAATAGTAAAATATACTCAGATGTTACTGTGGTTTATGTATAATAATTACTGGAGTAGGTCATTATTTTCTTGTCTATACCCAAGCAGTCATCAAAACCCAAAATCACATATTCCCAAGCAGGTGTTTCAAGTTAGTGTTTCAATTTGACTTTAGTCTTCTGGAAGAACAGGTGTAAGGGAGCAAAAGTACCATTTCTTTGCAACTTCACAGTCAGATAACCATAAGTATAACCATATTTCTGAGATAAGCAAATACATAAATAATTCCACAGAGGTTTTATATGTTGAACAGAAATGCACACATACAGACACTTTGATGTCTCCCATTATGTGTTACCCTATGATTAAGGGGATAAGAAAAGATACACCCAAAATGGTCCCCTAATCCAGAAAACAACTTTTTGTAGTGAGGATACATGATCATTTTAAGGGTGACAGAGAAATTCTAAAAGATAAAGACTTAGAAGAGAATTAGAAAAAAAAGAAAAAAAGAAAGTCAAGGTAAAACACAAAAAAATAGAACATCTGTTCCATTTTTAAAATATGCAAATGGTTTTCTCCTATTTTTCAAATAATTTTAGTAGACATAAAAAATATTGGCATCTTTTAAAAATCAGCAGAAAACAGCTTGTTGGGAGAAGGCTCGATAGACTCAAGTCATTTTTTAGTAGACAGCTACTCATAAGTATGCATGGAAGCAACAAGGGAAAAAACACTGCCACAATAGTTCCAGAAAATACACCCACAACAGCTTAGGTCAAGGGTTACACAGATGTGAGTGAAAAATAAACTACTGAATTGCAAATAGAATGGTCCTTAGCATTACAAAGACTAAGTGGCACTGCACCAATCCACTACTTGATTTCCCCAAGGGAATCACTGTTCAGGATACTGGCCAAAGACACTGTTCTCTCAACACTAGGTTTTGTAGTCTGGTCTGTCATCCAGGGCAGTCTGCCCACCCTGTAATCTCCTCTAGGCTACTTCAGAGTTCAGAGATCACTTTGGATGTAATACACATTTCCTGCTTTTTATGCTGGTACCAGTGCACCACAATATGGTTATAACCATGGAAAGACTGACACTGTAGCAGTTACGAACAGGATGAAGATAGGATGTCATGCTGAACGTAACAGCCCAGAAGCTGACGGCAGCCATCTGACAAAGATGCAATGCAGCAGGAGATGTACTCAAGGGGAGCAATGTACTTTCTATGTACTCTGTTAGTGGTTGTGCAGAGAGTCATTTCAGCGTGAAGGATGCCTGGATATATGGTTCTGCACTGCCGCTGCAATTTTTTCAGCAACTTCTGTGTCACTTGCCAGAAAGGAGAGAATTTTGTCCCTGAGTACATGATCCTGCACAGCTCCCACTAGTCTGGGAAAGTCCCATACGATCTGCTCATAATTGCTAATAGATTCTGTTGTTCTATGGCTTCAACAACGTATCTGAGTATTATCTTCCACCACTCTACTGGCATTCCCATACTCTGTGTCTGGGGCATGCTAAACTGACACTATCACCTTCCTAGGTGGACACTGCTCATATTGGGCCATTGCCATTCTTTAACACACTTGTGGATTGTTCTACCAAGGTTCAAATGCACATAATTACTATGGCACAGTCCTCATAGCCATTCAAATCTTCGAGCCTGGCTATGGACTCATGACATAACCACTGCTTTGACTGGCATTGTTTCACACCCTTAATGCCTATTAAATGGCCAGAACTATCTGACTAATTTCCCACTGGATGTCTGGCTTGAACTGGCTTGTTCTCTTCTGCCTAATTTCCCATTGGATGTCTTGTGTGCTTCCTGATATATTATACAGGGTAAAAAAAATATGTAAAGTATTAAACATAGATTCAATTACATATTGCCTTATTTACTCATCTTTTATTTCTCTTTTTTTCCTCCTGGCAGTGATGACTTCAATCCATTCTGTATGAGGTTGCTCACATTTTCTGTTTCCTTGTGCATTTTCAATGCCTTGCTTGCATTGACCTCACAGGTTTTATCTACACTAGGCAATTAAAGTGCCTTCAGCTATGCCCTTACATCTTGAGGTGAAGCTGTTGAATTTATCTTATTTTTGGCAGCAGTACATTATTTATTTGCTGGTTTTCTGATGATTTTCAATGGCAATAATGAATCATTTTTGTATTTCACAGTATATGCTTGTTTTCTCAACTCAATGTCCTTTGGAATATCCTTCAACTTCTGATCCCTGGTGAGGATACATGCTGCAGTTCCTCCAAGCTGAGAACATCTTGTAGAGGATGAGAAGCCTTGCTACATATCTGGAATATGGGGACAGAGCTGAGAAGTATGTCCTAGCTTCAGGGTCAAGGAGGAGAGAAAGAGGGAAGAAGAGGGAAAAGAAAGCAGAGGGGGATGAAAGTGACCTTTCACATTCTTTAATTAAAGGCAATCTTATTTTTGCTGATACCACACATAGAAAATGATGTAGTTACAATTACAAGAATATGTCAGGACTGACCTCAGAAGTGAAATATATCAGGGTTAAACGAGGTAGTCTCAGAAAAAGGTAGCTTATTCTAGTTTGGTTTTTTTTTCTAGAAGTCCTTGGAATGCCTCCTTTTGTTTCTCTCCACTGGGGAGAAAGGTTGAGGGGATCTTATCAATGTATATAAATCCCTGGAGGTAGGGTGCAGAGGGGATGGTGTCAGGCCATTTTCAGTGGTGATGACAGGACCAGAGGTGATAAGCACAAAGTGAAATATGGGAGGTTCCACCTGATCATCAGGTAATATCTTTTTTTTATGGTCAGGATGACCAGGTACATGTTGCATACAGAGATTGTGGAGTGTCCATTCTTAAAAATATTCAAAAGCCTTCTGGACATGGTCATCAGCAACTCTCTCTGGGTAACTCTGCCTGAGCAGAGGGTTTGGATGAGATGACCTCTAGAAGTCCCTTCCAGCCTCAACTGTTCTGAGATATTTAGATCCCCATGACATAATTACTCAATTAGAAATCTAAAGATGTTTACTTCCAAATTCAAAAATTTTGCAGTATCATCAGCAATTTTGAGCTAATTGCAGTCAGTTTCAAGTGAATAGCAAAAAAAACCCCCACAACCACCTTCAATGTACAGAAGCTTATATAAATCATGTAATAGGTATCCTTAATTTGACATTTCATTAACGGAGTACTTAATCACTTGGCATTACGCTAGACAGCCTTAAGACCGTTTTCTGAAAGCTTGGAGTTGTTTTCTCCATCACAAAATGTTCCAGTCAGTAGCTTTTATGTTTGCTTAATATTTTTATAATTCAGCATTGCACTCCTAATTACAAACAATATCAAAGCAATCAAAACAAGTGTAGTAAAGGGTGAACTATGCAAGATATCCTGTCTACTGATAGATCACATAATTTTCAAATAATGAAAGCGACAGGATTCATACCATGAAGCTGTCACATACATTTTCTGAGTAAGAAAATACTTAGATTGGATTCAGCTTTATACTAGTGTATAAAATAAATCTGATTTACAAATGCATGAAGTTTTCAGATTGACTGGAAAGCAGCTTTTTTTTAAAAAAATAGAGTTGAGTAATAATTGAAATAGTTGTTCTTTGCTATTCCTTAGTGCTTTCATCAGAGGCTTTTAAAAGCTTTGATTACTGTTGACTAATATTCTTTTTAGGAAGTTATTTTATTTTACAAATGGAGAACCTATAGTCCACAGTCCATTTGGTTTGTTAAAGAGTCACACAGAAAACATATGATAATACTAGGAACAAGTTTTGGATCACCCTGGTGAAGGTAATGTTAGAGTTTTGTAATAAAATGCAAAAAACTTGTAAAGTTTAATTGGACCAAAATATCCGCCTAAAACCCCTAAACTTGTGCTTTCACCAAGTTAATTTTCTCTGTAGAGGATTCTTTGTACTTTTAAAAGGCTATACATGTATATCACAAAGTAGAAATTTAATTCTGAAAGGTTTCTGGATTTTTGAGCAGAGTTTTGACTGACATGAACTACCAACAAAGGTGAAATATTTCCGTTATACATCTTTAGCAAGCTGAAATTATGAGAGATCTGTTTACAAAATTTTGGGCTTTTTTGATGGCTCTGATAATTATTGTGCAATTTTGCATACAATCAAATAGCTTCATTTCTGCCATGTTAGGACTCTATCTAATAACAGAATCCAAGTTCAATCCAATTCTAAGTGCCAATCTACAGGCACAAAACCAGAAAGGGGTAGTGCATGTCAGTTTTGTAAGCATAATTTTAAGTTAAATATTTGGTATTAGGATATTGATAAGTAGAAGACTTTGTGCTAAATGCCATATCACATTTTTGGGAAGAAAAGCAATGTTGATATTCTAAGAGTGCTAACAACAAAATTCATGTCAGATTAAGATCACAGTTGTGATAAAAAAAATATTTAGAACTGTGAAGGCAAAGGTATTAGTGTAAAATCGTTTTAAAGGCACATTTTAAGCAGCATTCAACAGCAGTACAAGTCCATTGCAGGACTCTAACTAACAACCATTTTGTTTACATAGATACCCTCATGCTTTTCACGAAAAAATCTCCTATGCTTCTCTCCTGAGGAGTAGGTTTTAGAAAAGTGATACAAAGAGCATGTTTGATAATGAATATTTTTTTCAGGTTTACACAGAAATCTCAAATAGAAATGTAAATCAATCAACCTGTTACTGAATCCATCCATCAGAAAACCCAGACAGGGACAACTAACATGGATTCTGGAGAGGAATAAAGGAAAGAGTCTAGCTCTACTGCTCACTTTTTCTGTTATAACTCTAAAATGATATATGATTTGAGGTTTACAATGAGGCTGGCTATTTCTGCAATAAAATGTTGATGTTATTAAAAACTGGGAAACCACATTGGTCATTTTCTTGATTGGTTTGTTTCATTATGATCTGTAAATACTTCCATTCCAAGTTGAACACATTAGGCATTAAATATGTAATTTTCATAATAAAATATAGATCAATAATATTTGTTATTTGATACATACAAAATTATTGCCTAAAATATGAATTTCCAGTTAAATATATTTTGATGTTATTTAAAATTTTGTCCCTATAGACCTTTATTTTCTTCTTATTAAAAAATAAAATCTTGATAAATTAAAAGAAGATACCTTGGGAAAACAAACATCTCAAACTCTGTAAGCTACAATACTTACATTCTTAGTAAAAAAAAAAAAGAAGAAAAGAAATCTCTAAATTCTGTTCTACATTCAGAAGTGATGATCTGCAATTCTACTATTGCACTGACTTCTATTGTCACTTTAGAAGGGGTTTTGTAATGAATAAACATTTACAGTAGCTCTCAAAGTGAAACTCTTCAGATTCTCTACTGACTTAATTCAGAAAGTGACATTAAAACACGAGAATTCAGGACTCAGTCCTAAACTTTGTGTGTTGGAATAGATATACTTTTATCTTCAACACTGGTGAAAATGTTTGTTCCTGAAATGAAAAACCTGAAGAAGGATCCATGCTCAGAAGCAGTCCAGAATACCAAGTGGAATAATAAAAATTATATTGAAAGAACTTGGAGAACATTGTTATGCCACTACACATATTTGTGGTAATCCGTGTTCTGATTACTGAGAGTAGACCTAGTCTCTTTCCCTTCTTTCTGTAGCTGAAAAATACACATAAGATCTGGAAAAACTGCATAGAAGGGTAAGTATGACCAGGGATTGTGGCAAAGATTAAATAGGAGAAATGAATGATGGAATAAACAAAAAATGGACGTCTTTGAAACTGTGAATGACATGATGAAGACAGTTGTTTACTGTCTCTCCCAAAATACAAATGAATGAAACTAGCAGATGGCAGATACAGAATAAACACAAGGAGGAATCTTTTTATAAAATGAACACTTCAGTTGTATAACTTCTTGCCACAGCATCCTGATGAGTTTGAGAAGCTTAATGGATATTCAAGAGATAACGGACAACTCTGAGCAAAGGAAAAACATCAAGAGATATTAAAAACTTAGAAAGTTTTGTTTGACAAGTTCCTCAGATGCAGGTTGCTGGTGGCTGGGAAACTTTCTGAGAAGTATCACCAAGAGTTTACCTTATCTTATACTCTGTTTCTATATGCTCCTACTTTTCTGTTGTCATCCAGTTTTGGACACAGGATTCTAAGTTAGATGGACCTTTGGACTAATCTCTTGTATCTGTTCTTACACTATGGTGTTCTTTTATTTTCTGCTCTTATGTTTGAACATTGAGCAATTTGTTCAGCAGCCACACAGAAGATGGCAACAGTAATCACAGGGAACATAAAAAGCAGAAGACAGAGATTTAAATTCTCTTGGTTTTCAGTCATTGTGAGATTTTTAAAAAATATTTTTAAAACTTCTTGGGAAATGACCTCATGAAGTTTAAATTTAATTTATAACTTGATGAGTCAAATTCCAGTTTTTAATAAACAACATTTCCAATCACTTCAATTCAAGACCTCAAAACACCTTTACAAAAATATTATGGTTTTTTGGAAATCATGAAATCCATCTTTCAAATTAGGCAAAAGAGGCACAGAAATTTTGAGGCACATGATCACAGAGGAAAAATTAAAATAAAAAACGGAAAAGGCTGAGAAATTCTATTCCTTCATTTTAATTTACATAGAGAAATAACTAAGACATTATTAAAAAAAAACCAAACTAAACCTACAACTTTCCCTGAAAACTCCAAATTACAGATTCTAGAAAAATGCAGATCACCATTACAGTGCAAAACAGATTTAACGATGACAAGATTGTCACTATTTTAAAGTACTTTTGTAGCTGTGTGTGGGGAAAAAAAAAAGGCTAAAATTAAGTTGTAATAAATACAAATTGCAGTCAGTATGCCTGACTTCCTACACACAGTCTAAGGGAGACAAAACTTAGACTGCAGCCTGTTAGTATATCACTTTGAATACGTGTTGCAGGCTAAAATGCCGCAACCTTCCCGAGAGCAGCCCTGCGTCCGGCAGCGCCTCGGCGTGGTGTGCGGTGACCAGTGAGATAGGTATGCTGTTTGCCGCAGACACCCTATCCCATCAGCGCAGGTGGATGTGCAGGCACTCGCACAGCCCCACGCCTTAAGCCGGGAGTAAAGAGTCGGGAGGTNAACTCTGTAGAACATAACTGTATATAGAACACAGATTGACAATTTAGGAGGAACAAACCAAATAGGGGAATATACCATCGTAGGACCTGGATGGGGAAGACCCTCCCTGTCACTATAACCTAGGGGGAGAACTTAAACCTAGGAGCCTTTTACTCAGGCCCTTAGGCTCCTCAGGCTCCTTGACCACCTCTGTGGCTGGCCCTACCTTCGCAGCCTCTTTGGCTGCGGGATCAACCACCACCACAAATACGTTCTTGCAGTTGTGAGAGACTGAAAAGTTAAAGGCTAATAACTCAAGCAATCTCCCATTTACAAAAGCAGCAGGTGCTTTGTTGAGGCCAGGTTTGCACCCCAACCAAAGGGGAGGAGGAGAGGTTTGGGTGTGTGGCAGCAAAACCTCTGGTCTGGATAAGAACAGCCCAGGTGCAGAGAGGGTGAACACCCACTGCTGGAGCATGACCAAGACAAACTGACCTTTGTTTAGCAACAAGCTAGGGTTTGAGCCAGATAAGAGAAGAGGTTGAAAAGAAGCAGAACCTGTGAGGTGGGATAATGCTTTTTATCATGTCAATGTCTTCCGTCCTGTTAAGGCTCATGTGTAAAACTGGAGGCGGGGCCTGAGCCTTCCCCCCCCAGCCCTGCCCTCTGCCAGAACCTGAACCTATATTAACCCTTTGAAGTTTGTGTTTTGTAGGTTTCTCTCTACTCTTGATGGAACAAGACTGTGCTTGTCATTGTGACCAAAGGACTTCTAAATTGCAACAATCAAATCTTGTCTCTGGATGTATGGGTGGCAATATCTTTCCTCTCCACTATCTACTTTTATCCTTTCTTTTTCTTCCTTTTCCTTATAGATTTTCTTAAGTTGATATTTTTATACTTTTGTATTGTTATATTTCTATAGATAATAACCAAAATGGCTACGTACCTCCTTTCCATTGCAACCAAATTGTTCTAAAATAAACCTGCCATATACATATGTATCTATATTTAGACACACTGATCATTCAGTGTTATTTTACTCTAATCTGTCCCAACGGATCTATTAACAGGAGCCTCAGTTCCCTGCCTCAGGGGCCGGTTGTAACAGCAGTCACATACTATCACCATCAGTCCTCAAACTTTATTTTGAGCCACAATTTTATTAACAAAGAGTGTTATTCTGCAAACTGTTGATGTGAGACCTTCACCAGTGCAGGCAGTCGCCAGCAACAGGTAACATGCTAGAATAAAAGTGTGGAGACTTGGGATGGGGGTCTGGCTGTTGATGCTTACTGGGAACAAGTCCATGTAACCTGCTCTGATCCAGCAGGACTGCTCAGTGAAGAGTCCCCATAATGGGATGCTGACAGAGTGGTCAGGCACAAGGGTCATGGCTTTCCTGGGGTGCTGACAGGCTAATCAAACACAAAGGGTTTGAGAAAATATCCCCTTTTCATGTGACACTGGAGAATAGGGAGGTTTTAATTCTCACTACTGAAAAAAATATTCTATAAAGAAAAATATATTGAATGTGAATGTTTCTGCAACAAATGTTTAATTGGCCAGCATTTAAAAAAAATGCCCACAACTGTTATTAAGAGAATGTAAAAGCACTACTTTTGTACTTTGTAGGTACTCTTATTTCTGGGCTGTTGGAAGAGGCAGACTTCTGTGAATTTCCCGCTGTGTTCCCCAGCTGGCCAGCAGGATTAATTAATAATAGAATGACAGCCCTGACTCTCAAGCTATCAGACCATGGGGCATTTTCCTTTAAAAGTCTTCTGATTTTCATTGTTTATGTTAATTAAGAAACTCTTTGAATATAATTTTGGAATGTTATGTCAGATCTTTTTTTTGGAGTTCCATATGCTTTTGCATCTCTTTCTAATGACCAGTTTGGTCTCTTCCTGAGATCCAGAGACATTTCAGAAAAGACAGAAAGCCTTTGACAATACTTTTAGGTGTTGTGGTTTTGTGGCTTTTTGTTTGTTTGTTTCTTTTTGTAGGAGGGGTTGTTTTGACCTTATTGGGGGATTTTTTAGTAACTTGTAAGTCAGTATTCATCAGCTGAAATATAAATAATATAAAGCACCTATCTGCAGTACAAATAGATTAATTTATACATCAGAGTATAATTTATCCTACTTGTCATAGACACCTATTTTAGAATGAGATTAATTTAATTTTGGATGAAATTGCTTGTCTCCATTGGTTAATGAGGAAGCTTGATAACTAGACATGATGGGTGGAATTAATTTCATTTAACTTTATGTATCTATACTGTATATGTCTACATCTGAGGGAATCTCTGGAAACTCCTTTGTAGTGACTGAATTGATATAAATATTTTCAGGGAAAGCTCATGTGATAATCTGCCTTAATTTTGGCTGGGACAGAGTTAGTTTTCTTCACAGATGTTAATAAGGTGCACTGTTTTGGATTTGTACTGAAGACAATGTTTATAGCAGAGATGTTTTCATGATTGCTGAGCAGTGCTTACGCTGAGTAAAGGCCTTTTCTGCTTCTCACCCCACCCCACCAGCAAGGAGTCTTGGAGTGCACAAGAAGTTGAGAGTGTGTATGGGTGGGACAGCTGACCCAAAACAACCAGACGGATATCCTATACCATCTGGCATCATGGTCAGTATACAAAATGGGGAATAAGAAGGAAGGAGGGATGGCATTTGTTTTCCCAATTAACTATTACATTTCCTGGACATGGCTGAACACACCTGTCTGCTGATGGGAAGTGCTGAATGAATTCCTTATTTTGCTTTCCTGTGCACACAGCTTTTGCTTTCCCTGCTAACCTGTCTTTACCTCAACCCACAAGTTTTCTCACTTTTACTCTTCTGACTCTTTCCACCATCCTGCTGTGGAGGAGTAAGTGGCTGTGTGGGTCTTAGCTGCCTACCAAGGTTAACCCACAAGATAATCTATTTTAAAATGAGATGAATTTCACCTTATTCACTTACTATAAACAGATTTTAGATAATCAGATCAAATGTAGATAACTTCATACAATTTTTCTAAAATCTTTCCCACTGTAAGAACTGAATGAAATTCCTCCCACATATCTAGAGTGGTAAACGTAAGATTTACTAAAACACTTTCAAATGGCTTAAATGTCTATGCTTGCTGCAAATCTACAAAATGAAATTATTACAGAATTTATGATTTTTAAAAAAAGTCTTGTTTTGTGTACACTCTGATTCCAGCAAAGTTCTCAGTCTGCTTCCTCTAATGGACTCATTACAGAACTCAAAACTTCTCAACCTCAGATACCCACTTTGTCTACTCCAGAGCTTTTAGATTTAATGGCTAATGCTTTCTGATACCTTTCACATCTGTCCAATACAGCTGTGGTCCAAATTCATTTTGCTCATTTGACTTTTATCCTGGAAATTGCCACTGCTTACTGTATTTTGTCACTCCATTTAGTGTTTTCTCCTTGGATCTTTTCTTTAAAGGAGTGGTCCCACTTTTTTTGACACACATTTTTGACATCAATATTTCAGATATTTTTTTTGAGAAAAGAGGAGCTTGAGGGAAGGAAAGGGTTAAAAGTGCAAGAATGGTGAGGAGGATGGTAGATTCACTCAAGTGATCTTGCAGCTGGGAATACCAAGGCCTGGAGAATATCAGTGTGACAGACCATGTGTTATTTCTACTGCTGTTTATCTTCTGTCTCTTTTGAGATGTAGAATTTCTGTGTAGAGATAACATAGGTGTTTACAGAGACTTGGAGGCCCTCTCCCAGACATGCTTGAGCTCCCTGTTGGGAGACAGATCAAAGCAGAGATTGTAAAAAGCACAGAGGAAAATCACAGCGTGGTGGCAAACCCCACATTCTTGGGCCTTTGATAAATAGGTGCCCTCAGCAGCCCCAATGCTCCCTAGGATTGGACTGAGCCTGACAGTGCCTGCGTTCTCATTTTGTGTTTTGGGGTCCTCCAAATGGTGAGGTAATGAAATAAATTTACTCTTTGCATTTCAGCTGTGTTTTTTTGGTCATCCTTGGTCATCTGTGTGTACTCAATCACAAAGACATATTAAAATAACCAACAAAACAGCATTGACACTGAGCAATATAGTACAAATTTATTCTGTTCTAAATCTAAGATAGATATTTATGAATTCTTTACAATTTGGTTTGTTAGAGGAACACTCACTGCATTTAAAACTGGTTTGTAAAGAAGTAGGACTTACAGAACTAAAAAAAAAGCCGACCTTTTTCAATTCCCATTTTTAACACAATAGTAAAAATGCTTTGCATGCACCTACACTAACTATAGAAAGATTCTAGGAGAGCAGACAGGTAACATAAATGACCACACTCTCATTTTAAAATGGATAAATTTAGGAAAGAAACCCTCCTATTAGATCTCCACGAAAACTAAATTAAGATGTAAGTGAAAACTCTAATTTCCTACCTCATATATTTAATCTCATATTTTTGTTTTAATCATTATGAGAGACTTCTGAAATTTCTTAAACTGGGATTCAATGACTTAATCTCCAGTATTTTCAGTGGAAATTGATTTTTTGTCTCATATATTAATCACAATGCAAGTATTATTAGTGAAGCTATAGCTAATAGCTATAGCTTTAAGGTATAAAGCTATATCTTATATAAGATATTGTCTTAAAAAGAATATCTTCTATCCCATTATTTCTTTGTAAAATCTATCAAGAAAACAACAAATCTGTAGAAAAAAATGTGCTATTTTTTTTGTTATACTGTGGTATGGGCATCATATGTCACAAATAGGGCACAATTTACAGTATAGGGAAAAAATACCCTTGCCATAACATTATCTATAGCTGTCATCAGATTGCAGCCCTCTAATATTATGGGTTCAATGCAAAATATGCATTTAGAATTAGGAAATTCTCTACCTAGAGTGGAAGAAAAAAAAAAGATCCTGCAGAAAGGCAGAATGCTGCCTATTAATTATTTATTGCAAAGTTAAATGAAGCTGAGGGCACCTGTCCTTTCCCACCTTAATACCATAAAGTCTTCAATGAGTTGCAGAGACGAACAAAGACAGACTCGAGGGTGACTGAACTCCTTCTCTTAGAAGACAAAAGAGAATTGAAGCTTCCCAGTGGGGGAAAAGGTGAAAATAAAGGGTATAGAGATCCTATTAAGAAGACTAAGCAAGTCTTACTAGATAAATAGAGAAAGATCAGTAGGATAGAGGGGAACTGACACTGAAGAAAAAGCAAGATGACACAGTAAAATAAGAAGAGGAGAAAAAGATACAGAAATGTATTTATACTACATGTGAAAAAAAATGGTATGTGAGGGGTTCCTCCAAAAGGTTTGTTCGTTCAACATATGAGGTTCCTATTCTTTATGTTGGATGTTAGCATTTATGAAGAAAATCAAAAGCATTAAGGCTGAACACTGACAAGAAAGGCATTTTGTTTCAAGCATAAATCACTAACCACAGCAAGCAGCAAAACAAACTGCTTTTGAGAAAGGAAATTTTCTCAAAATTTTAGAAAAAATTATCTATTTAAATCAGTTTATAAAATTATAGAGAGACAAACAGATTTGGCAGACACAGAGCATTGTGTTCATTGCTTCTTTTTTGTTCTGTGTGTTTATCATCAAAACTGCTAGATATCCTAGTTCTAGGAAACGATTCAGCTTTCAGATGAAGATAAATTATTGTATATGCAGTAGAGAAACAGAATGAATTAAAATGCAAGTAAAGGTTCGATGATGAAATATGCTGAGTTGACTTTTAAATAATTTGCTTATTATTCAATCTTCTTTCTTTATGAGTGGTTTATTCTTTTCTGTCCTCAAAACCTGAAGGCATAGCAATGTTCAGACATTCTGAAAGAGCATTGTTTAAGCAAACTACCATTAATCTTCTGCTTCAGTGATAGTTTCAGATTACTACAATTTAATTGTCTTATTCTAAGTATCTTCTCAAAAGAGAGAAGTTAACATTAGGGGTTTTTTTCCCATAACTTTGAAACTTGATATTCACCATTTTGCAAATTAAGTTAAGAAGCAAATACAAATTACATTTTCCAGCAATTTCTTGAGTTCCAGATATCATCCTTTCTGTCCGTGTTAGGGACAGAATCTTCATCAGTCACCTGGACAAAAAGATGGAATGCACCAGCTACAATTTTGTGGGTGATACTAAATCAGGGGGAGATGATGGTATGTTGGGGGCCAGGTTGCCATTCAGGGATTCCTTAGCAAACTGTAGGAATAGGCCAACAGACACTTCATTACGTTCTGCAACAGAAAAAATGCAAAGTCCTTCCTGAGTCAAAAAAACCTCATGAGTCAGTACAGGCTCAGAACTGATTGGACAGAAAGAAAGCTTTTTTTTTATGGAAGAGAACCTGAAATTCCTCGTGTAGAATAAGCTGACCATAAGGCAGCAGCGTACTCTGGCAGCAAAAAGACTGACTGGGCTGTTTCAGCAAGAGTATAGCCAAGAGGTCAAGGAAATTATTATTCTGCTCTATTTGACCCTTGTGAGATTGCCTGGAATACTGTATCCTGTTTTGGACTCCTTGGCACAGGGAAAATGTCAGTGAACGGGAGACAGTCCAGCCAAGGGATACAAAGGTGCTCAGGGGTCTGAAGCACAAGGTGTGTGGAGAGAGGCTGACAGAGCAGGACTTGTCCAGCTTGAGGAAGAGAAGGCTGGGGCAAGGAGCTGACATTATTGTACCGCAACTTAAAGAGGTGCTGTAGACCTGATGGAGTCAGACACTTGTCATACATGCACAGCAAAAGAATAAGAGGCAAAAACCCCTGGCTGCAAGAAGGGAAATTCGTACTGGATACAGACATTCTTCCCAGTGAGAGGTTAAGCACTGGAACAGCTTAGTTCAAGAGCTCACAGAATTTTTGTCTTTGAAGATGTTCAAAACTCACCTACATAAGGCCTGAGCTAATATTGAAGTTGCTCTTGCTTTGAGCAGGATGTGTGACTGGGTGACCTTTGGAGGTCCCTTTCAACCTCCTTTTTTATATGGTTTTATTATTATTTCCATTTTTAGTCTACTCCACCACTTTTTTTCATTAAAATAATAATTTTGGAAGTCTTATCTGTAGGCTCTGTATGAGTGTGTATGTGTGTGAACCTCTAATTATCTCTATACCTTATATGCACAGATACAATGGGCAATTCACTAATTTTCCGGAAGGTTAAGGTAAATCCTATGAAGATAAAAAGCAGAATATGTGTAAGCTCAAATGTTGTATTAGAGCTGCCATTTAAAGTCTTGGACACACTGTAGTTCTAAACTAAATTAATCTTTCTTCATATATTTAGGTTTAAATTAGCCATTTAACATTTAAAATCAGCCCATGGCTTATAAGCATATGAAAAGAAGCAAAGGAAAGGATATCAATTATAGGCTATTGAACTATTTACTAAGATATTTAAATGGTTCTTTAGGAACCATTTCCATTGTCACAACTATGTGAAAGCAGAGCTATAAAGTTAGGAAAACCATAAAGAGGGTGTGAGATTCTGGTTGCTGCTTGAAAATGAGGATAGGTGGTAGTTTTATTTCAATATCTTTCTGGCTGATTGTTGCTTGGAATTCTTTTCTTATCAGTTTGCACCATTGTTTTCCACAAAATATTGTGTGCGTGTGTGTGTATGTATATATATATATATATAAACTGGATGCTGAGAAAGCAGATCTATTTGCTCCAAAATAACCAATGATCTTTGAGACAATATGTGAACCACTCACGTGCCTTGAGGAACTTACCTAAATTAGGCTTTGCCTAATTTCTTAATATTGATTAAGATATAGTTTAGTTCCATATAGAACGATAAAGTGAGAGAGTACAGTTTATGCAATGATTCTATGACTCCTTTTATTAGGCTGTGGTCAAAAACTACTTTTGTAAGCTTCAAAAGTTCATATATTTAATTGCTGTCATCCAAAGTTGAACCTGTGTTAAATATTTAAGTATTCTGTCTATATTATATATCCACCATTTCTTGATTATCTTGCCTGTCATGACTGCTAAAATATATTTAGCTAAGTTTAATATGAAAAGAAACCAAAAATATATGTATGAGTAATTATGGAACCAGACAACTTTTGGAGGTATTTAAAATTCCCATCCAACCAATAAAAATATAATTGAATGATTATGTGATTTCCAAGTGCTTCTGAGAATGATGAAGGGTGCACACTTTCAAGAGGTTGCAATAAACCCTGTTATCCAACAATGAAAGAGAAAGCTATTTATTTGTTTACACTTTTTTAAAAGTATCAGAAATCAGTCTGTTTCTGAATTTTACCACAGAACTGAAGAAAAAACCATCTTATTAATTTTAACTTTTTCATGTAACAAAAAATAAGTGTCTGTAATGACAACCTGCATGCCACGTCTTTGATGCAATTCCAAATGGTCAAATTACTAACAACCCCTGAGAATAGCAGCTTCTGCTAGAAATTAAGGAAGAACCTGAGCTATAGAGCTGCTGATGCCATTCTAAAATAACAGTGTATCTAGCTGTAAGAGTAATTCTAACTGACCTCGGCTGCTTTGTGCCAGAGTTGCTAGGGCGACTTGTTCCTCATAAAACCTTCTTTCTGACTTTGGTGAGAAAATAATTATTCTTTAACTATTTTAGTGATTCAGCCTTTTATAGGATCATAAAGGTTAGTTTCTTCAAATTCCACTAAGTCTCTTAGATAGGGAGAGAGATTTTCTCATCATAGGTCATAAAATCAGTCAATTTTTGACATTTTCACCTTAAAAAGAAGTAAAGAAGATGAAAATTTTCCTTATGCCTTGGATAGCCTGTTTCACATAACTTTGATAGTGTTCTATAGCTGTTTCAAATATACGTATGTAGATGAGTATTAAGGTACGTATTTCTGCAAGTCACAAAGACTATAACCGAAATCTAGACAAAAATTACTAAATTGTTTTCTTATGTGTAATTTACCTCCAGTGAACACAAAGAAGTGCCTTGCACCTGCAAAACCAATTTAAAAAAAATGTCGGCTTTGCTTTTTTGCCTTTGATAAAAGAATAAGATGATCCTAGTATTTACTGCGTTTTCCAGTCACTTAACGGGTGAAGTCATTTACTACCTATCCTCTAAAGAAAATACTGAATTTCAACATGTGGTAGCTTAAGTACGTTGATTTTACATGGGTGAGTTCTGCTGTACTTAATGCTGTGTTTACGCTTCCAAAGTGAAATATAAGCTCTTTAAAAACGAGTTTCTGTGACTAATGTCCCCTGAATATTTGTGCTTACAAAATGTACATGTCAAAATGTATGTAGGTGTGAGTGTTTAAATCTACCCAAATGCTTTTGATAGACAAAGACCTTGCTAAAATTTACCCTGTGACTCCTTAATAGTGCTCCTGAACACAAGAACATGTTCAAACATGGAATTAGAAACACTTGTTAATATGTGTGAATGGAAGCACAGAGTTTCATACACTAGCACATACCTTACTGGAGAGAGCATAACAGCATTCTCAGCTGTCATTTTTCATTTCAGGAATAAGAATATATGCAGGGACATAGATTCTAATATAATATAGATTGCTATAAATCCACTGATGTCAACTTTAGTTTGTGAAAGAATTGTTAGAAAATTCACCTCACAGCTGCATCTGAGCATAGGCAAAACAGATTATTGCCTAGGGCAGTGAACGGATGGAAGCAGCAGAGGCACCATGCAGCTGTTAACATCTTTGCCTATTCCAATGCCCTGGAAACCCTGTTCAACCACTGCCTTTGCATTCAGAAAAGGGAATGAGTATACGGGTTTTATTAGAGACAATTTTTCCTGTCTATTCCTCGTTTATTTTCATAGTGATCCATTCCGGCTCATTCTTTTCTGAATAGCAGTCTTAGGCTCAGCTTCTGATTAATTGGGGCAGCAAAATTTTGTTCTGTTTGTAAAACTGGGAAACTATTAACAGTTTGTGAGTACCCTGTCCTTTTTCTGTGATGACAAAGCTGCCCCCAAAAATCCTTTTGGTGCCACATATTTCCTACATTTCTGCTAAGAAACGTAATGAATATACGTACTCTTCTACTTAAAAGATTTTGTCAGGAGAGTTAATTCCCCAAAGGATTGGTTCCCTCATATCCCAGCTCTTAGCGCCTTGTCACTAGTTTCTGGAATTATATTATTATGTTACCACAAGACTTATTTCCATTCTCAACTTATTTCCAATTTAATAACATTATCCTTTGCAGTTCTTTTTTCTTTTTTTTTTTCCATAAACACTCAGTTTTCATAGGCCTTTTTTTTCCTACTTTTTTTTTCTTTCTGTTATTTCTTAGGACTGAATCGTCTTTAAATCATAACATTGCAAACTGTATGATTTTATTTACACAGGACCAAACCAAATATACATTTAAACACACAGATAATTTTACGCATTGGTGCTGTCCCACACAAACCTAAGAGATCCTTTTAATGGTAGATGATTGCTACAATAGTAGTGGCACCTTTGAGCTAGGCTGCTGAAAAGAATACAGTGCAGAATCAAGCCCCTCTGAGGAACTTATAAAAATGCTCAAGTTATTTAATGTCTCAAAGCCCAGATCTGTGAAATATGTTGATTCAGACCGCATGCCCTGGAGGCTGATGCTTAGTAAGTGTCACACTTTATTCTGTCAAGGTAATTATCCACTTGTTTTACAGCACTGCCCGAGTATGATTATTGTTACCCATGGACCATTTTGCCTTGCAATGACTAAATGCTGTTGTAGCAAAAAATGTCAAACGTTCTGAAAGAAGCATCTTCTAAGGCAATATGAGGAAAAAGAAAGTTACATTTTTTTCTTTTTACCACGTTTCTAGCACTTGTTAGTACAAGCTTGTCTTTACATTCAAAGGTCAGTGGTTCTGCTTACCTTGAGTTACCCAAGGATTTTACAATGTGCACAATACATATTGTGCTTGTGTAATCTGGTCACATGAAAAATATCAGGAGTTAACCAAGCCCATGTAATTTCATATGCAGATGATTTATTAATACTTGTTCACAATCAGAGGTGAAGGAGATAACAACGAAAAGTTTTGTGAAAAGATCCAAAGGAAAAAAAAAACCTCAACTAATATAAAGTGAAATGCATAGAAGTAGGTTGATATGAACACCAATCACATGATAGTTGATCACGACTAATGAGCAGTAAATAAAACAAAGAGAAAAAAATCTTAGTCCCTCCAAATGTACATGAGTTAACATGTAGGAGCTATTTAATTTTCTTAGGTTTTATACCTGTATGTATAGGATTTAGCAGACTTTTAACTGAGCTGTTTAAGAAAAAGAGGAATAATGAGGCTGGAGACCAGGCCATGACCAGGCCCAGATATTGTCAAAACCCAGGTTAACACATATTGCACGTGCCTCAGGAATGCCCAATCCAGTACACCCATTTAGCAACTAATCTACAATCATTCCAGGTTCAATGGGAGTCACACAAAAAGGAAAGAAGCTGAAGATCTTCTCACAGTACATGGTATTCATGCAGACTTGGTGATGGATACACCCTGCAAGGGAGATTCTTCCCACCTTCAGTTCATGCAGCTGGAGTACAGGATTTCTCCTCTGTTCTACAACAAGCCAAACCAAACAGCAAAGCTGCTATCTGAACAGATACAAGTTGGGGTACTTAACTGCTAATTTTCCAAGTCCCAGTTTAAGAATGTGAAAGTATATGGATAATATTGTTGGGAAAACCAGTGTGGAACAGATTTCAATATAAGAAATATATTTTTTTAAAAGCTGTTGTTGTTTAATAAAATGGAATTAATCATCAATCCCACCTAAGGGGAAATGGCCTTAGTGGCTGAAGAAATTACTGTAAAGATCCACAGCACAGAACAATTTACTGTTTTACTCAGTATGTAGCTACTGGCAGCTGAGACACAGAGGCAGAGAACTTTGCTCACTAGTCTTGAGCTACAGGTGAGTGTGGATAAATTTCAGATGACAGCAAGGGTCTTGACTTCTCCAATAGTTGGAGAAGTGCAGACCTATGAGCTGAGCAAAACAAATTTGAGGGTTACAAAAGAATGAAGAAGAATAATCTAATATACCATATATATATATGTATATACATATGAAATACAGAGAAAATTTAAATGTAACATGGACTCGCAGACCACTGAATGTGGAGCCAGGTATGAAGTAAAGTTAGCAAGCAAGTAAGATAAAACGATGCTAATCCTAGAATGGAAAGAAAGAAACCATCAGTAGCATATGCCTTTTGGTGCAGAGCTCAGGATGTAGGTGACTCACTGTAGTCACTCCTGTGACAGAACCCAGGGGCAGCAGAAGGATCACCATAATACTAGAAAAAGGAGTAAATATTAATATTTTTTAAATTTTTTTTTTTTACTTTTCTGCAGTAAGTAGATATGGAATACTAATAAATCTTTGTTTCGCATGTTAATATTTCAGTTACACTAAGAAGAAATTCTTGGGGTTTTTTAATATTAAGTGTTGCTTTTTGCCCATAGCAAGATTTGGAGTATAACATGAAAGGAGATTTGTTCCCTAATCTCTAAGAGTTCACTTTTTACTGCTTCGACTAAAAATTTTGTAAAGAAGACACTATGCTAAATTAATGCACAAATTTTTCAGAAAAAATCAAAGTTTGCAAAGAACTTCTTGGGGCTACAGTCTGAGCTGAGCTTAGTCTGTTGAGTTTCCTTTTCAGTAAAAATGAGCCTTCAACTTGATGTCCTGGTGCCTCATTTTTCAATGTGTGTTCTGATAACAGAAACTGGAGACTGACTCTAGGACACTTGCCAATGTCAGCATTCTTAGCAGAGGAAAGTGAATATTTATTAGAGTGGCATTTCATACTAATTTAGTATAAAGTATCAAAAATACAGAGAAAGAAGAAACTAAAATAACAGATTAGTTTGCGGTAGAGCTGTACAAGTTCTCTTGGTTGTTATATCTTCTGTGCAGAAAGAAAGAGATAAGAGAATCAAGGACTGCCAAGTCAGAAATGAAATATTATAATGAATGCTGATGCTTCATTGTGGAACAACGAACCATCTATCATTCAGCCTGACATTAAAGAATGACTATGCTTGATAGTTTCATTCACTGTACATTGTTTAGCTTCAGTCCACACAAATTTGTTACTGTCAGGCAGTCTTATCAAACATTTGGAAAAATCCAGACCTCCTTTTAGAAGCAAAGCTATATAAAAAGACTAATTAGAAGTCTTTAAATAAAGAACTGCTAATTAATACTTTTTTCAGGGGAAAAAAAAAGAAACTAAGTATTAATAAGGAAAACACATCCTAGAATTGTTTACAAATATGGCAAAGACAGGGATAGATTCACTCTTGTGACTAAGTTCTAAGTAAGTTGATCTGTTACATTTCTTGGTTAATTATACTTCTATGAAATGTCCCCAGGGAGGATTGCCTGGAGTGTGAAATCTTGTAAAACCAACAAATTATCCTAAGGGGTTCTCATATGCTAGACTTCTCTCATTACTCCTATTATGCCTCTATTTATTCCCAAGGTAAGGCAAGGTACCTCTTAAGAAAATAAGATTTTTTACCTCTTGATCTAGATAGAACCAAGAGACTTGATAAATGCATTTTATCTACTGCTTCCTAAGGTTTCATTTTTTATCTCCTGTTATTAGCTTTTCTTTATTCCCTCTAAGTGCATCTTAATAGAAATGCTCAAATCAAACTCCATAGCAATTATATTGCCTTGAATATTATATCATATTGTACATCTCCATGTTTGGCTGAAGTATTACTTCACCTGTACTTCACCTTTTTGCTTTTGGAAAAATATTTAATCTTGTTTTTTGATCCATCTTTTATTTTTTTTCCTCTGAAGGCAAACATCATTAAAAAATGCCATGTAGAAGTCTGTTAATGATTTCATTTCTTCTCAATGTTTGTGCTGAAAAGCTGAAAGTTCTTATTTTTCAAACTCAGACTGGTGATCTCTGGCTCTTGAACTGGATATGGTTCAGAAATAGCTCAAGGCCAAGTCTCATAGCAAGACTGTGTCATGTGACTAGCATGGTGATTTGCTGGCACAGGCACATTTAGGGAAATCTAGCAGAGGGAATTAACCTGCAGGGTCTGGTAAAGCCAATGTTATTGAGTCACTATCAGATTTAGTTGCACATTCAATGTAACTCTCCATAAATTAAAGTGTTGAAGCTTGTGGGGTATGCATCTATCTATCTGTCTGTCTGTCTGTCTTTCTACTCATCCACTCACCTGCCCATCTATCTAAATAGGAATGGATATGGAACCACTCCATCTGCAGTGGGATTAGCCACAGTAATTGTGGGTAGCTCTCTTGATAATAGGGAACCCTTGTAGACAGGCAGCTGGAGCAGTTCTAAAGTCAGAAAGGGAGAGGATGATTGAGCAGTATGGATGCTCAGGAGTTTAATCCTTGTATTCACTCCTCACCCTTTTCTTTTTTGTACAACAGTAAAGATGCACAGGATGCCAGCCTTATCTATCTCCTGTCATCGAGGTTCACCTTCTTTTCAGGTAATGCTCATACATAGACTTGTCCTTTGGAACTCAATAATCTAAACACTTATAGCATGTCTTATGGCTAGGCTTTAGTTACCCTTAATCATCCCTTTTTCCTCTAAAAATGAAAATGACATCAGGTTTGTTATAATTTTACATGTGAATTTCTTAAAATAAAACACCATAAGGCAGGAGGATAAAGTCACTTGCCAGTTGTCCCCTTCAGTTAGGTTTAAAGCTTCCAGAACAATACTTGGTATTGAAAAACACATGGATTCTAACTTGGCCCCTTCCTTGAGTGCTATGGTCATGAATTCCAATGCCTAAAATTATTCCTAATTATTTTTACCTTTGTATTAGATTTTATACATGAAGAAAGAGATGCTTCTATTCAGAAAGGTCAGTTTCACTATAACGAAAAATACCAAAGGATAGTGTAGAGACTTATGATCCTGTATTTTCAGAAAAAAGGGATGAGAATTTATCTTTTGGTGTCCTGTATGACTGTGGTTTTATTTTTATCGGTTCATTTATGCCTGTAGGAGTAGCAGGAAAAAAAGGACTAAACCAGAACTTTTCAAAGGAACATAAGATGAAGAATCCACCCTCCTATCTAGAATCGATGGAATATGTGTCTTCCACCTGTAGCAAAAATAAATGGCCTGTTTAACTCATAGCTGCACAAACATTATTCATGGAATAGCAATATATATTCTTGTAAATATAGCACTGCAGAATATACTACAGAGGGGGCAGTGGTGCTTAGTGCAAAATAATATAGCTACAAATTAAAATGGAAAATGTTGATATAACAAAGCCTGTGACTCTAAGAATGAAATCCAGCAGCTGAGATGGAGATTTTTATAGTGTAGTATGCAGTGCTGGACAAGGCTGGCCAAATGTTTATTTTAAAGCTGACTATTTCTGTTAATTTATTCCAGTTTAGACAAATACATAAATGACTACATTCCTCAGATAGTTTAAAACTGAGTACCTCTTATAAGGCTCAGAATCAGGCCCTTATGGGTTTTTAATATTTTACATGAAGCCAACAAAAAAATGTGTTTCAGCAAAGTTTCATCTGCTTTTCAATTACTCAGTCGCATAAATTTAAAAAAAATCAATTCATTATGCCAAGTAGAACAGCTGAAAAAATGTTGTATCAATGTCTATGAACTGAATTCATAATTCTAAAGCTTTGTATTCTGATAAAGGTTAGTCTGTGGTTAGAGTCATGCATTCAGCTGTTCCTATTAGCATTGTATCATTCAATTTTAATATTATTCTGAAAAGTGAGAGAAGTGACACAATATTATCTAGCTATCTGTATTCAATAAATGTATAAACATAACATATACTACAGGGTCAGCTTAGCTTTAGTTATAACAAATTGCTATTGAATATTTTGCAAATATTAAATTTCAGGTGCACTGAGGGGATCAACATTCAGAATTATTCTCATTCAAAACATCGCAGTTGGTATAGGAAATCATAAACCATATATATGCAACATTTATTTTTCTACTCTCTTTTCGACATTCCTGAAACCCATCATCAGAGCTGTATTCATTAACTCAGACAGACCTTTAACACCAGTATCAAGATTACAGTTCAATGCATAATTTTTTTCCCCCATTACTTGTTGTAGGGAATTGAATGATATTTCCATTTCTGGAATTGAAAATAAGTGGAAGCTGAATGTTTAATAATGTAGATAAGGTGGGATTTTCTTTTTCTTTAGACATATATCAGAACATGATTGCACAATGGATGTGAGAGAACAGTACAGCTCCATGATGCATTAAATGCATATTAGATTTTTTGCCTGTGGACTATTTTGACTTATGATAATTTAGAAAGTGTACCTAAGAATTAAATTTTCCTGTCTAGTTTTTTGGGAAAATCTTTGATACTGTGGCACTAAGCTGACATAGTGCTGGATCTTTAAAGATGAAATTACAAGTCCAACCTATACTCTGAAGGACTTGTGCTGCTACCTAACTCAATGTAAAATTCCCTGTACTTAAACAATTGCTCTCATTTTTCCTAAAATCAGTTTGGCAGTTAAGTTTGCCCCATCCCTCTTGAAAAGTGAATTATGTTCGGACATATTTAGGAAGATAGGTGCAATGTAGAACTAATGCATATGTTCCTGGGTATTTTAATCAGCTTAAAACAATTCCTAAAACTGTGAAAGAGGCAGATGTATCCTATGTAGATACCTAACTGTGAATTCAGTTAAACAATTGTTCTGATGGAATTTGAGTTGATGGACTTATTATAGAAATATAGAAGATAAGGTCAAGTCTTTATTGAAAATTCAGTTCTCCTTATGAATGATGGTAATAAAAGTCTTGGTATTACTATAAGTAATGTTCTAAATTGTGTATTCAGTGTGACGTCTTTCACTTGCTTGGTTGTTGGATTTGTGGTTTGTTTGGGTTTTTTTGCCACTAGAATTTAATGTATACTCTGTGCTATGGGAGAAAAGTCAATAGAACTTGGAAAATAAATCCCAATTAAACAGATGAGAATATTTTCAAAAAATATAAACTGCTGGGCATGAGAGCTGATTCTCCTGATTGGTGTACCCTCTTTTTGTAGAGTATTCATTCACCTATTTCATAACACCAAGGTCACAGTTTTGAACCCTGTATGGGCCATTCACCTAAGAGTTGAACTTGATGATCTTGGTGCGTCCCTTCCAACACAGAATATTCTGTGATTCTGTCATTCTGTGGTCTGAGAAGAGTTACTAGAAAGAAAAAAAAAGACAACAACCCACATATATTCTGTCTCATAAAATCTGGAAGATCCAAACTTTAGTTAATGTTGGAATAGAGTAGACTCATGACGGGGAAAAGTCTTTGTTCATTTGAAGTGATACATCTTCAGAAAGTGCAAATTAAAGCAATGAAGATCTACAGATTTACAGTAAGAAAATGTGTGATCTAAGCTTCTCTCTCACTATATTTCCATATTGATTGTTATTAGCTGTATGCAGACTTTCACAACTGTAGAATGTCATCAATCAGACGGACTATCTGATTACCTTCTAGGCTTTTTAAATGTTGCAATTTTTTTAGAATGATCACTCTTGACTAGCAAGAATGTGTCTCTTTGCTAAAAAAGGCTTATTTTTTAAACCATAATTGTTGATTACATAAAAATTGATAACAATTGATTATAGTAGTTATAATAACAGTTGATTAAAGGTGAAGTCCTTCATAATTGAATATTCAATACTTTATATTCTGTTCTTTATCCAATTAAGTGCAATATGTTCACTCACGGAAGGGAGGTGAGGGGAAGAGTGGAAAATTTAAAATATTGAAGGATAGTATTTATGGCAAATATTTATTAGGTTTCATAAGTGCTGTATTTCATAGGACTTTTGATTATTTCTTAACCAAGAAGCAAATGTTCAGAGATTCTAAATAATATTTAAAATACTAATTATTTTAATTTAAAAAAATCTAAAATAATTTAATTTCTCTTTACAAGTCAACAATTTTGAGACTATCACTCTTCTTGTTCTGTACTGTAATGGGAGAAACACCAGAGAATCCAGGGAATCTGAATAGTGGGATACCCAGTGTATTTAAATAAAAAATCACAACGCATAATAAACACTGGTGTTCTTCAGACTGTAATATATCAGGACAACTGAAAGAGACTGAGTAGTTATGTTCAGATTATGTGGATGTTTAAAATACTTAGCCAAAGTGAGGGGGAAAGGAAAACATTTTGTGTCTTAAAAAAGAAGTGATTTCTAAATCTAATCCATTTTGAAGAAAAAAGTGTTGAAGTTAAAAAATTTGCATGTAATGAATCCTTAAAATTTCACTCTAATGTATTCACACTGCTTTCATTCCTTGATCAAAACACATTACTTGAAGTACATAAAATGTTCCGAACATGGACAGTTAAAGCCAGTCCTCATTAGACATAGTGTATCTCCACACACCGTTTGGATTTCTGATGTCTGCCCAACTTATGGAATCATGATAGAATATGTCTAAAACCACAAGGATCATAGTTTCCTGGAGGAAGAAGGGTACCACCCAAAGCTGGTGGAATTTATTTTGCTGACTATATTTTGTAAGAATAATCTTGTACAAATTCCTATTCAGAACTGTATAAAAATGAAAAATAACAATCGCTTATCCAGAATGGGCAGAAGAATGCAAAGGAAAAAAAAAATACCCATACATGAAAACAATATACCCATAAACACGCAAGTACTTGTAGTGATTTAATGCTTAACTATCTAGGAGAAAAAACCTTAATTATATCACTGCCAAGAACAATTAATTCTGGCATAATCTCAAAAGTCAGACACAGTCAACTGTCTGTTACCTGTGAGAATTTTCTCTAGGGAGTAATTAAGCGAGTTAAACCATTGCCATGATGCAGCACAACAATGTATCTGATCTCCTGCACCCAATGCACTATAGTGTATACATTAATTTAGTAAAATTATTCTGAATGCTTCTGCTTATACTGGGTCATCCCTTTAAAAAAACCAGTTAATAATCATCTTAAATGTCAATATAATAAATAAGCTTAAAAATAAGCATCAGAAAATTCTAAGTTAACAAAATAGAAAGACATTTTTTTCCTGATGTTTGATAGTGTTCTATTTAATTTTGAGGTGTGGTTTGGAAATTAACATTAGGGGTAATAATAGAATAGAATAAACAGTTCTTTGCCTCGTGAGGAAAAAGATCATAATAAAAATTCAGAAAATAGGACTTATTTTCAACTTAGATTTAGAGAATTCATAAGAAAATCAACTAAATATTGATTTTAGCTGATTAATTCCTAATTGTATTGATTTCATTCTGTGGTTGTACAGTTTATTAAATGTTTATAATACATGGTGTTTAAGATGACTAGCTTAGCATCCAATTGTCTGAGTAAGTAGTCTGATATTAAAGAGTCTGGTACTACATGTAAAGTTGCCTAGACTATTTTCTGTCAATATTCTGCTGCATTAGTAATATTTAATTAATTTAATACATATAGGAAAACTTTCAATTTTCCAAAATTTTATTTATTTCTCACATTTTTCTTTTATTTGTATTAAATCAATCTTTGAGCATAGTGATCTAATATTTCCTTGGCAGTCAACAATTTTGATTTTTCTATTTTTCAGTAGTTTAATTTTCTTCCTGCTTAGATCTATCCCTGTGTTGGTTTCAGCTTGGATAGAGTTAATTTCTCCTCAATAACTGGTACAGTGCTGTGTTTTGGATTCAGTATGAGAATAACACTGATAACACACTGATGTTTCGGTTGTTGCTAAGTAGTGCTTACCCTAAATCAAAGAGTTTTTCAGTGTCTCATGGTCTGCCAGTGAGAAGGTGGACAAAAAGCTGGGAGGAAGCATAGCTGGGACAGGCGACCTGAACTGGCCAAAGGTTTCTTCCACACCATAGAACATCATGTTTGGTACATAAACTGAGGGAGCTGGCCAGGAGAAACCAATCAGGGTTCGGGAATGGGGTTTGGTGTCAGTCAGTGTGTGGTGAGCAATTGTATTTTGCATCACTTGGTTTTATTTTTCATTTTATTTTCATTATTATTATTTACTTATATAATTACATTTTGTTTTATTTCAATTATTAAACTGTTCTTGTCTCAACCTACAAGTTTTACTTCTGATTCTCCACTCCGTTTCACCAGGAGGGGGTGGGAGGGGTGAGGAGTGTGAGCAAGTGGCTGTGTGGTGCTTAGTTGCCAGCCGGGCTTAACGCATGACAATCCCAAAAGTAAAGAAGTACTTTGTTGTGGAATTCACCTTATCAATTTTTTTTACTGCCTAAGAGATAGTTATCTAAGTAAAAAGTCACACAGATTTTATTTTAGAGGTAATCAGAAAAAAACTCCCACAATTCCATGTGCCATTATAAGATAGGTGTCTAATATAACTGCAATGTTTCTTTTATTGTTTCTGTTTTGGCTTGGTCTGTTTGTTTGTTACTATTGATAAATTAGTCAATATGTAAGTCAACTCCCTAATTTTGCCTCACTCCAAATTCTATCCTTATTATCTATGAATTCCTTCTTATAACTCAGGTCTTGAACTTGTCTCAGTCCTAGTCCAGATCTTTTGACATTGTTAGCTTGGATCTGAATTGGAACTTCTAGGAAGCTTCAGCCACCATTATGAAAGTGTGTTTCATGTAGGCTTATCCCAAAGCTTCAGCTAGCAAAGAGGAGACAGGAGGGAGTGACAATATTGGGATTTTTGATCAAAGTGGATAGACTGAACAGGGACTGCTGCAAACCAGGGAAATACTTCAGTAATGGAAAAGGGAGCTCTTCACAAATTGTTGAATAGCTAGACAAGATATGGACAAGGATGCAAGCTCAGTTCTTCAAAGATCTGGATTATGGGCAAGGGTAGGTATCATAGGGAGAGGTAGGGTCACTATGGACGTGACCTAGAAAAAAGATTACCTGAACTCTCTAAGATTTCCATTCATATTTCAGCTTCTTAGGTGTCATAAATAAGCCTTAGTTGCCTTAAGCCACAGCAGTGTGGATACAAAAAGCAGTTTGTCATGACATTTGACACAGGCCTAGTATTCAACCTTTGACAAATTAGTTTGTTTTTCAAGTTGTGCTTCAAACTTTTTTGAAAGTTCTGATCACAATTTCCTGTTATTTCCTTTGGCTTCAAGACTAACATCAGGCAATCAATGACATGCAGGTTCTCATGGAAGTTCAGGGTATCCCAGGAGAGCGCTTAATCAGCTTTGCCTCAGGTGGGATACTTAAAAGTAGTCTGCCTAAATAATCTTTCATCAAGGCAGATTTCCTGGGGCAAGACTCCATGTATTTCAGCCTGAGGAAGACACTTGCTGATGAATATTGTACAACAGCAGTATAAAGATCTTGTTCTTGGACATATATTTTCTATTTAATCCAACTACTATTGGGTTTTCTAATAAATTAAGAATATTCTTTCTGGGAGAAGTGTCTATATACATTCACATGACTAAGGTGTGCAAGAGAAGCAATAATTACAGGCAGTGTGTCCAAGGTCCAGGTGGCACCACTCTATAATAGCAATTACAGGAGCCTGGGGAATAATAGATAGTGGGTATCACAGTCACCAAATGTCCATAAGCACTACCAGATTCAGAATCCTAAATTCAGTTGTCTACAATCCGAAGATGAATCTCTTTTTAAGAAAAGCAAGACCAGGAATATTGATGTCTTTTTCTTTCATTAAATTTTCTACATATGACTACAATTCAAACTAGAAACACTATCAATCAAAGTAAATTAGATTAACCAATTTAAAAACACATTATATGTATGCCATGATTTTGCTAATAACTTCTTATTTAGTTTTTTAAAACTCTTTTTTTCTAGTGTCCAGAATGGCTATGCTTCACACTGAAGTGATGGAAAATCCAGAAAACATTTCACTTCAGACTAATATGCCAGAATGCTCATGACATCTGGAATACATTTTAATTGTTATTGCTGATATTATTTTAGGTGAATATCTGAACACACTCCTTTGTGTAACTCACTGGTAATTCATCAGATATTTTCCTTTTTACCTCAGCGTCTTCCCATCTGCCATCAGAATACAATTTCTGTTGTCCACTTCTTTTGTAGAACTCAGTTGTTTATGCATCTCTGCCTGAGATGTTGTTGTCTGATCTGTCAGACAACATCTTTCAGTTTAAAGCCAATCACAAAATATTGGTAAATATTTAGACAAGTGATTATTGATCATACTTATGTAAAAAGTTTAAAATCAGCCTATCCTAAATTTGGTGAGTGAGTAAAAATATGCCAATTACTTTGAATACACAGCATGTAACTGTTCCTACAATATAACTGCTCCTTCATATTAATTCTTTCTCAGAAGCAGGATGAAGGATGAGAGAAAAGGAAGACACGTGTAGAATTGGGTGAAGGAAGGAGTTCAGTTACTATGGTGATAATGCACATATCCAGTCAAAATATCACTGAAGGAGATCCTGCTGAATGACTGGGTAATGTGCAATTCAGCAAGTATAAATGTCTTTGCATTTTGCAAAAAATAAAAAAAGCAAAATAAAACGTATCTTAAAATGGCCAGTACATAGATTGAAAGTACGGAATAAATTGTGAGGGTTTTTTTCTTACTCTAAAATTTAGCTAAGCCTCATTTACTAACATCTGAGTCCTCACGATGTCAATAGGTCATGACAGCACCATTACATTTTGTTTGACCTCCCTTGCTTTTTCTCCCTCACCTGAATTCTGTCCATTTTTCTGTTTACGCACAGCAAGAATAAACTTAGAAAAGAGAAATGTTATGTCTTCATATACCGGAATTAACATCAGAGGACAGGGAAAGGGAACCATAGAATTATAGAATCAGAGAATTATAGAATAGTTTGGGCTGGATGGGACCTTTAATGGTCATCTAGTCTAACCCCTCTGCAATGAGCAGGACATCTTCAGCTAGATCAAGTTGCTCAGATCCTCTTCCAACCTGACCCTGAATGTTTCTAGTGATGGGGCATTTACTACCTCTCTGGGAAAGCTGTTCCAGTGTCTTACCACCCACACTGAAAAAATTTTCTTCCTTACATCTAGTCTGCATCTACTCTTTTAAAACAGTTATCCATTGTCCTATTGCAACAGGCCCTGTTAAAAAGTTTGTTCACATTTTTCTTATAAGCCCCATTTATATACTGAAAAGTTGCAATAAGGTCTCTCTTCTGGACCCTCCCAACAGGTCCATATTTTTCTTGTGACCCCAAAGCTGGACCCAGTAGTTCAGATGGGGTCTTATGAGAATGGTGTAGAGGGGGACAATCACCTCCCCCAACCATCTGGCCCTGCTTCTTTTTTTGTAGCTCAGGATGCAGTTTGTTTTCTGGGCTGCAAGCGTACATTGAAAGACACTGAAGTGTTGGAGCTTGTCTGGAGGGAATAAAGCTGCTGAGGGATCTAGTGAGTAAGGTATGAGGAGCAGCTGAAGGAGCTGTGACTGTTTAGCCTGAAGAAAAGGAGGCTCAAGGGAGACTTAGTTGCTCTCTACAGTGACCTGAAAGGAGGTTGTAGTAAGGTGGGGGTTGGTCTCTACTGCCAGGCAATCACTGACAAGATGAGAGGAAATGGCCTCAAGGTGCACCAGGGGAGGTTCAGGTCAGCCATCAGGAAGAAATTCTTCACTGAATCGTTGGTCAGTGTCACAGGCAGAGTGGGACCTTCAAACAAAATTTGTTAGAGAAGCCCTCTTGTTGAGTCACGAGGTGCAGAAAGGACCTGTTTGCTTTATAAGCTTCTTCCCAGGGAGGAGCCTGGGTGCAGCTGGATCCAATCTTAGCCCCAGACTTTGTCACCGGTTTGTCTAAAGGATTCAGTAGGTGTAATTGAACCTTTATACTTTAACTTTTAAAAGTTATACTGAACCTTAAACTTTTTTTTCAGTATTAAGAATGGCAAACCATATATATTTATATAAACATATGTGATTTATTATGATAATGATAATACAAAAGATTTTAATCAGAATAATTTATTACACAGTATGAGAGTTATAACAAGTCTTATAGTGCACTATGAAGGAATATTGAAGCAATTATATTAAAGCAATTGTATTAAAGCTGGCAAAACCAATTATTAAATACAGATTGATGTTGCCCACCCATACCAATGACATTGGGCAAACCTCTTTTGCTAAACCTTGAGGAGTAACCTTGAGGGATATCTCCACTCGGGGGAGGAATCTCTACACATGCAATCCAAGAAAGGATATGTTAAAAGACCCTATTGTTAAAACTTGGGACTGGGCTCCCCAGACTAGCTGTGCCACCTCAGCAGTTTTAGGTAAGTTACGAGTAGGATCACTTATTTGTTCCTTTATCTGGGTATTTTGCTGGATCTCGCACATCTTTGTGTCATTATCAGTATGTTTAACTTTGCGATTGATGAGTCAGATTGGTTTCAGTGTTATTCAACACCAAAAGCAGCATGATGTCCCCTTCTTCTTCTGATAGCTTTCCAAAAAAGGCATTGTTCGAGTTGGTTTGCCACATTCCAGACAGAGCATCCTGCTACTGTCAGGCGTTGGAATGGGCTGTCCAGGGAGTTAGTGGAGTCAGCATCTCTGGGAACGTTCAAGAAATAACTAGACATGACACTTTGTTGAAATGGTGGTGTTTGGGCAAAGGTTGGACTTGGTGATTTTGTAGATCTTTTCTAACCTTAATGATTCTATGACACTATGATTGCCAGCTCAAGTCCAATTTTTCCTCCACCGACACTCCCATGTCCTTCTCTACAAGGCTACTCTTCAATCCATTCATCAGTATTGATACTGGGGGTTGCCTCAACCCAGGTGGAGGACCTTGCACCTGGCTTTGTTGAATCTCATGAGGTTCCTATGGCTGTCTCAAATCACCTCCCCAGCAGATCCAGTAATGCATCCCCTGTTGTAGGGATATCTATTACCTGGTTCAAGAAATTATCCTCTGTGCATTCCAGGACTCTCCTGAATTGCCTACAGCTCACTGTGCTACTTTCCCAGCAGATGGCAGGGTGGTTGAGGTCCCCCAGCAGGACAAGAGCCTGTGAGTACAATGCCTCTTTATAGCCAGAGTGAAGAGGCTTTGTCTCCTTGACATTGCTCTTTTCAGTGGTGCCCAGTGACAGAACAAGGAGCAATGGCTATAAACCAAAACACAAGAAGTTCTGCCTCAACGTGAGGGAGAGCTTCTTCTCACTGAGCATTGCACAGCACTGGAACAGGCTGCCCAGGGAACTCATGGAGTCTCCCTCTCTGGAGGCATTCAAAACCCACCTGGACGTGCTCCTGTATAACCCACTCTAGGTGATGCTGCTTTGACAGGGGGCTTGGACTAAATGATTTCCAGAGATACTTTCCATAAAGATGAGAAAGATGAATCCTATCTGTTGCCAGCAGACCTGGTGCCATGTAGACCATTCTACTATTGAAAACCCCCTAATTTTTGAAGTGACACCATCCATGGAGTTGTGTATTAATAGACTGGGTCCATCCAAGAATATACATTTCCAAACTAAAAGATAAACAAAAATCATGCTATAAAGACAGCAAAAAGACTAAGTCATATAATTTTAAAAATAGGTAAGAGAGAGTAAAAATGAGACAATAAAATGTACCAAGTAGCACCAAGAAGTGATTCAAGAAATGTTGAATAAGGAAAATATTATTGAAATAATAAAGAAAATGTTTAAGCAACAGAAGTCTGACAAAGAGGATAAAAAGATTAACTTTGGAAGATGCTGAAGAGATTTAGAAAATAGTGGGTTGATCCAAAGGGCAGGGAAACCAAAAGATGAAGTTAGTTTTCTTGCATATTTCTTGATAGGGAGAGAAGAAAGATGATAAGAGGTCAAAGAGGCATAGGCGCAAAGCAGATGAAGACAGTGAACACCAAAAGACAAGCAGTGCTCTCAGCAGATTGAATGGAAAGACTGAGATAGATTTTAGATGATATTGTGAAGACACGAGTGACAGGACTTTGTATCAGTGTAGATATTGATGAAGGAAGAATTGAAAGAAAATTAAAGGAGTAAGTTTGTCAAGCAAACCACAGCTACTGAGAGTAGTGAATAGGTAACTGAGTAGAGAGATTTGAAGCAAAAGTTGGAAATCTATTTTTTGAGCTTTTCAGTGTACATGCTTCTTTTTCTTTGTATAAACACAATATTTCTTGCTTTCTAGGTTTTTCTGGAGGTGGTTCATCTGCCTGGCATTGTAAGGTAATGTTCACCAGTTAGGTAGAACTGTTGATTCATTTTAAGCATAATGTGTGATTTATTTAGTATATTTACTAGCCACACACTTAGATTAGGGGTTTTTATTTATTTATTTACCTGAAATTATGGTAACTTAATACATTATGTATTTTAAATATTATTAAAGTAGAAATGTTTTATTGTATACCCATAAATAAAGAACTTATTGTAGAAAAAAATAATTATAGTCTGTGGATTAAATTAACCAATTCCTTCTATTCAAGTTTAGAGGATATCCTATATTTTAATAGAATATTAATGTGGAATAGCAATTCTCTCCCCCCTTTAATTGGCTTATTAATCACAATTAGTACTATGAACACTTCAGACATGCTACTTTCTAGTCCTTGTCCAGTGCATGTAATAAAAAGTGTAATAATCTCTATTGTGAAACACTCATTAAGCAACTCAATATTACTTCAATTCTTGTGCAGATTTAGTCTTCTCAACAGACTAGGGATCCCAAATCTTATTTCTTCATTCAGAACTGAGGGAAAGGAAAGGAATAAAACAATGCAAAACCAGTCTAAATAAGGGCAATGAAACATGAAAGTAAGTAAGTTCTTACAATATTATTTTATTGCTGTAGATCTAAAAAGGATTAGATCTACAAAGGATCTCTACCAAAAGTGAAATCAAATGAAACAAAAGAATTGTTCCATTTGAATATAAAAAAATCTACCTGTTTATAGCTGTCCTGTAAATATACTACATCTAAGGGACCGTGCATATACTTTCATGTGCTTAACCAGTAACTCAACTGATATATTATATTACTGTCAGATTTTTGTTATATATTTTTTAATTCTGTAATAAGAGAGGCCTTTATTCTACCACTGAGTTTGCAGGTCTCATCCTTAATATTCAAAAATAAAAAATCAAAATTGGCAAATTTTTTTTAGATTAAAAATCGACTTGCACTTACAAATGTGAAATAATGAGGACCTGGTAAAAACAGATAGTGAAGCTTTTAATATTTTGAGAGATATGTATTTTTAAATAATTATTTCATCTCATTATTTGCTAATAAGTGTTCATCTCATGTCATTTTTTCTGACATTTGGTGCTCAGGTCAGTTGCCTGCAGGTAATGACAAATGCCAGCTAATATGGGCAAGTGAATGAAGCCTTAAGCACACAATATTTCTAATGTAGCATATGTAGATATTAACCAGACAGTTCTAGGCTAGAGATAATTGTTTGTACCTTATTACAGAGTCAATGAAATAGCCATATTTGGAACGTCGCTTATGCTGTCTAAAATGCTGAACAATGTTCCAAAAGTACTTGTTGCCTTCTAATTCGTTTTACAAGGTAATATAGGTAATGAAGTTACAAAGGTGTTGCTGTTTAAGGGCAAATAACAGTGATGAGAGTAGAGAGACTCAGCAAAATGTTTCAATCACATGCACATGGAATTGCATGAATTACATTAATTTTCTATTCTTTAGGAAAGATGGCACAGTCCAAGAAAGAAGCCCTGGTGTAATGATTCCTAACACTTCCTTATCCTGTTGGGAAGATTGTGGAGCCCAGGATAAGTCTTGCTTTTGTTGCTGATATACCTGATACAACAAAGCTCACTTAGATTTGCATCTGGCAAGGGCCATGAAGATCAAAAAAAGGGCTTCTACAGATACATCAGCAGCAAAAGGAAGACCCAGAAAGTGTGAATCTGTAACCAAGTGGTGCAGAGTGCATGGCAACAAAGGACATGGAAAAGGCTGAGGTACTCAATGCCTTCTTTCCTCTGGTCTTTATTGTTAAGACTAGCTTTCAATGATCCCTGGTTCCCATGGAAAAGTCTGAACTTGGGAAGTTTTAACATTTCAACAAACTGGACACACACAGATCTGTGGGATTTAGTAGGATGTACCCACAAGCACTGAGGAAGCTGGCATCAGCCAGCTGATGTCATTATGAGGCAACTTATGATTATCCATGAAAAGTAATGGCAACCAGAGAAGCAAGCAGGAGGATCCAGAGAACTACAGGTGGGTGTCCCGGTTTGAGACAAATTAGGAGGAAGACTAGGGAGGTCTCCTCTGNGGGAAGGAAAGAAAAAAAATGAATGATGATAGATAATAAGCCTCTCTTGGTGGAGGAAACCTGGATGAATTCAGAGTCCTTTTTCCTGGGTGTGGCTCTGCTCTGTCTCCTCTGGCTAGAGTACAGCGTAGGCCCCTCTCCGGGCCCAGGGTGTAGGCCCCCTTGTGATGGCAGAACAGAGTTCAGTTGTACAGTTCCAGAGGAAGAGGGAAAAAAACCACAGTCCCAAGAAAACTTTTCTGCCTTGAGCTAGCAGGCTAGCTAAAAAGCCAAGAGTTTTTAACTCTCTGTCTCTCTCTCCTGAGAAACACAGGGCCGAAAGCTAGCTAAAGGAAAAAAAGTAAAAGTTCCCTTCCGAGCTGCAGCAGCAAAAACGGAGGCAGCCTCAGCAGTGACAAGTGGAGGAATGTGTGTATGTCCTTGAAGGAACTGTGCTGAGAAATTCTTCTGGTAGCTTTAAAGGCACAGAGTTCATATTTTGCATGAAGCAGGCGATAGGGAATACAGCATCATAAAGTCACCCCAAGACAGTGGGTCAGCCACATTTCAGAATATTGTTATCATGATCTAGCCTTTGAAAAGAGAGGAGGGGCACAGTCTGAGACAAGCTAAATATTCCATGCATTAGGGAATGTCATTCAGCTCCAAGATGTAGAGCCTTAAATGCTAATGACTGAACATAGTTGCTTATATATGAATTAGGTATCTAAACTTCCTTTAGAGTCAGTTGTGTTGTTGTCAACATAGTCAATGAAAACTTAAGTAATATTGGTACCTATATCTTCCCTATATCTACACAAATAAGTTTAGGGATCTAAATTTTGAAACTAAATCTGACACAATATGTGATAGGAGAAAAAATTATTTCTAGACTTATGGTTGTTTACAAAGAATTAAATGGAATTTTTTTGCTAAGTAACTGCCATTTGCTGTATCTAAAATCAGTGCAAAAACACCGTTTACACTGTTAACATAGTTGAAAAATATATAACTCTGAAAGTTCTATAATGAATTTGCCATATATTAAGAATAATGTACTTTTTTTTACATTATGTTTTCTTTTTTCTTTCCTCCTTTTATATTAGGCATAACTCTACTCTACTAGTAACTCTGGTTATGAATACGCATGCTGTCTGGGAAACAAGCATATTCAAATAATTACCAGCTCCACATCCTGCTACACACATTTGACTGAACTTTGATTGCTTGGAATGAATATGCATGTGGAGAAACAAATACTGAAAGAAGCAAGTATGTTCAAATTGAAATTGACTGACTTTTAATTTGTACAGGAAAATTAAGTGCTATTTAAAAAATCTGAGTGGCCCAACCATCTAGCTCTTTTAATCATACTTAAAATAATTAGCAACTAAAAATCAGCTTTTATCTGTTAACAGTAGCCAATGTTCTTCTGTCATTTCTAGGGCAGCTGCTAAAGTACATGTACAGAGCACAAAAAATTTACAAAGAGTATAATGACCATCTATTATTCAGAGGATTAATTTACAAAATATCAATGATCGTTTAGCTGTTATTTTGCACATGAAATCCCTATAGATTTCTATGATATACCTTGAAATTTGCTTTCCAGTGTAACAACTACAGACCAATACTTAAAGGATTGAGGGATTGGCTTTTGAATATTAGAATAGGTCAAGCAGTGAGTCATCAATAGATAAATATTAAAAGATAGTGAGAAAAAAGAAAAAGGAAGTTCGAGAAATATATAAAAAGCAACATGTTTTTCTCCTTTCCCCTTTATAAAATCAGTAAGTTTATGAATAAAGAACATTAGTAATGCAAGTTAAAAAATATTTATATGAAGATTGTATCTTCTTTTATAGGGAAAATAAAAAAAAATGGAGAATTACTGCTACCAAGTCTCACGGTATTTGTAGGAAGTTTGAGTTTGTAATTTTTTTTCAGAAGAAGAGATAAAACTTTCTTCAATGAAGATATGGTAAAGTTAGTGCTAGGGAGTAAATTATAAACTTTCTCTGCTTTTACAATCTACAGTATGAAACAGTGAAAACAATTTACAAATTTAAGTTGAATTTGTCAAATTACTTCGGAAATAGGCAAAGTAAAAAAAACTTATTAAGATGTACTTTATGCTACTTTATATTATTTTCTCTTTATATAATATTTCAAAGTATTTTGAACAGATACTTCATAAGAGCAAAACCAGAGTTGTGGTATGTTCAAGGAAAGTAAGGGCTGAGGAAGAATGTGGAAGTGTTTGATGTCATTTCTATTTGGTTCAAAACCTCACGATCAGAGTGAGTCTCTGGGGTGTAGGAAACCATTTGGTTTCAGGTTCATTTTCCATTCCTGCTAACTGAAATCATTGTTCTTGCTGAGCATTGCATATGGCACCAGTTAGCAGAATATTCTGAAGTACAAGGCTTTCAATCATATTTTGTAACGTCTTTTGTCAAACTAATAATTTACTGATTAAAGTAAGGACCAGAATCAAATGATAAGGCTCCTCTCAGACCTCTTCAGTACATGTCTCTACAGGTGAGCTAGTCTTTGTATGCTTCTTCTTTGCTCAGTGAAGAGAAATAAGCACTTCTAGGGCATGATTCATTTCATCCTAAAGTAGATGTCAGAAATAGGTCAGGTGGATTTCTCCCCAAATAGTGCCTCTTCTTCTCTATTGACTATAAAGAGAACCCAGGGTGACTGGCTCAGCTGTGTGGTAGACAACTAACATAAGATAAAATTCATCCTACCCTGGATGTGTCAGCAAGTAATACTACAAGAGTTCAGATATCCAATAATGGATGACCTAGTTTATGGATACACTTAGGCACTAGGACTCTATTTTTCTGCATTGCTACTATCCCATTCTTGTTTTACTCCCTTTTCAGGAAGAAAGATAACTAGTTCTTGTCGAGACTTGAGCGACCTTCTATTAGTCTTGAATTATTCAGTATCTCAGATGAGTATCTCTTCATGGAAAATATATGCAGAACTGCTTTTCGTATTACTTTCATTATTCTGTCATGATCTGTAACACAGTGAGAAAGAGAATTAAATGCTAATCAGAAGATATATGTCTGATAATGTGAAAGGTTTGTATCTGAAAGCACATGCAAAAGTCTCTTGAATGCCATCAAATATTAAAAGATTGGTTTGGCTGGAGCATAGCAGCATTCTTATAAATAAAAATTATTTAAATTAACATTTCTATAAGTACTTATAAAAATTATTTCTACATAAATCCTAGATAATAAATTTTCATCAAACATATGAAGAACAACTTCAGGTTAGATCTATATCAGACATTTCACTCTTCAGGCGGTGTGGAATCAATCTGGACATGCAGTAAATCTAATGCTTGGGATTTTCCGAACATAGAGAGAACTTTGTAGAATTAGTCCAACATATCCCGAATCAGACCTTCTATACGTATATACCTGACCTATGCATGTGCAGCAAGAGCATTATGAAGTTGTGTGCTAGGATTTCTGGTCAAGAAAATATCAGTGTCTTTCTGCTGAACGGATTTGATCCAGAATATGTTGGATCAACAGGTTGTAAACCTTCCAGCGTTGGTTTGTCTGACTTAATTTCAGGCCAGCTGAATAAAACCACTGACTGCTATCTTGAAGTTATGATTTTATGAGTTAAATTTTGAGCTAGAGTAAAAATATAACTACATTCAAATTTCAAATATGTAAATCCTTAAGAGAAATATCAAGAAAAAAAGAGAAAATGCTGTCCATCCTGTGAGACCTCAACAAGGCTCAGGTTAGGCAAACTAAATTATGTCGAAATCACCACATTAAAGTCACTACTTTTACATAGTAGCTCACCATTTCTTTAACAAAGAGTCAGAAACTTAGTTCTCTTTCCAAAGTAGGGAATTAAAAGTTACTGTTCTTGTACATCATTCCCTCATTGTCATTCAATATTTTAATTATCAGCTGGTGATTCCCTCTTGTGCTTAACCACTTGAGATCCCTTAGCTTTCTTGGATCTCTGCCTATAGCATTAAAAAAAAAAAAGGCAAAAGCACTTTCTCTGCCTTCCTACATGATGGTCATGCTGAGCTGTGAAATCATCCAGCAGAGATTTACTCTCTCACCAGCTTTACAGTGAGCTAAAGAGGAAGCATTAAAAATGTTCCATAGCCTTCTGTCTGCCAGCATACCTCTGCTTTCTGCCAACAAGAGGTAGAGACAGAGAAGAAAAATAAAAGTGTCCAATTTGATGTTTTCCTTAAAGAATATAGCGAGAAAAAAATATGTCCGTCTCCTGCAGTTTTAGTTCCTCTGTAGCCCAGGATTTCCTTTGGTGTAAATATTAAAGATGAAGGGTTATGTGGTCTGTATCTGCATTTCTTACATAGGCTAGCTACAAGAATAAACTAAAATATCTGTTTCCTAGATACATAACACCATTGGAATGCAGTGCTTTTATACAGTAGAGGCAGATTGGCAAAGGGCAGATTATAGTGGGAAAAAAATAAAGCATTGCTTTCATTTTAGAAAAAAAAACACTGACCCTTTCAGTAAATGACCCATTACCGTCAAGATAACTGAGTTCATACATAATTGGTTTGAGAGTCTTCCCTTTTCATATCTGGATTTTTAAATGAAATTATGATTTTCAAGGTAATGAATTGTAACTGTAGCTGCAAACTCAACAGAATGAGAGAAGAAAGAAATTAAGCTTTTGATTTACTCTCTGTTGCTGACACCGTCGCCTTACACAGTCTTAAACACAAATTATAACAAGTCAAAGACTTGTTAAGGAGGCTTTCAGCGCTAAAAAGAAAGGCCCATTAAGAAGGAATATGTAAAATTGGACAATTCAGTGACTCAAAATGATCTAGGGCAGAGATTGAAATAGAGGACTGAGCCATTTGAAACCTATTGTTAGGCAGCTTTTGGACTACACGTTCTGGAAAGGATTTTTTTTTTGTCAATATATGCCTAATTACATCATCCACAGTTGAAAATAAATCAGCAGTGCCTTGGCAGCCAGGAGGGCCAACTGTGTCCCGAAGTGCATCAGGCACAGCATCGCCAGATAGCCATTGTCCTGCTCCACTCTGCACTGGGGTGGCCTTACCTCGGGTGCTGTGTGCAGTTTGGGACAACACAATATAAGAAAGTCATTAAGCTGTTAGAGAGCGTACAAAGGAGGGCAAAAAAGGTGATGAAGGGCCTTGAGGGGGAGCTGTATGAGGAGAGGCTGAGGTCATTTGGTGTGTTTAGCCTGGAGAAGAGGATACTGAGGGGAGACCTCCTTGCAGTCTACAGCTTCCTCATGAGGGGAAGAGGAGAGGCAGGCACTGATCTCTTCTCTGTGGTGACTAGAGACAAGATCTAAGCAAATGGCCTGAAGTTGTGCCAGGGGAGGTTTAGGGTGGATATTAGAAAAAGGTTTTTCATGCAGAGCATGTTTGGGCACTGGAAGAGGCTCCCCAGAGATGTGGTCACAGCACCAGCCTGACACAGTTCAAGAAGCATTTGGACAATGCTTTCTGGCACATGGTGTGACTCTTGGGGATCGTGCTGTGGAGATCCAGGAGTTGGACTTGATGATTTTTGTAGGTCCTTTCCAAATCAGCATATTCTGTGATCCTGTGATTGTAAAAAAGAAGAATGTCAACCTAAATAAATGGATTATCACATAATTTTATGAAAAAAAGAAAGGAGCTTTCACTGTTCACATGCTTGTGTTAGGATCTCCTACACAGTACTTTTATTTGAAACTTCCTAAATCTTAATGTTCTGAAACAAGCCAGAGGCCACAGATTTTACCAGCACAACAAACACTGATGTCAAGTTGTTGCAAATGTGAAGGAGACAGCATTTAGAAGTAATGTTAATTAAATTTCTTTCTTCTGGAACAAAAAGGATGAAAAGATACTTAAAGTCAAAAGTTTTGAATGCTAAGTGAGACATCTCTGAATTTTTACGTGGAGCCACAGCTTTATTACATGGGCATAGAAGAATTTTAAGAGTTATGCAACTTTCAAAGTTATGCACTTGAATGCAATCAATCTGAAGTACAGAGACAACTAGCGTACATCTGTACCCATCTGTAGACACACTCCAGAAAGGCCAATATAACCATGAAAGAGTAATTCAATAGTACATTGATCCACTAAGAGTGCAAATGGGAACAAGACCAAACTACAGAACAGAAGGAGTCACAGGGTACTTTAAAAAGGTTTAACTTTTCAGACTGCTCAAAGCATTTTGTAGAACTTTTAAACTCTAAGTACAATTGGAGTACCAAGAAAATGATGAACCGTCACAGAGAGACATTCTAGCTATACATGATTTCTCAGTCGAAAGTAATATTTTAAGAGCTATCCAGAAGAAAGTAATGATAGAAAATTGTCTAGTGTGTGCCCTGATGTCCTGTGTTCTCATTGTGACAAACTACTCATATAGGTAGGCAGCAAATCAAATGCTTGCCATAAATTCTGATTAGATTTGAGGTGCGTCTCTTTGTGTTACCTAGACTAGCCCTTTGGCTCACTTTCTGGTTTGCTTCAAATTCTTAGTCCCTGACCGTACATATTGCATGAAAGCTAATTCATATCAGGGTTCTGTTCTTGAGTAATGCCTGTGGTTCTTTCAAATAGGAAACTCATTCTTACCTTATAAAAAATTCTTCACTGGAACTATTGAAAAGCACTCTGTCAAGTTTAGCCCCATCTTCCCAAAACAGACAAGAAATCAAAAATCTAGAGAGTCTTGATGATTCAAACATTCTTACTTGTTCTTATGTCACACCTTGTTATTCAGTATCTATCTTTAAAGTCACTCTTGCAGATGTCAGCACAATTAAGGGTAGACCAACATTATATATTTCTATCTAATTTTGAAATGAGAAAGACATCAGTAGCCAAAGGTGGCTTTATTTCGGAAAGCAACGTGTGAACAAGACCACATTAAAAACCGTATGGCTTTCAAATACTAAAGGTATCTTTGGCCACAACTTCATATCTGACTATCTGGTATTAGAAGTGAATCAAAATCTCCTGTCATTTCTGACAAAGTAACAAATACAAATTTCTCTCCGGGACGTGGTACAAAATCTGTTGTTTCTTTTAATCTCTTTACTCCAGAACATATTTCCTTCTTATATAGACTGAATATTAGCCTACTGTTCTTGTCTGAAAACCAGACTTGAATACTGAGTAAGGAATTTTATTTCATTGTCATAAGGAAATGGCAAGGACACATTTATTTGGGTCTTGCGGCTACTGAAGTGACGTTAGAGCAAATCTCCTTAGCAGTCCTCTATATGCTTCACAAATACATTGGTTAACAAGGCTTTGGCAAGCTACTGCCTCAAGGTCAGGAAAGAAATTTTTCTTGTTTCTACTATTGTAAGGAAAGAAAAAAGATAAAAGCACTTATCAGAAGGTGTATAATGAATGCAGACATATATTTCCTTCTATCCACATCTCCCATAATCTATTTGGTACACAAAAATTTGTATCAAACGAACTGCAGCCCAGAAACTTCTTTACACTGATGATAAACAGAGCTGATGGTCACATGTTCTTGCTTATATTCACAAACAGATTAACCATATTTGTGTTACTCTGAAATCTAGAAATTCCCTTGGATTTGTCTGTGAGTTGCAAAGACCATATTATTTTGGTTATAATCTTCTTCTGGAGAAGGCAACCAGGTTTTTATATACAGGAACAATAAATCATAGAGAAGGGAGAGGGTGTTCAACAAGGCAACAGAGGAAGAGAAAATGCAGGACGTTGATGAATCCAAATTACAAATTTTTTATCTTTTTAAGATAGGTATGAACAAAGAGAGTAAAACCACTCCTTGCTGACTATTTGTGTTGATAAGTTAAAAATGCATCTAATAACAGTAAAATTTACAACTAACATAAGCCAAGGCTTCCTATGAGCCTCTTTTTAATTCATGCATCTTTAGAGAGCATGCCAAAGGATGTTCTAGTTTCTGCCAAGGGTGCATGGGTTTCCAAGAGTCCAAGGGTTTATAACTGAGAAGTATGATTTTTAAAAGCTAACACATTTTACACAGACACTAGTGATGTATAATAACTAACCACTAAATTTTAGTCCCACATTTTGACGCCATCAAGATGCAGATGGACAGACTGGTCAAAGAAAGGCCAAAAATATGATTGTGTTTACTTAAGTACGTAATTAAGATTTAACAAAGAATTGTTGTTCGATTCAGAGGTCCACATGCTCAGGATGTTCACAAACTTCTGGCTGATGGAAACTGTGATGCTAAAATATTAGAAAGATCTTCCTAGATTTTTCTGTACTCTATCTTTCTCCCAGGAACTCCTTTTACCTGTTCTTGGGGCTGCACACTCCAAGACAATTCTTTGATTTCTCACATTTTAATAGTTCCCATAGTAAAACATTCTGTTCCACGACCTTCTTTCCATTTTCTGACACAGTGCAAAAGTATTCAGTCCATTGTCCTTAAGTTGCTGATACTAGGCTATGCACATGGCTTTCTTGAGAGCTTTAATTTTAATGTAATTCTTTTGTCTTTGTTCAGTAAGATATTTTATCCAATTATGTGGTTTCTGATAATAATTCTATCACTAGCAATTTACAAGAGTGAGCCTTTCAGCTTTAGAATCAACATGTCACACAGTATTAAAGTAAAAGGAAAAATCAGACTGGATGTGTTATACGCTGGCAGCCCACAAGGAAAGTATTTTGCTTTGAAAATACACTCTTTTAAAATCCTTCTTTGTGAACATCTGAAAAGTGCTTGAAGATTTCTCTCTTACCTGCATCCGATTTAGAATTAATGCTGAAACTTTTTCTGAGTCAAATTCAGGCCAGAGCCGAGAGAAGCCCGAGGGAGAAAAGGAAAATGACAAAACATAATTTCATTATTTCAGACAGATATTGTTGATTAAAGACTGATGTCTTAAAGCTCACCTGGTGTAAAAGCTTACACAAGCTTCATACTTTTTCTTGTGATTACAAACAGAATCATGACATGCTTGATATGATACAGAGTTATCGAGTGTAATTTGGATGTGCAATCCTTGGATGTTTGAGTTTAGTTCAGACAAATCAATTGAAAAAATAGGTCAGAGAGCCAAAAGTCTTGGCAAGGAGATCTGATACTTCTTTACTCTACCTCTCACTCCTTCTCAAAACAACTTAACGTTATATAGTTATAAAAAAAAAGGGTGGCAATAGGTGGTATTTTGAGACAGTGGTAGATGGATGACAAACACAAAATCAGTTCTGAATAGAAGCTGGACAAAAGAGAGGATGTCCTGGTGCATGCCTGCTGACAGTGGATACTTATTCTTTGGTAACTGAATCAAATTACTAGCTAAGTTTAGATGTTTAGTGTTATTATCAGTGAGATGCATTTCCTGACTGGATACAAACACTAAAACCGTTGCAAAAAGACTTAAGAAATTTATTAGATACTCTCTCTGTGTCCAGGTAATTTTAGGGTGCATGACAACGGTGATAAGGTTGTTGGAAAATATTCTGGAGCACTGCAATATACAGAAGCACTTATTACTCACAGATGAGGACTCCTGCTTATGAAAACTTAAAAATCTATGTGAAATTTCAATCTTGTATCAATAGTGTACAATAGGCAAGAATGCTAATTTTTGTTTTCATTGGGGTAGAAAGCGTCAGAAGGGGAGGGGAAATGGATTGTGGGTGGGTTTTGTGCATTGTTGTCTCTGATCAGAGAGTCAAATATCAGCTAGACACATTGCAGATGGTATGATAAGTTACACAACCACTTGAATTTTGAGGTAGGGAAAGAGTCACTTTCTTTAAGTTTTACTGTTAAATACCTTTGTGAGTCAGTTTATTATGATAGATCTGATCCAGTGCTGAATGAGTTTAGATAAAAGAATTCAACGGACTTTAAAAAGCTTTGAAACTTACTTTATATGTATAAGAAAATAGCATCTAAATCAAATCATGTCTCATAAATAGATTTACTGGAAGCAAAATCCAATAAAAAGTATATGGACTCATATTTAAACAGTACAAATTGCACAACAGATATAGGCCTACCTAAATAGAAGAGGATGTCAAAGAGTCATTCACTGCAAAAAGTATTTCAAAGATGATGTATAGGTGTACTAAAAGCTTAGATTTATGATGCCAAATGTAAAGTTGACTAGATTTTAAAATCCCTGTCTTTAAATGACTGTATCTCTAAGTGACTTGATCATAGACTTGAATTCTTATTGCACCATAGTCACTACAGAGTCATATCGCCTTTGTGATTTTACTGAAGTTATTATTTTTAATCTAATAGCTTTGTGATTCCAGTAAATATATGCAGCGCATATCTTCACTGCTCTCTGTCAGTATAAGGTTGTGGTCATACTGCAGTAAGAAGTTCTATAGAGCACCTTTCAGAACTACTTCTGAAATTTCTATTGCATTTTTTGAGTGCTGCATTTTAGCTCACATTCAGTACTGGGCACTGTGTCTTCATTTGCAGAAAGTGTGTCTTCCTGAATCCGGAAATTAACTTGGTGTGAAAAATTGTACACATGTTGAGTTTTATAAATGTAGTGGGTGTTTGCTTGCTCTAAACATTTTTGGAAGTTATTTTAGTGTTATTTTTTTAGGTGCTAGAGATGGATATATTGTACATCACAGGAAGGAAAATTTATTAGGCTAGTAATATAGGTACTCATTTTAATTAATGAATATGGAAGATAAATGCAACTGCTACATAGTGGGATGGCATTTTAGTGTGTTAAACATATAAATATTTCAGGCAGTCATTTGACGGAATCTTGGCAGTATTTCTTAATATAAGAAGTTTGGCCCAACCAAGTTACTCATACGAGCATTCATACTACTGTCAGTGAGACTGTTTACTAAATATTAATTCATGTGTAAGAGTCTAAAGAATTGAATCTATTTATTTCATTGCTATCTTATGAGATCATTGTGAATAATTAATCATGAGTAGCATAAATGAAATCCATTAGTATAAACATATGTGAATATCTGGTTGCCATTTTCAGTCAGGGATCCTTAATCTGGTCCTTAGACTGTGGCAGTTTTCTAGAACTATTTCGAAATTGGAATATATTCAGTTTTATAATTAATAAATATGTCTATATTTTACCTACAAAAATTATGAGAAAATTAACTTTTTATATATTTATAAACAGAAAAGAGGATGGATGTGTGTAAATGCTGCCTAGTGTGTACATGTAACTGTTAACAATATTGAGTCCCAGATATGTATAAGTTTTTTCATGTCTTTCTGGGTGAGACAGGATGATACATGCATGGGAATCTGCATATGTGATTACATATGCATATGTATATATATGTGTGTGTGTGTGTGTGTACATTTATATATGTGTACAATTTAGTTAATATTTAAATGTTTTCAGTGTATTCCATACCCAATTGACATTCTTTTTTGCTGCAGGGTAAAGCTGAGAGAAGCATGAGAAGAAGGAAGAAAGGCTTTCTTGTCAGAAACCTAAATTCAGTCTTTCTTTTTGTTAGACTGATACACTCACTTATTTCAGCTCTAAATGTGTTGATGTGCAACTCCATCAAGTGTCCAGGTAAAAAAACCCACAGAATACAGAAGTAACAACTGTATTGCTCTCATCTTCCATCCAGACACAAATAAGAAATATCTTTTGGCTATAGCTGGTAAATAATGTTCCAAAAATATTAGCATGAAGGAAAGCTTCAGTGCTCTTGATCTAAGAAAAAAATATTTTTTATGAGTCAAAGTACCTTAAATAGCAGATGATTGTGTGCACAGTAGTTTTGAATAGGATATTTGCATTGGATAATTCAGCTTATTCTGGTTATATTCTTGTTAGATTTCTTTTTTTCCCCCATGGATATTTTTTCAGCCTCCATTTTATTTATTTACTCTGTGTTCTTTTACTGCCTTGCCTTTCAAACCATCTAACTTGCATCCATTTGTTTGTTATATTTTTGCTCTCTCACTTAATTGTAATACACTCAGGTTAAACCAGAATTTTTGACCTCCAGCATCTCAGAGGAGGTGTGAGTTATTCAGCAATGCTTGCAGGACACGTGGCATAGGACAGAGAGGTATGTGTTTTCAGACGTATTTTCTAGTCCTTGGCCAGCAATTCAATGGTACATGTTGAAGCATCCTGATAGCTGTTTTATATCATGCAGCAAGTAGTGGTCCTGAGCTTCCAATATGACAGGAAGTTTTGCTGGAATGATGTAGCTAAAGCTCTTTTCATAATCCCTACGTTAGTTACAGAAGAATGATTTCTCCAAATCTTTGCTGAGCCACTGAGACAGCTCCTTGAAAAGCTATTAATATGCTGGCCTTATAGCCTGTCTTTGTAATAGGGAGAGAAGAATTCAGTTTCAATGGAAAGGTAAATGATGGACCATTCATCTCCAGCAAGAATTAAAGCAGTATATGCTTATACATAATAATCCCAAAAAAAAAAAACCAAAATGAAAATAAGTGTCCTTTGTTTTGGTATATTTCCTTAAAGTAAAAATGTTGCTGTTGTAATAGACAAGCAGAGTTCTGTCTCAGACAGATGATTACAAGTATTGATTTTTTCACCACTATCATTATCGTGATAAAAATTTAGGGTGACATTTAATGCAGGGCAGAAAATTAAACAAACAAAACCAAACCAAAAATCCAGGCAGAAGTACGTATGCATTTAGATAGTAATCTAATTATTGCTGCATAATCTTTTAAATAGCAAAAAAAACCCCCAAAACAACAAAACCAAAATACAAATCCCAAAACGATGTAGTAAACAAAACAAAACAGAATAAACCAAACCAAACCAAACCAAACCAAAACCAAAAAACCCAGTAGTCATTTGCAAATACACTTCATCTCACTAGTTTTGTTAAGGATAAACTTGGACAAAACTTAGTGGATATTTTAAACCTTGTACTTTAAAAGAATTTAGAAGGCTAAGATTTCCAGAAAGACCTGTAGGGTATCCTAACCATCTACGCATCCCTAGTAAGGTTTCTGAACATGTTTGGGAGCTTCATGGTCTTGTGACAGAGGCACCCTACTCGTGTCTCTTGGAAGGCTGATCCTTTAATCCTGTGTTGACTACCACAATTAATCTAATAACGTTAAATGCATCTACTAGTAAGGTAACAACAGGTAGTTCCAGTTTTTGTAGAATCTTATGTTGGTAAAAGCAGTTTTCCCTGTCATGAGAGCTTTAGTGCTGGTGGCCCTGAAAAAACCTTTTTCAGAGGTTTTTGATTCTTTTCATTGATTGCATATCCTATCTTTGCACCTAATTTAGTTGCTAGGGGTTGCCTCACTGGAGTTTAGGAACTGGGGCATAGATGCTGCAGTTCTTGTTCCTTAATCCTCAGTCCCTCAACTATTAGTATAATACACTGCATTCAAAAATGTCTGAGGGACTTGATGAACATGCAATACTGATCTTTGGTAAAGGACGTTGTTTTCTTCTTGTTTCTTTCTTAGAGCGGGCAATCTAGTCTCTTAATCTTTTTCTCAGCAATTACAATTTTCATACCTCTGATTATTCTCATTGTCCTTTGTAACTCTTATGCTCATTTTCTCTTCCTTTGACACTTTTTTGGAGGTAGAGACAGAACAGCCAGTTGCACAGCATGACAGAGAGCTTTTACTTGGCCCGTGCTTGAAGACATGGACTGAGCAGCACTGCATTAAGAAATGGATGTCACTGCCAGGATGCCATGAGGGCTGAAGACTCCCTGTGGAGAATAATAAAATGGCAATATGGGAGAAAGTAAGCAGTATGTTGGCACAAGCTTTTAGTAAGATATTGCTGCATCTTTGTGTCCATTCAAGGAAGTAGAAGGTAACTATGGCTTCGTTGCAGTGTTTTGTAGAACTATTGCTTTTTTGATAAAACATACAAAAAATTTGTTATTCATAACAATCTAAAACCTTGAGAGTTATCTGGTCCATAAAAAAAATACTCTTATTGGCTCTGTTTCACAGCTGAAATAGTCAACATCTTGTTAGGCTCACTTATTTTGTTTGCAAATTGAAGACAGAAATTTTATCCACTGAGATCTGCGTTTCCTTTTGTTGGTGTAAAATAACTGTAATCTTCCATGTTTGTGTCAGAGCCTTTCCCAGCTGCAACTCCCCCTTGACTCTGAGCAATTTCGTGTGATATACATGCCATTCAATTTAGGAAAAACAAGGCACTCAGCAGGCATAATACAATCAGTTATTATATTCTGCCTGATAAAGACTAAGCAAGTTCATGTCCTACAAATGCGGTCAGAATGTTGGCAATAACTCCTTTTAGACACAAAAAAAGATAACACAGACAGCTGTATTTTTCTCATATCAGATTATAATTGACAATTGCACTAACACAAATAAAATTGCATTTTGTTAGTTAAATTTGCATTTCAAAAAACACAAGTGTATAGATTTCATTAATTTTATCTTCTACATACAAATATAATTATTAGTCAAAATTGACAGCTTAGAAGTAATTGGTTGGTTGATTTGTTTTTTTTTCTTTTCTTTAAACATTAATGTATCAAGAGAAAACAGCTGTAAAGTGGTGAAAATTATGATGTCCAAGATAAAACTAAAGAAAAGACAACAGTAAATGTTTCTGAAAAAAAACAACCCCAATTAATATTTGAGGAAATTTCTGACAGTCTTATTAAATGATTGATTCTAAGACTAATCTTTTTTAACATCAGAATCAAAACGAAGTATGAGTTAGTGAATTTTACAGAGAGCACAAAACCGGGAATTACAGTGTCAGAATGCATCAGGAGGGTTATGTCCAGCAGGAATAGATCTGATTGCCATTGTATGAGAACCTGTTAAAACTGAAGTCTTGTGTACCACTGTGGTGATCCTTATTCAAGGAAGATGAACTCAAACTGATGTAAAGATTAAAGAATATCCTAGAAAACCTGCCTTACTTCAGGATACCATGTAGTTTATTCTACTTCAAAAACAAAGAATTAGAAGAAGAATTAGAATTAGAATTAGAATTAGAATTAGAATTAGAATTAGAATTAGAATTAGAATTAGAATTAGAAGAAGAAGAAGAAGAAGAAGAAGAAGAAGAAGAAGAAGATAGTTAAGACCAAATGTTTTTGCAAATGCATCACAAAGGGAATGTCACAGAAAAAGAAGAGCACTCAAAGCTACTGAATAGTACCTATACAAGAACAAATAAGTACAATTTCAACATAAATATATTTTCAAAAGATGTTGAAAGAAAGTTGATAAGCCTCAAAGAATAATTTCCAAAAGAAAAACAGTAGAAGATAGTTTTCAAATGAGGGTGCGATGAATTAACACAAAAGGATGTATAAGATGTTTACCAAGTACTATATTCTGCATTTCTGTGATCAAGATCAACACTATAAAGGGTATTTCTGCTTGGCAGCAGTTGACACAGGCAGGAAACCACTATTAATATGCTTGGCATCTGAGAACTGCTACTGAAATTCTGTGGCAATAAAATTACTTTTCTTTCAGTACTCTAAACTGGATTTCAGCATTCACATAAACCAGAAGCAACAAAGTTCCCAGCCCCCTTCTCTTTCTTGCTACTCAGTTTTATCATTCTGCAGCTTATGCCATTATTCCAGTGTTAGTGCTTACAAGACTACATGCTGAACCAGAGCAGAAAATAGCTGCAAAATAAACAAAGATAATAAATTATTCTTTTATGGTCGAGCCAAAACTTGGTTCACTGCATAGTCTACAAGCAGTTGTTCTAGCATAAGAGAAGGAGGAAGGCAAAACCAAAATAGGCAAACGACTGAAAAAACTTTTTCTACCACAATGTTTTAATCATAAAATTATAGAATCATTGAATGGTTTGGGCTGGAAGCATTACAAATTTTGATGTGGAATTAAAAAAAAATTAACCGCTACAAATTAAGTAAGCTTATGTATGAGAAAGAAAATAATTTAAAAGTTAATAAAAACACTTCTAGAAATATTTTGCCTTATATTGCCTTTCCTTGCCTTTCTAAATCTTGAAAAGCCCTGGAGCAGCTTAATCTGATCAACAGAATGAGCACTGGGCTAGGAAGAGATTTCAGGTCAGCTTTCCCTCTAAAGCACAAACCTTCTGCTTATATGACAGGGCAATGTCATTATTTCCATGCATTTGTGTTTTCCACAATACATTTGAAACTTTCCCCATTTCATCTGGGGCTTAAAGACTTGAAAAGTGTCATTAACTTTTGGTAACCAATTAAGGAAAACGTGTATCTTTTGTTTTCACATCCAAATGTCTTCATTAACAGTACGAGATTAATTAATTCTTCTTTGCGTTTTTCATATATATAAAATCACAAAACATGCTGAGAATGTCAAATTATTAAGGAGTTGCTTCTATTATGAATACTCTTTCATACATAAATGTTCTCTCCAGCTGTACATGACAATGAAGACATAAAGTAGGACATATCAAATAAAATTCTAAGTCAGGAAAATACAGCAGCTGAGATGCAGTAAGTGCTGACACTTTCAAATGAAGAAATACTTTATCTAGATAAAACTTGAATTTACATCAACTGAAATATACGTGAAGAGAATATTTGAAACATAATGACTAAATAAGAGAAATTCAAAAGCAATGTTTTCAAAAAAATCTGTTAGAGTTTCAGTTGATTCGTGTCACTGAACATTACATATTCCATACATTTTAAATTAAAAACCTCATCTCCTTTAATTGCTATGCAAAAAGAAGAGCTGAAGAATTTATTAGATGATGACTCTTTACCTTAGGACCCTATGAATAAATAATCACATAAACTGATTGAACATAGGCTATTAAGAAAATGGGACTGAGGAAAGTTAGATTGCATATCGCAATCTGATTTTCACTGAAAGAGAAGAAACAGTAACATCCACAAGAGGTCTATTGACTATATGAAAGAGGGATTTCACCTTTTAAGCACTGAAAATATTTATGTTTCAATGACATTTTAGCAGGAATGAAGCAAAGAAAAACTCAGAAAAAAAATTCCTGTTCTGAAAGTGCTTAGCTCTGATCTCCTTTCTTTTTTTCTTTGACTTTCTCAGGGAGAGATGATCTTTAATATTAGTCAAGATCTCAATTCCAGTGATTGAGAGAAACAAACAAACAAACAAACAAACAATCCCCCACCCCACCATCTTATAAAGGGTTTTTCATTTTGATTGAGTGTAAGAATGAGCCTTGTCTAACAGATGTGAGCTTTACTGCTTTACATATTACAGAATGTATTTTCATAGTCAAGTGATGAGGATGGTCTATGCCTCCCATACGAAGTAATTCCAATTAAATGGAATAACCATGAATCATCTTTGAATAGTATTTTCAGTTCAGATGCTGAAAAATGAAGAAACAAACATATAAGTAATTAAGAACCATTGGAAAAGTATTTTTTATAACAAATTCATATAGTCAGAGAATGGTTAGGGTTGGAAAGCATTTCTGGAGATTTCTAGTCCCAAACATAAATATGTGCCTCAGGGCACTGGAACAGTCCCATGATTTAAATAAAACATGGACTGGAATTAAGACAACAGAATATCACCTAGGTATTTTTATTTAAAGTTAGGCAAATCATGTTAAATTTAAAATTAATATTGAATTTAAATGTGAATGAGTTACCTTAATTTTAGGTTATTAGTCAAATGCAGAAATTGAGCAATTATGGTAATTAGAATGAATACTGTGCTACAGAATGACAAGTAAAAATCATACTTTATGTACACATGATTATACCATTATATATTTTTGCTTGTTCAACATCAAAATATTCATAAATGCCATATTGGTTTGTAGTCATGAAGCTGATGGTTCAATTTTATCCTCAATAATGTTGTGAGTCAAGAAAAAATTGACCTTTTGTTCCAAAATTATTGGTCTAGAAAGCAGATTAAAACCCTTTCCTGAACTATCTAGTGATTTTAAATCTTCATATAATTATAGAAAATATGTTACTCTCTTACAAAATATCTGTATAGTCAAATACAGAAAGACAGCAAGGATAGGAAAAAAAGAGCCCTAGTAAGGAAGAGTGAACAAGAAAAAGACAGGAGAATTTTTGACATCAGTAGAAGGTTATTACTTACTAAACCCCTAGGGTTGGAATGCAATTCGGATTAAAACCCAACAGAGGAAGAAAGGTTCATATGGTCAAGGGTGATACACCTGTTCTTCTTAGACAGCAATGCAAAGAAACTGGCTTAATCTCAACACAAAGGGGACCAGTGGGGCACTTTTGTTCTACACAAACCATTGTCAGCAGTTGAGTGGATCAACTGGTGGTGTAAATGTTTCCCTGAGTCAGTCAGATTAGAAAAGGAGGAGTAAATGTATAGCTCGGCCCAACAGAGTACAAAAGATAGACAAGCAGAGAAGTATTTCAAAGACACCAATGGTCTTGAGCTGGCTTCAACCCGGGTATTTTTTCATGGTGACTGGGGACAAGAACTTGCTGAGGGTGAGCATTTTGCAGAGATTGGTAATGGGAATCACATCAGCGTTGCGAGTGAACTGTGCATTGCACTTTCTGTATTTTGCTAAACATCACTTAAATTTTTATTGCATTTCAGTATATCTTTTTATCTCGTGGCAAAATCAGTTATCCTGTGTAACAACAATAATCTACAAGTAAATAAATTTTATATTAAACACTTCAACATGTGAAATTTCTCAAAGAACTCAGTCAGAATTTATCAGACTCTTACACAGGCTCTCAATAAACCCATCAGGAGTTGTCTTGTGTTCTTAGAAGAAGCTGCAGTTCAGGAGAAGGCTATCCTCTGAGACTATTTTGGAGTTTACAGTAAAGCAGGTGGAGGGCGAGAGGATGATGTATTGACACTGTGTCCTAAAAATGTCCCAACACAGATTTGAACCAGAGTGTGGACAGATGGCCATGCTTAGCATCTTTTGAAACACTCCTACTCCTTAGCTTGGATTACTATTGAAAACATAATCTGGAAAGTAATTTTGGAGAGTGGTTTATGTATTAAGGCAACTGTAAATATGATGTGACAGTACATGAAAAAGTTTTTAAAGTGTTAAAACAACAAAAAGTTACTCTACAGAAAGAACAAAGTAATTTTGTAAAGCTATCAAAAGCTATTAGCTAACACATACGTAACTTCATTCTTTTGAAAATGAAAGTCTCTTTTATATGTTCTTTGAAGTACAACCAAAAATGCCTTTTCAATCACAGAAAGAAAGAAAACCTGGAGAAAAAAAATGTAAAAGCAAAGAAAACTAAAGCTTTTATTAACACGTCTCTCCACCCAAATAGTCAGGATATAATGTATTCTGGACAGCTAATTTGATTGAATTAATTTGTAAATACAGGAAAACATGTCTTGATTACAGTGAATGGCTTTCTATTTATAATTCAATATGATGAAATAAAAAGAGGGGGTTTTTTTGCAAATTTCCTTCCAAAAAGTGCACCTTTTTATAAGGCCTTAAAACTGACAAAGGTGAAACATTGCAATGTTGTAATGATTTACTTTAGGAGGAGCCAGGTATGCAGTATAAATCATGTGGATATTTGTCCAAACTTAATTAAATATTTCTGTTCTGTCAGCCTGAACAGATTAATTTCAAGACCAAAATTTTTAAATTATTAATCAAATTACAAACTTTGAGTTATCTGTTATGCTAAAAAGACCAATATTCCAAATTTTTTGATACACAGAGCTGCAATTATGTGCAATTTTCTTCAAGATACCAACTTTTAATCTTCTCAGTTAGAAAGTATGAGGTTGAAAACCATCTTTTTTCAGCCACACTCAGAGGACGAACAACAATAATTCACATGTTATGATAATGAACCTACTCACAGCCTCCTTATGTAATGCATAAGTTGCCATCTTTCAGAAATTCTTCTTCGTTAGGGATTGTCTTCCTTATATATAACCCAGTACTCAGGTGTGAGAGACCAGTTTGGCCTGTTCACCCTGGCTGAATCTTTTCCTTGGCTGACAATACATCAAAATTGCAGCACCTAATAATACTTTCCAATTTCCTGATCTGAATGCGAGTACTGGAATTTACCTTGGCTCTTGAACTAATTGAGGCCTGGAGTTCCTCTCTTTCTAAGAAAGGAATTTCATATGTTTTCTTATACCGTTATAAGTTGAAATGCAGACAATGTTTCCTGCTGGCATTGCTAGAGCACAAATAAACATAAATTTTGTGTTTAGGTGCTGAAGAAATGGGGATTCAGAAGACATTCTGTGTTTGAGGACCCGGTTGCTAAGAGATACCTTAGAGCCATCCTGCACAAATAGGACTAGATAAACCCTGAGTTCAGTCTCATGTTCTACTAGAATTTCTGAGGACATAACCAATGTTTTTCAATGCTAATTGATAAATTATGCGGAAAATGTATCCTTTCTACACGTATGGAGGATTTTGAGTGGAATACAGATAGTTTGTCAATCTTCTTTGGAGCTGTTATCAATAAGTGATCTCCCTGTCTTTATGTCAAACCAGGGGCTTTTTTATCTCATTTTCTCCCCTGCCCCATGGGTCTTGACAGCTGGCTCGGGTCAACCCACCACATTTCATAAGGAGGAAAGTAAATAAGCATCATGAGTACATGTATGTTGCTAAGAAAATAGCCATCCAGGAAACAAGATAAGGGTTTTGATTTTCCTCTGCCAACCTAGTTCAACAGTTAATCTGGTCACTGTGAGTTTAGAGTTTTTCTCCCAAGGAAATATTCTATTTCATTCTAAAGACAGTTATCTCAAAGGAGTACTCATAAAGGACAGCAAAACCATGAAACTGCCCAAAGTTTTGCTCCCTCTGCTCCGCCTTCTTACAAACCCAGACTGAATCTCTGCCTCTCAAAATCAGGTAAAAACATATACTTTGGTGGTGTGCAGCACAGCCCTTTCATTGCATCCCACTTATTGTAAATAAAAAGATATATGACAGGTTTGCAGAGGCATCGCAGGGGACCCAAATGATAAAAAACATGAATGTACTGTTTTCATGCTAATGCAACTGGCACTAACCAGCCTGGATGCAAGCCAGGCAACAGTGCTTAGTTTCACGACCAAGCATGGATCCTGATCCTCTGTTATTAAAGGGGAATAGCTGAAGTCACTGCATTTGCTACAAGGCTTCCTTCGTATCTCCTGTGGTATCTGATTTTGGTAACTGTCAGACATATATTAACATTTTTAAGAATTATTTTCACTACGGACATCCTTATTACTTCACTCTTTCTTTGTATTCATCTACTATAACTTGTCCTTTGTTTCAGTAGTAATCTGTTTGGGGCATGTTAAAAACCATAGAAAACCAAGGCTGCTGTGTGATTCTTAACAGCACCCGAACACAAACCAGAGTCATTATTTTATTTTATTGAAATGTATCTGAGACAGATGAAGAGAACCAAATCAGAGCAAATGCTGAAGGGAAATAAATATAAATAGAAGAAATAAAATACTGCTCTGATTCCTGGTTCCCACAGGTAAGACAATACCATGATTGTTTTTTATTTTATTTTTCTTATTTTATGCTAAAAACCTTGCCACTGAAACACAATTCAACGTTTCACACTCCTCAATTTTAGATCCATGATACCTTGTCTTCAATTTTCTATATATCTTGTGCAAAGAAGTCTTGTTTATTTGTCTGTTTTGGTTCAGGGTTGGTTTGTTTGCTTGTTTTCATTTTAATATCTGACATCATTCTTTCCCACTAAACATTTTCAGATCATCTTTTCTAGCATGTCTTTCTGTAATTTTCCTGGTTTATTCATATGAATACTCAAATCTTACCTTCTGAAACACTGTATGCAAGACAAAACACTTGAATTGCCCATTATGATTTCACATAACTACAAAAAAATGAAGTGGACACTAAAGTGTAGTGTAGCAACACTACTAAATAAAGGTGAATATACTGCTTTATACAAAATTTTTTCCAGTCCAACAGTATCACAGTGCAGTAAAAGCCACAACATCCGCTGTTGTTATCAAAGTCAGAGCTGGGAGCATAAGTGATCAAAGAAATAATAAGGAAACATATTACATGAATGGCATTTTTTTTGCTGTAGAAGAAAACAATCGAGAGAAGTAGCGATTTAAGTGTGCCAAGCATATTACTGACATGCCTGACGTTTACAACATACATGGAAAATCAAATTTCTAAACTCAGACTGTAAATCCAAATTCTCTAGATACTGAGTGGAGAGAACTAGTCGGATTTTTTAAGCATTAATTATGATAACCATTGCCAAATAATTCAGTGCCTTAGTGAGCCAAGAGGAAATGCCAAATAATGGAAGTTCTTATATCTGTGTAGGTACTAAGATAAGTTTAGTATTCACAGACTGAAGCAGCTTTTGAAGGTGGATGCCTGCAGTTTTCCTTTAATTATGAAGGATCACTTCACCTCAGAACCCAATGCCAAAAATGCAAATAGTGCAAATTCACCTTGACAACGCAACCTGTCTTTTCCCTGGGCTCTGATCCACAGATTCCCTCCTCTCAGCACACTATCACAATGATTACTGCAATCCAATTTAGTTGTGTGCCTACCCCTTCCAGTGAAGTGACACAAATGGGTACACAATGCAGTTTGTTGGTAAAAGTGAAAGAGTAAGGTGTGACATTTTGGTCCTCATTTTGAGGCTTGATTTTGAACTTTGCATTTGGGACTAACATGACAAGGTAGTGAGTTTTTGTAAGATAGCTGGTCTTGAGTAACTCCTTGCTAGCAGACAAAGTCAAATGACAGATTTCCTTGTGTTGTTTAGAGAGAAAAGATGAAGTTTTTAATATCTTCAGAGTTACACTTAGAGATCAGATCTTTCTCTTCCTCTGCAAATAGCATTTTAGTATTCAACTCATTGTTTTCTATATGTTAAGTAAAATATCAGCTAATTTGATTACTTTGTCTTTCAGTAAGTTGGGATAAAGTTGACACCTGCTATACCATGTAAGATTTCAATGGTTTGATGGTGAAGTACCGCCTGAAATGCCCATCTTAGCTTAAAAGAGGAAATTGCTGGCATGAGGAATAAAACAGCTTTATTAGCTTAGGGCGTTCCAGTAGCATAAATGCACAGTCTAAAGTCTGTTAGGCACATAAATGATTACAGACACTAACTGAATTCCCAGCAAAACTGTGTTCTGGACTAAAACTTAGTTTTATGAAATTTCTTGGTATTCTTTTGCCTTATTACTACATAGGAAAAAAAGCAAATGTTTTGTTGTATAGTCTTCCCCGAATTTATGTAGTTCGCTGTATGATTTGTATTATTGTTTCCAGACATTTATTTTTTGCAGAAAGAATGAGAAAATAGGTTTATAACTGAAAAAAGAGGCTGCTGTTAATAAAACCATTAAGAAGTGAACATCTAGAAAACAGCCTACCAGATCAGTAGCCAATAATTATCAGTATTTTAAATGCTATTCTAATATTAATAAACCATAGTAATTTAGATTTTGAAACTAGAACACAGTGGTAAGAAAACTTGTACTTTTTAATGTAACCTGACTTTAGGAAAATGTTCAGAAGATTCATCAAAGTTAATCTAGAATTGATATACACTATGATATGTCAACACAGAATCACACACAGTAACTGACTCTGATTACACTTTATGTAATACCTTCATCCTTGAATCAGCCTTAATCCATATAACAGTGTCTATTTCAGGAAACAAAAGGATAATCGACTGTGGTAGAAGGTTTGATTTGTTTGCGGGTTTTTCACCAAAAAGAAGACATTTCCTCAACAGAGTGAATTTGATCTGCTCTCCCACTGAAATGCTGTTCTGGAGGTGTTATTCTAACACCAGAAATATTAAACTGATATTCCTGCTTTGTCACATATGCTGTTATTCCCTTAAAGAATAAAATTGAACTATTTGAAAGAATAAATATTAAATAAATATAAATAAATAAGGAACAAAAAACATCTTGGGGAAAAAATAAATAAAAATATTGGAGAAAAGAGGTTCCTTGATCACCTGGAATTTCATTATTGACATTACCCTCTGTGTTTTCTGAATTACAATATTGAGATGGATAGCAATATAGACTCACAGAACAAAGACAATAAAAGAGCAAGTATCAGAGATTTTTTTAAAAATATATGTGTGTCTCTCTCCTTTTCCTGAGCCACCCCCACCCCCTCTTGAATTCTTGTGTTACATTTCAGTGCAATTAGTAACCAACACCATGCTAAGAGATTAAAGAAACCCTGGATCTCAGTTTCTTTTATTAATAGACACATTCAAGCATAAATGTCTGGTGCAGTTAGCAGCATAACTTTTTATCTTCTTCCAAAGTTGTTTACAAAAAATCTGAGAGAAATATAAAAATGTAATAAATCACCAAAGGAACTAGGCAGATGTAGAGTGAGACATGAGAGGGGAAGGTGTAAAGACCCAGGAGAAACATAACACTTAAAATAGCACAAAAAAAACCCACAGAAAGGGAAGAAACTAAAGAAGTCCTTACAAAAATAAGTCCTTCTATACTGTATGCAAAATCAATAGCAATCATAATAATTAGGAAATGAGTAAAACTGTTACATGTGTGGAGAAACATGCAACAGGAAATAACATTAATAGCGCTTTCAGAGATATGCGTTTGAAGCATATCAAACTTGAGGTTTTGAAGTAGTCAAGTTACCTGCCATCAGCTTCCTACAGTATGCTTAGACTTAGAGAAAATAAGTTTTTATGAAGTCTGAAGAAACTAATTTAATATGAAGCTATAGTTAAGTAAGGATTATAACATTATTTGCAATAGGATGCCACCAGTGACTTCATAGGGTTCTGTTCTGATGCTTATACAGTGCCACATATTTTCAAACTACTTTGAAAATTAATTAAGTAGATAAAAAAATGTCAGGATAATAATAAATAAATTTATTTAGCCAAATATAGAGGTCTGTTTTACCCATGAAAGATGAAGCAGAGTAAGCAGATTTTATGTTCAGCTTGTTTTAAACCTAAATGTTAGCACACTACCATTGCATAGTTGGAGATGCTTTACTGTATCCAGTGGCCCAAAAAATTAATACTGTCACTGCTAGAGATAGGCCACAGGCCTCGTACTGTCTGTGCCTGAAAATGCAAGGCCCATCTGATGCCTTATATCTTTGTAAAATAAAGGCTGAGGCCAAATAAAAGGGTAAAAAGTAAAAATTTATTAAAGGATTTGGAGAAAGCAAAGCTTTCGCAGGGTATCCCTGGGACCCCCCACTGCACAGGCTTTGGGCCCAATCCTGCCGAGCGGGATCCAGCAAGTGTAAGTTATACAAAGGTAAAAAAGGGCACAAAAAGGGTAAAAGAGTCTCTGAAGGTGTTCGTGCTTCTACTATTATAGGGGTAACATAGTTTTGAAATATTCTCCAACGAAAAGCAGACTTTTGTCATAGTATTCCTTGTGTCAAGTTTCTGTTGCAAGTTCTCTGCTTACTTCAATAGCTTATCGAGTCCAACTCTGGAATGCTTAAAGGCTGATAACTTGGTTCTGTTTTGTCTATAGGAAAGGGATACAAGTTTGCAGGATAGAGGTTATAGGACTATAGGGCTACTAATATATAAAAGTATGAAACAAAAATGCTACTAATCTAAAAAGCATAAAAGCAAAAAGTCTCTCTGACATCACATCCGTGGCCTTTTACCAGTTTGTTATGGGATCTGGCTGTGTGAACTCGGCAGCAAATATCTCGTTACTCTGGGTGATTTTCTCATGGTCTTGCAAGAGTGAGCAGAGGCTGAAAGCAGAGAAGCCCTGGGAACTGAAACAACTCCATGCTGGTTAAATGTTCTTCCCCTTGGTTGAGCAGTGGTGCAGATTGTCCAGGAATGTTGTGTTGCATCAAGGGTTTACAAGAACACTGTGGCACAAACTTGGGTCTGACCCTTCTTTCAGATAGTTTGGACTAAAGATCTCTTGTGGTTTTGCATGCATAGTGTAGAGCTGGACAAGGACTGGTTTTGCCTTAAAAATACTAGAAATAGGCAAGCATGGGTAGGTGGGAAAATTAGGGTATGGGGAGGTGGAAGCAGGGAGAGGACCTCAGGAGGAACACACATGGAGCTCAGGGAATAGAAACATCACAAACTGCAGCCATTAGTGCTGACTGCGCAGCACTAGCTTTGTGATTTTGCATATTCACATCTGGTGTAGTATGATTGTTAAGGGAGGATTGCTTTCAGTATGCAGTGATAATGATTAACAATGTGCAATAACAAATTATTGTCAAGGTGTTATGTTAATTAATGTCAATCTAGTAAAGTGTTGTTTTAACGGTTTGAGACTGACCTGATTTTTCAGTCTTCTGAGCACTCCAATCACAACACTCTCTAGTTTCCTGGTACACACAAGTATTCAGTTGTAAGAGCTGGCTGTGAATGGTTGCAGAATGCCTTAAAAATTCTGAGTGTTCTTGACTATTGATTAAAAACATGCTGAAAAACCAATACATATACTCTTGAAATAATAAAATTAAATGAGCAATTATTTCTTAAAAAAAATATTTTAATGAAAAGCTAAAGTAGATTTTTTTCTGCTCTCTCCTTTTTGATTAATTTTTACTGTAGAAATGCATGAAAGAGCTGCATCTCAAATATAATATGCAGTACATGCTCTGTCATCTGAAAGAGTTTTATAAAATCACAAATTGAACAGAGGGCAAACATGGAATATCCTTTAATGTTATAATGCATGAAGTCGGGAAATGAAAAAAACTATGAGAGCATGTGAAATTATCAGCATAAGAAAAGGAAATGCATTATTTTACAGTGAAACCTGGCTTTATGTGAAATGGTGGAGTGGAAAAGTGTAAAGATCATCAAAAGTCATTGGTCATTAGAAGACATGATTATTCCAAAACGCAAGAACAGTTATTCTGTTCAGGAAAACCTGTGGCCTTAGCAACCAAGAAGCTACAAGAGTGTATCTGGATGATTTAAGTATACACTTAACACCAATCACCCACTTCCTAATATCCTACCACTAAAAGAGACTGAACATACTCAGAATCTAGAAAATATCAGTTATAACTGACAATTTCACTGCTGACACTCCATCGTGTGAATGTCTTTGGACACTGGTGATAGTGAAGCTAATAATTTTTTCAAGGGAGTGTTAACTTGATCAGTAAGGGTGGTTCCACACTGTACATATCTAATTTGTCTGTAATGAAGATCTTTGCAGCTGAGGCAAACTTCCTACATTTCCTTTTCAGTTAGAGGAAAAAAAAAGGTACTTTTAAGGAAAGACTTCTCAGCTCTATTTTAATGTCCACATTGGTATGCATACACAAATGTAAAATAGTATCAATAACCAGAGAAAAAAAGGCTGCGTTGGCTGGAGTTCCAAGGAATGCGTAAATTCAAATGGTCAATGTCAGTGCATTTCAATGTACACCTTCAAGTACACAAATCCTCCCAGTACAGGATCCAGGGACCATTACATGAAACTAATAGGAGCCAAGTTCAAACTAACAAATAAAACCATCCCAGTAATCAGCAGGTAGCAGGTTGGACAAGAGTTACTGATTTTTCTGTTCCATCAGCTCATTTACACGCCTGAGAAAGGAGCTGATGCTTGTGTTTCTAACCTTTGCAAAGTGTGAGTATCACAAAGGGGTGGAATAGAAAAAAATAATATATTCTGGACCATTAGTGTGAGAGATACAGAATCTTTCAAATATGTTCTGCCCTCAGTGTGATAAAGATATGCTTTGATATAACCAGGTAATGTGTAGAGGGGGTGATGTAAATATTTTTTGATTTCCATGTTATCTGTTATGTATAAAGTAAGAAGGACATTAGAAGATACCCCTGTGAAGAGCAGCAGATATTTTGCTGAACCAGGTCCTAGTCCATTCTTCTCTTCACTGACCAGCTGAGACATATTTTGTGTCCTAGAGATTATTTCTCAAGTGTTGCAACCACTGGAAAGCACATGCACAAAAACTCTGTGAGTCATTCGCCGATCTGAGCTGCACAGCCTGTTGTCCTTTTTTTCCTGTTAGGCTTAAACATAGAGTTTGAATCAAATGCCAGGAATAGTTGATCACAAAACGTGCAAGGTAATATGCTTTAAAATATTAAAACAGTTTTCTACAAACATTTTGAATAAGGAATTTGAAATCTTTTAATCTTGCTTCACAAATTATGAAAAGAAAACAGCAGGGAGTTATAATAGTAAAACTCAGTAGTTAAGCTGTTACATTGTTAACAATTGTATCAAGGCAAATGGTGACGTTATTATTTTAAAATACATCTCTTTAAAACTCAGCTCCAAACCAGCTAGAAGGGTGATTTAACACTGCATGTCCAAATTCAGCGAGCTGCACACAATAGTGGGCATGGAAAAAGGAGTATGAACACCTTGAGCACAAGACACTGAAAAAATGGTCAAGAGAGGGAAAATCCTGAAATTCAAAAGAAACGGTTTTACTCCTACTAAAAACAAGAACAACAATAAATCACATCTATTTTAATGAAAGTTAAACTTGGTTGAAGTGAAATATTACAGCAATTCTAGCTAACTAAAACACAGCAAAATAAAATTATCAGATTCTGATTTTAATTGCAGTGAGTACAGGGGAAAAAAAGCATTTAAAGTTTCTGTGACTCTTCAAGCCACTCAAACAGAATTTTGTTGCTTGCTGTAAAAAAAAAGACAGATGCAACATCATAAGAGGTTTTTCTATCATTTTGGTTAAGTGAAACACTACGGAACATGAAAAACCTGAATAATTCTTGCTTCTTAAAATAAGTATTATTTTCAATCAAAAATAGAAGAAGCAGCAGTTGAAAGACAAAAATGTTATCCCCTTCTGAAAACCAGAGGTGTTCTATGCTACTCCCAAAGAATACAATTTTGACAGAAACAAAATCCCTCTCTCCTGTTTATGCTCAAGGCTGTACAACCCTCAGTTCGAGTTAGGCATGTTCAGTGTCTCTTATGGCCTCCGAGTTTCTGACTGAATCTCGTACTGATTTTCTTTTGTAGAACAGCAGACTCATCTGTCTGCACTTCCATTGGGATGCTTGGTCAGGTTTTTAACTGCCTACAGAGCTTAAGTGGGTTCCTTCTGACTCTCTGCTTTTCTCAGCTTTCTACAGGTGTACACAGAATATCAGAGAGGCAGTTCTCAGGCTGTCAACATGAGCTTGAGGGAACAGCCTTGGAGCTTGGTTCCTTGGAAGAGGGCAAATCGGAGCCCCGAATTAATATAAAATACAAACACATTGTAGTCTACCTGACCATATTTCTCATGCAGATATGTGAATCACTTTGTAAACTCAATGTGAAAAGGAACAGTTAAACAACCTTTATTTGAACCACATGAGCCAGTTAGAGACTTCCCCTTCATGTGTCCACTAACAAATTTTCCTGCAATATTTTTTATTTTTGCTAATAGCAAGATGTTGCTATAAATTATTAAAAGTAGATTTCAGAATTATTAGCAACTAGAAACTATGTAAGCTGTTGGTCTTGTTTTACAAGGGCTGAGCAAGTATATTTTTCTGCATTAATCCAGATTTTGTTTGGGTTGAACAGGTTAGCCTTAGAAGTCAAACACAGCCAGAAATGGCAATGTTTCTGTTGGGATGAAGTTGTTCATACTGTAGCTCTTACTGTTGGCCTTAAATATAACCCACAGCAAACAGAAGAAGTTTGACAAATTTGTATACCATGAATATTGTAAACCCAAAAGGCACTGTTAAGTATTGGTAATACTCATTGAAAGGTCCGAGATTTAGAAAAAATCTTTTTGTAACTCAGTGCCCAGAAGCATTTGGTTCAGTAATGACAATAATTTTATAAAAAAACCCAGTATAATACTATAAACTAATGACAGTACTGAGCCTCTCAGTCTAATTTGGCTAATCAAATATCTTCAATGGTAAATAGGCTAATAGGTGGGCACAGCTCTCTTTCTGTGACCTTTTAGGGTTTACAGGCAAGAATAGCCTAGTATAAAGGTTGTGCATTCCTATCTTCCATGTAAACCTCAATCTTTCATATAAATCTCAGAGGAATTTTCATTAAGATATCTAGTGAGGCACCTTTTCCTCAAATGTGATGTATCTTTGTCAGTTTCCTTGGGGATAACATCTATATCTATCATCTTTTCGTTAATAGTGGAATGGTCAAATAATTCAGATATATCCCAGATATTTGTATCACCTACATTTATTCCAGGGCACAGTATTTGCAGATACAAAGGTTAAGCCATGAAAAAAAACCCCTCATTACCAAGGAAAAGCCACAGAAATAGCAGAAACGGGTCAACTTTCTTAAGTTTTGCTCTTATTTTCCTAGGGTGCCTTGAGGACCTGGTTGTAGCAGCTGTTGCATGTTAACGATTTTTCAGATTGCTTTTTAAAAGGAATAACTGCCTTCTTAGGATGGAAAATTACAGGTGGTAAAAGGAGAAAACAAATATAATTTGATGACTCAGTGATCCTAAGGGTCTTTTCCAGTGTAAATGATTCTATGATACTGTGACTCTTTGCAATAACTCTCAGCAAAGGCTCCACACAGACTGCCTCTATCTACTTGTTAGTGGAGAAACAGTGGGCAATTTTGCAAAGCTTACATTTTACACTCAGGTCAGGCTGGAGTTCCTTTAAGGAAATACTGTACTTCATAAAAAGGGAATAAAGATAATTTTTGGGTGCTTGGGGGAAATTGGTATTATTTGGGGGTTTGTTTTCCTTGTGTTTAATAAACTTGAAGAGTTTTTAGTCACTGATCCCTCCAAGTTCAACACTGCTAATCAGATAGCATTGTAGTAGTTTCTATGGATTCATACTTCTTACACCCTTCTTCCAAAGAACGCCGCCAAGAGAAATTTCTTTCTATAAGTTACAGATTTATGCCATACTAAATGACTCAGTTATTTTATTTCAGTGTGTTGGAGTGACTATACGGTCCCTATTTTAGTAGAAGAACCTCAAGATTTAGGAAGATCTTTGTGCTTGGAATTTCAAGCTCCATGCACAATCAACTCATGAAGCGAAGTCTTACTGAAGAGAAATCTACCTTTCTTTTAAATCTAGAGAGGATTTTTTTTTTCAATCATTTTGGCTAATGTTTATGCTCTAATTCAGGGTTTGAAAGTTAACTTTTAAATTTAAGCAGTTAAGGTATTTCATATAAGAAATTAATAAAAGCGTAAAAACCTAAAGTTCTCTCATCATAAAATACATACACTTAATTCTTTCCTTTAGCTATAAAGTGAATCTAAGACTACTAGTTTGTATTGAATTAGCTCAAATAGCTGGGTGACATAAGGCTGACTTTTCATTTAACAGGACAGCTTTCTGGCTTTGAACTCTTTGGTTATTAGTCTCATTTTCATTAAGGCATTGACAGATACACACTTACAATTCCAGCTGTTACAATGAGAGAGTTACTCTTCCTTCTGTGTTTCTGGCTTGCTGCTTCTGGTCTCCATCCCTCACTCTGTGCTGGCAGATGTCTTCAACACAGTTGATTCAGTGCAAAGTCTATCAGCTTTAACTACAGTGGCTAGACTTTAAAATTAATTCCAAGAATTTTCACTGAAGTGAAAATTCATCTTGTTTCCTCCTCTGTAATAAAGGTAGATGGTCCTAACATGTAGCCACTAGAAAAGTTGAGGAAGATAGACAAGAACAGGTAGTGCATCTTAATGTATTATGGCTAGTTAGCTAATTGAAAACATATTACATCTTACATGCACTTGAAAACTCATCACAACTATTCTTGCAATATACTAATACTAGTTAAAATAACATGTTTTCATGCTGTATATACAATATTCACTGTGTTAAACTGACTAGGCAATAAGAAGTTGCATGTATAGTGATTTCATTCATCATAGTTTGAGACAAATGCTGAGTCAATAGGAAGAACTGAGGGTGTCTTTGGGGTAAAAGGTATCTCTTTCTGCAGAGCTATTCTCAGAATTTTAAAGAGGTTCTGGTTGTCTTAGTCATGACATGCAAAGCCAGTTAATCACTGTTTCTTTTCTTTCAGTAAAAGGCAAACCAATAGTACCCCCCCAAAACTGTTTTCAATATACTGTTTCCCATTTCTAAAAATAAAATCTGAATCTAAATATTTGCATTTGCTAAAAGGAAATATTTTTGAAGGGAAAATAAAAAGGTTAATAATAAAATAGAACTGACTAAAACCATTTAATACTTAAAAAATATTGAATATGCAAAAATTTAGAAATGCAGAAAAAATAGTGTTTCTAATTTTTCTATGGTATTCACTGTGTTATATTTAACATACTGTGAGGGTAAAAGGAAACAGGAAATAGTCTTGTTGCTAATGTGAGAAAAGCAAACTAGAAAGATGCAAGCTGACAATTTGCAACTTCTTTCCTTGTTTAGGTTTCATTTAAAACAAATTGCTACTTTGCTAAGCCATTTCTCAAAGGGTATTTTTATAGAAAATATTCTGATTAGGTGTGTTTGTTGTCACTATTCCACTGCGGAGCTACAAGTTACAAGTTAATCCATTTTTATATCCCCCATTTGTGCTTTGTTTACATGGGGCAGAGGTGTGAAAAGTAAGGAATTGTATTATACATGCTATCTATATTTATAGTAATAATATTGCATAGCCAGTGTTTAATTATTTCTTTAAAATGAGGAAAGAATTTGAAAGAAGCAGAAATTGAATAATTACTGAATTACTGTCTTTTAACCAAGGAGAGATAGGGCAAAATTGATTCTATCTTTCCTTCATTGCCACTGTGGTCAGTAGACACATACTATTACACAGAAATGAGCTAAAGCGGTCTAGCAGTAGGGGAGCTTGGCAGACCTGAAATAAAGGACTGGGCCACAGAAGTAAGAGCCTTCCTGTGTTGGCTGAGAAGTAGATGTTTCTATACAGTCATTTCTTTATTATCGTCTTTGGTCTGTAGAATGCAAACAAACTCCTGTTTTATTTATTCTATTTAAATAGAAGCAAAGCAGATTTGTGTTCTAATGTGGTCTCATACAGGTGCTCCGAAATATTTTCCCAGCTTAATTTTGCGTGAAAAACTCCTCAGATTTTATGTATCAGCAGTGTAACACTAAGCATGTTAATTACAGTGAATGATTAGTTTCCAACATTGAATAAAATGGAGACCCCTCTGATGAGCTAACTTATTGTATAGACACTTGATTTCTCCTAAACATTCTGGCAACATCTAGGCAGAGTAAATCTGTTTTACCTCTGAATAATCTATATTTACTGAAGTGATCCACTGATTTAAAGTGGATGTTAATGGGCAACTTTAGCATAGCTGCCACAGTGGAAACAATGGCTGAAAAAAAAAAGAGCACTTTTAGAAGAGCCATGGGTCTGGTATAATGCCAAATTTCAATGACACATTTGTTATTATGCAATAGTGACATAAAAGTAAAGAGTATTATATGCTATAGACATTTATACACCAAAGAGTGAAATAGTTGTCCGGGGTTTGGTGGGTTTTTACATTTTTATTGCAATAAATTTCAGATGTTACTGAAAGCTTACAGCTTTCACTCTTTTTTAAGCTAAATTTTACTTACTAGGAAAATAATTAGCCATAGAAAATACAATTGTATTTTCAAATATAACTTCATAAAATGTATACAAAATATTTTAATTTCTGAGTTTTAAAAAATATTTATTTTAAATTAATTTTAGAGGACATGAATTGATAGAATAAAATTGAATTTTGTAAGAAGTCCTCATTTTGTGATATGCATATTATGTGTGAATTAAGTATGAAATGTCATTCAGATATTTCATAGTTGAGATATGCTGAGCATTAACTTCATCTAATTTCAAGCACAATTTCCCGTTACCAAAAACCTCTGGTATGTTTTATATATTCAGTCTTACTTCTTGCATGTACTTATCAATCCTTTGGCATATTTTATACAAGCACCATTTTTTTTCCTCAAGGATGTTAGAAAATAGCTCTATTTCCTATGTTTTCTTTTAACAGAATTCATTATTTTCTCAAATCTATAAATCATTCATGTCTTTTGATTTTTCTGTAACTATCCAGGTGTTGGTCTTTGACATGGATTTAAAATGGTCTCTAAGATCATTAGAAAGCAAGAAGGCTGCATTTGAGGACAAATTAATGTTGAAGTGACTTCTCTTTTCATTACACAGGTTGTAATATAATTGAAATTTTTATTTCCTCTTAAGCACAAAAAATAATTTAGTATTGCTGGAGTTTTCATTGTGTGCACTTTGGGCACATTGATGAAATCAGTGAAATCTTCTCAGCAACACGAAGAACAGTGGATGTTCTGTTTGTCAGTTCTGGGAGTATCGTTGTGTAGTTTCATGATTTAATAATAGTAAAACACTGATCAGCCAGAATGTTTGGAAATCTTTGTTTAGTGCTTTGCAATGTATATTTCCAAAGATATTACTTTAGTGTCTAAAATTATTTGACAATTTGTGAGAGTGTTAAGCTACAATTGCAAATATAAAGTCTATGTTTACATCTAGAGGCATTTGCATGTGCTATACCTAAAATTTATATGAAGTAGCTTTAATATTTATAAATCTTGCACAAATCACAAGAGAAGTGCTGTGATCTTGAAGAGTGTCATGACTGCATCATGGACTGCTTATCTTACCATATATAAGTAACTAAATATAACCATATGAAAATTACCTTTCCATAAAAATGTACTGCATGCGAACAAAAATGGGAAGAGGTAAATATTTAAGAAAAAACATTGTCTCTTAGTGATCATAATGAGAGTGTCTTGGGAATGATCTGCTGCTTGGATAGCGCGATACCAGACCCAGAATATTTATTCTCTCAGTTTGTTTGTTGCTCCTCTTGTTTGTAGTTCCAGCAAGTGTTCCAGAGATGCCGATACACTCATACACATGCACACACACAAATGACCACAGACAGCCACACTTTTTCTTGTCTTGTATTTGTTTATCTTTAAATGCTGAATCCTTGCTGACTTTTCTCACCAACCAGAGGTGCTTACTACCTTACAGGTGACTGTGCCCCTTTCATTCCATATATCATTACAATTTCACATACATTTCCAACCCTATCTTGAAAATAAATGGACTCCATTTGTTCAGTAGATAATATAATAGTATGATTAAAATAGAACCGTAGACTAACTACATGAAAATTCAATATGAAAAAATTAGCCAGATTAAAAGGGAATTCCTTTTCAGTTAGAAATGAGGAGATACAGTGATATTAATGCACTTTGTAACAGAATAACCCATTAATGGGTTATTAAAAAACCAGGCATTAAAAAATAAAACCTATTTTTAGAACATGTAAGGTGAGCTATTTCTGGCATAGATGATAATATATAAACCTCTTTAACTTTGCTTCAATACATCTCACCTGGTGGGATGATACTTAAATTGCTATGGACAATTCAGGTCACCTACATTCTAAAAACTGAATGTATAAGAAAAAGGGACTTCAGTCTTTCAGCATGAGGCAATAAAATGCTAGTAGAATTGGATAACTTAATAGATACTACAGGACTGAGGATGATAATTCTGTTCACTTCTAGAAAAAAGATATGTAAGCTAATGAGCAGTATTAGCACTGAAGTAAATGAACATATAGTGAACATTGATCAGTCTGGTCTTTAACCAACCCTCAGAAAGCTCTTACTTTTGAACATATCTTATAGAGGGAATAGAGGGAAGAAAAATCTGAACAATTTTAAGAAAGATTGATTGCTGTTAGGCAGCACTGGATTCCACAACAGAAGATAACATTTTAGTGCTATATTTTCTTCATTACAATATGACTGTTAAAAATTATCAGGGTCTTGGAGAATGTCATTATATTTTTCTAAGAGAGTTTAGTGGAAGAGGATAGAGTGATCTGTGGATAAACATCTGCTCTTTCAAAGATGTTTTAAGCTGTGTCTCAGCTGTAGGGGAGATCAATTCTGTGGTGTTCCTTGAGCTACCGATCCCTCAGGAGTTTGGATACAGGGTCTGATGAGACGTGATTCTTCATTTCACTCAGTGCTCAGAGAAAGCAGATGGAGAGAAAGGGAAAGTACATGAATTCAGGAAACAGTCAGGACATATACTGCAAAATGCTGTGAGTTTTTATGAGACAGATGTGCTCTTTTTATATTTAGCGAAGAATTAGAGAAGCAGCAGTTTGTGTCTGTGTGTGTGCTGTCCTAGTACAGGTTTAAGACAGGGTTGAAAAGCATTTGCTTGAAACTGCAGAAAAGAAAAATAGATGCTTCAGATGGGGCTTTTAAAATAACAGTAATAAAACCATAATAAATTGGATCGAATTCTTTGTCCTCCTTTGCTGAAAACCTTCTTAGTAATATGGCCTGGATTTTCAGTTTCCCTATACCTTCAGAGCCATACTTTCCTACAGAGCTCTGATTTTAATTAAATATCAGGATAAAAGTAGAAAGTTACAAGACCTGCTGACTTTTTAGAAATTCTGATGCTGGCGTGCTGGAAGTAGAAGTACAGTGTAAATCCAGCCAACTAACAGAACTTTTGTATCTATTTATTCCTCTCCTAATGAGGCAATAATGCTCTTAAGTCCAGCCTCATAGAACACACAACTACTCTGAGAAACAGGACAATCCTTACATAACATGGAGAATATTTTAGAATAATGTGAAATGAAGAGAAGTGGCAACGCCATTCATGTAGTCAGAAAAAAAAGCAAAAGGTACTGATTACATGGGACTAGATGCAACAGACAAATAAGGCATTGTGATCCTAAGCATCTCACAATGTAGCTTTTACATGTGCGAGTCCCTGTCAAGGGTTAACCTGGAGGCAAACTCCAGATCCCCACGCTATATTCTTCAGAAGAGAGGAGACGGCAAAAACAGGCTGCAAACTTGAAAAATGATTAAATAATTTATTTACTAACTCTACTAAGAAAAGAATAAAAAAAATAGAAATCTTAAGGCATAATATACAAATATCATCCTCCCCCCATACATTCCAAATCTTCCTTACTGATGACGCAAAGGATATAAACATGAGATTCTGATCTTATGATTAAGAGTTCTTATTGCCACTTTACGGGGTAAAGAGAATTCTTTCTGTAGTGTAGTGGGATCCATCCCATGGAAGACAGTTCCCTAAGAAGTATCTTCACTGTGGTTCCAAGCCTTCCAGGAACACCACAGCCCGCCCAGGTTTTTGCAGTCGTGTATCCTCTCTCCCACAAACACTCCGCAGTTTGTGGGTCACAAGAAAAGTCTAATGGGGTTAAACATTTTAAAAGTAATTTCAGCCTAAAGGCACTAAAGGCAACAGGCTCCTGCTTTACTCATAATCTCCTCCAAAGGCTGCAAATTTCATCTGCGCACAACATAAAAATGTTCTTATTTTAGGCTGTTGAATTTTCAAACTCCCCCATGTCTAAATTGTGATTTAAAGAGAAACTTAGTTTGGCATTATTCCAGATCGCACAGCACAGCTCACAGAAAAAGGTAGATCCCGATGCTGGTAAAGATGGCTCCTCTGGCACTTCCTGCCACTCCTTCTCTTCTGTTGGGCTGCTGGCCTCCATATTTAGTCTTTCACGTGACTGCTTTCCTTTCTCTCTAGCTTAGAGAAGAGGTTAATATTTGCAGAAAATGCCTACAAAAGTATTTATAACAGTTTACATGCTCCCATAAGATAATGCAGCTGTATAAGGCTCGCTTCCCAGGCCCAAGGCTCTTTCTCCCCCTTCGCTTCTCTGCACTGGCAGCCATCCCAATTTTTAACAAGTCTTTTGGCTGCTACTTAATACTGCACTTTTCGCTTATCTATGACAGCAAGATCACCCCTCTGATCTCACCCATACACCTCCAAAAGGGAGCGCCTTTTCTTATCTGCAACTTTCAGTTTCTCTGCGTGGCTTCTCTCAGTCTCGGCTGCTTTCCTGCTTGGCCTTGGTCCAGATGGTGATAGACCAGCTCCTCTTGGGTCCAAAACGGCATGGGACCAGTGGGGGGGTGAGGCCAGGGTCCCCGCCGGCCCCCCGGGCTGTGGGCCTCTGGCCCGGGGGTCGGGGGAGCCACTCCCTTGCTAGTGGTCAGCCGGGAGCAAGGGAGCAAGAGAGGAAGTGAGAGAAAGTCCTGCGTCATTTCCTAGATGGTTTTTATAACATTCCTTTCACAGAGACATCACAGGAACACTAAGTGGTCTATATAACTGTCCTTTACCTGTTTTTAACCAATCAAATTTGTCTCACACCGGGTAACACCATGACAGTCCCAAAGCAAAATTCAGCTAGTGTGGAGTGCCTGAGCTCCTAGTCTAATGCACTGAAGAATTAAATCACTCAGAATGACAGAATTTATAAAAATGGCTCTACATTTGCCTGAAGCAACTAGGAGGAGACTCTGTGAAAAAGAGCTGTGACTCCAGATCAGCCCTTCAGAGATGCCTAAAGAACTGGGCTGCAGGGAAAAGCTATTTCAGCACAGAATTTACACCCCACAGGCTCTTCCTCACTTAGGGGGTTTGAAAGGCTGCAGCAAAGAATGTTTTTTTCTTCCTTTCATAAGACAATAGAGAGTATTCTTTTGGAAAAAAGGCTACAATAAACATCACACTCGTGGGATATATATGAGATTCTTGTTGCAGCGTTTTCAAAGGAAAGTTTAAATTTCATGCTTTCAAGAAAGTGTTACAACCAGAGCTATATGCTGTTCTACTATGAACAGCAAAATCTCTTTTCCTGTTGATGCTGTCTACATTTACAAAATAAGTTACACTGAATTAAAAAATTAGAGTGATAATAGAGAAGATGCAAGAATCATCATTAAAAATCTAATTCCATAAAACCAGTACTAAGTTGAGAGAATAAACAGTTATGTTTGATATATCTTTAAGTGAAATTTCTCTAATTTATTTAATGACTGCCATGACCAGAATCAAACCTTAAGCTACTGCAGCTGGATGAAACGCCTCTAATTTTATATTTTAGTCATGTCAGTCTGCCTACAGTCTTAGTATCAAAAATTATCATTTGAGCATCACTTCTTTCAGAGACACAGGCAGCATGATATAAGCATGAAATATAAGAATTTCTATTTTTTTTTCACTCCTTTCTTTGAGAGTCAACCTAGGGATAAATGGAAACAGCTGCAAATTGCTACCCCATATAAAATTCTGTTCCACTTATGGGAGACAGGAACAACTGTCATTCACAATAGAAATGTTTAGGAGGAAAACTTCTGTATTATATTGACCCAGGATGACTTAATCTCATTTCTCATCCTGAGGAAGGCTGGAATTTACCACAGAGGATAAAAGACTCACTTTTTATAAATTAACAAAGAAAGTTGTGGGGAAAGAATTCTGACAGTTTTTCTTTTACTCAATTCCCACAAACCTTTCATCTTTTCCTAAGGTATAAAAGCAAAAGGGAAAAAAAAAACCAAAAAAAATAAAAAATGTACAAGATATTATGAAGCAGGAGACTAACTTTGTAATGAAATTATAATTTCTTTTATTAATATTAGTTCTTTTCTATTAAGAATTCTAGCATTCTGAGACAAATACTGTCTTTAGTATTAAAATATTTTTTGCTCACATTTTATTTTTCTAATCAGCATTAGTAAATACTATTCTGCTTTACAATGTAGTCATCCATTTTTGATGGAAATTTATTTTAAGAAATGGTGAAAGATTGAAAACAAGACATATTTTGAAAACAATATGAGGTGTGGGCTTCTATCAGCAAGAGAAATGTGTTTCAGCTTGATTGAGTAAAAAGAGTTCGAAGGGGAATCCTGTAGTATTTTCCTAGAAATTATTTGAATTATTTGTAAAGTAAAGGAGCCAGGGATAAAGTTCTCACCTCAGAAAGAGTAGAAGAATTCCCTCTAGAGAAAAGGTACCAAAACAGCTCTTCTAGGCAGAGCCTGGAATCCTATCAAACTGAGAATAAATCTGAAACTCTCTTCCAGTTCAGAATAGTGTGCTATTAAAATAAAGGTGGGACTCAGGCATCTCAAAACAACAGCAACGACACTGCAGACACATTAGTCTTATGTTGGCTCTATCCCATTCTGCCTCATTTCAGTTTTTATTTAATACTCTTAATGTACTAGGAGGTCTTTGGGATTTAGACTCAATACATTAGTAATTTAAATATAATCATCACTTTGTGGAAAATCTGTCTTTCTTCTATAACTTGAACTAGCTTTAAGTCCTCCAGCAGTTTAGTAGCACTGGGGTTTGAGGTTCACAGTATAACTAACTTGAAAGTTTGTGTGAAATGAAGCTGCAAAGTTCAACAAACTATCACAGAGGATTTATTCAAGTATATGAATATGAGTCAACAATACAGAAAACACTGATGCAGAGAGGAGAAACACTTTTTTCTCTTTGAAGTCCTTAGCTGTTATCCTCAGACCGTGCGATAATTAGATCATAAGCTAATTGAAACATACAAATTAATTGCACTGATTGCTATTTATATGAGATGATAGTCTTTTCCTGACAAATTTGCTTTGATGAGGCAAAGGAAGCACTTGACATTTTGCCATTGAAAGTCAATTGCTCTCCTGCACCAATTAAAATGACACAGTATTTGAACTCAACTGCCTAATGTGCTGTTCCAAAGGAAAAAAAGAAGACAATACATAACCTAAGGTGCCCATGCTTTTAAAGCACAGTGTATCAGTCTATTTTAAGTAAGCCTAGAAATCCTTTAGTTCCCAGTGGTTTTTGGCAGAGAGTACTTAATTTATTAGGAAAAAAATTATGGCCTTTCAGTAAACCAATAACAGGCTGTTGATTTCTCCATGCTAGCAACAGCTTTGAAGGATCTTTTCTCTGACTTCCCAGGCCTAGAGAAAGAAAAACAAATAATGCACATAACAAACACTAAACTTAAGCAAGAGTCATGGAGCAAGGTGGCAAGTGGAACAAATGAGCTTTACCATGACTATAAGTTGTTATGAGGTTCTCTTGCTGTTCATCTTTCTTACAAAAGCCAAGGCTGTACTACATCACAAAAGAAAAGAAAAAGTGATATTATGATTCTGCATATGAAATTAGGTGATCTAATTTCCTTTCACACATCAGTTGCCCCTTTGTAATGCAATTCATAGCCCATCATTTGTGATTCTTCCACCACTGGTTAATTCCAGAGAAGAGACAAACAGGCACTGCTAGCCAAACTGTTCCTTCGAATTCAAGGTAGCATTTAAAGTAAGGAATATTCACTAGGCCACAATAAGCACCATTTTATCTAACAACTGGCTATTATAAAACGTATAACCAACTCTCTAAGACAAGTCTAGAATGCAGGTTTTTATTTTGTACTGTAACAGCTGATCTAGTCATTCATATGCTTTTTTTCATATCAATGACTTTTCTTTCATTGTGTATTGTTTCATTGTTAACACAAGAACTTAATCTCCTCTTTCTATTTAAACTGCCTTCCACCTTCACTTTAATTTCTATCTCTAGTTGGATGGTTACACTACTTTTGAGATAGATGTCAGAGGACAGAATTTCTGGAGGAGACATTGGTAGGCACATGAATAAAAATGGAATGACTTATAGCGGGAGGAGGTTTCAGCTCTTCCTGCAGATGGTGACTAAAACAATATGAACATTCCCAATCATAAAGCAGAGGCACCACCAGCAAGTCACTGCCCCCTTCCTATCATCACAGTGGACACATATTTCTTTGACTTGATGGCCTGAAGCTGTAAACAGATTTTGTCTTTCAGCTCCACTGAACACCATCAGGACTGCCTACTTGAATCCTTACAGCACCTTTTTTCGTCTTAGTCTGCTGGGCTACTATTAAGGGGTGAGGGCTTTTTTCCAGTGTTTGATCCTCCTAATAAGGTTTGAAGGCAATTTATTGCTTTTAAAAAGTTCCAAATGCCACCAAAACACATTTATAATAATTATCTACAAGCAAATACAAAACATCATTGTTTCATTTTGTACTATTCTTCATCTTTTGTCAATATGCTGCTGTTTATTTTGAAAGTCAACCATGTTGAGCATCTTGGGTGATATCTTTTTACTTCAGAAATAAATGACAAAACTTCACTAGAGTTCAGTAACATCAAGGTTTCATACCTTGCTTTTTTACATACACGCAATGTTTCATATATCACATTAGTCAACTAATAAAATGCATTTATTCTCAGTAGTATTAGAGCACCAAATTATTGGGACTTAAACAATATTGGTATTGCTAGAATTCAAATTGTTTTAAAATAACTTGTGCTTTTCAGCAATTATTAAGTTAAAACTATTATTAAAAGGATAAAGATTGAAAGATAAAAGTAATATATTAGTAAAGTTTTTTTCTGTTTCATATTAGTCTTTACAGTTCATTTACTCTGTTTTTGCTGCAGCTGAAAAGCTAGGAAAAAATTAATTCTAGACATGTTAAATCATGTTTCGACATAGTCTTCATTATCACGTTAGTCAAGTCAATACATGTAGTAAAACTCTCCTTCAGATAAGATACTTGCTATTACAGATAATACCTTGCAAAACAGTAAATGGAACTATGGTACTTCAGGGTAAAGAGTTGCAAATCTAAAATGTCTCTAGATTGCAAAGTACTAAAGGATATATTTTGACATTAGGTCTATTGAACTGTTTTTTCTAATTGCATAAGCTAGCCAACACAGAAACGCTGAATCAGATTGTTTTCATTCAGGTACTCCAGAGAAGGATGAACTCTTGGTGGGCGAAACCAGAAATTGATTAAATAAAGCCCTGGCACCCTACTCTTTTTTCATAAAGCTTTATTAAGCCAGCTCAAGGAAACAGACGACTCTTCAGAGTCTTTGCTGAAAGTACACCACAAAAAAGCCCACCAATTCACCTCTTGAAACATCTAATGAACTGGGCAAAACAACAAAAACATCCTAGAACAAATTTACTTGGAACTGTTCAATTCACCTCACTCTCTTTCAGTATTGTGAAACTTATTGTAAAATGAAACTAAAAAAATCACTAAAAACCTGTAGGAGTTGAAATAGTGATTTTCTCGGAGTCTGATGAAAGTGGGACTCTGAGATCTAGGACATGAAAGAAAAGCTGCTATACAAAACATATTCCCCAATGGCAACCTGATGAAAAGGTGCAGCTAAAGAAAGCCATGACAACTGCTTCTGCTCAGGCCACTCATGTTGGGTAAAAAGACAAGTATAACACAAGTGCCAAAGCGAGATTGCCATGAGATGATTTTATCAAACTTTTACTTCTCCTCACTATTATCATAGTGTCATTTTTTCTTGATATTATAACCCGATTATAAGAGATGTCTCTGCCTGAATTAAGATGCAAACCACACCAAATGCCAAAGTCAATAGAACAGATTTTATTTAACAGTACATGTGAGGTAGAGAGATTGAAAGGCATAGGAAGGGAGAGGGGAGGGGACAGCAGGGAAAGGGAGAAAGAGAGAGAACACGCCATGGTTCCCTGGGGCTGTGGGATCCTTCTAGTCCTACTTCATGATGGTCTCCTCAGTGGTGGAAGTCCCCAGTTCTTCTGGAGGTACCATTTTTATACAGTCAAAGTCCCAGGTATCCATGAGAAGTAGATGCTGTTCCCACAACTTGAGATGGCATATGTGTAACCGGTTTCTTCCTTTCTCACAGTTTTCCACCATACGAATTTTTGTCTGGATGGTTTAGCCAGGTCTACCTCACCAGGTCAGGAATTAGCCTCTTCCTGTTGTTGCCATCTGTGCAGATTCTGCTGTCTTCTCACAGACACTAAACCTTTCCATGTAAACCCACAACATAAATCTTCTAGAAAATTAACCCTTCAAAATTGTTCTTATGGAGGATTGGTATTTGGTAGTGTTTTCAGATTGTTTTGTGTTTTTCAGGGTGGTTGAAAGAAACACATTTCCAACCAGGAGAATAAGAAAGAAAAGGGAAAAAATTAAATTCCCCATGTTGAAAAGGGCTGAATACAGGAACACTAGGGACCTTACTGTCTAATGTCAGATCCTTATATGCTCTGAAAAACTACTGATGACTGCAGTACTGAAGAAGAACCGAATAGTATTGGGATAATGATGGGTAATTGTATCTTTCTTTTTTCTATTCTACAAAAATATCTTTCCAATTGAAAAAGATGAAATTTCATGTAAACTGGAAGTAAACTGTCTTAGAAAGAAAGAACCAAGCTGATTTTTCATTCTTCTCTGTTTTTGCTGTATAGCCATGCAATGTTCTCAATTTTGACAAGTTCCTTTTCAGTACAGTTAAGATGTATGGAGAGCTGCAAAAGAATTTTCAACTTCAGATGCTGCTTGGAGCCATGAATCTCTTTTTGCAGTGAAGCTTAGTATGCCTGTTTGGAGAAGGAGGAGGATGCTCACTCTTCTTAACCCAACTGTGGCTTTCAAATCTCTATCAGACTAAGCAGCACTTTATTATGAAACTAAAACCACAGAATTTTGGTATAAGGATATGATAACAGAGTACTAAAAGGAAGAACACAGAGTACTAAAACACAGAGTACTAAAAAGAAGATCATCTGTTCTTGTTGTCATCATTCTATAAAGCTTTCCTCACTATTTTTCTTCTTAATCTATTGTCATCATAAACATATCCCTATGTTCAGTATTTATGTATTGAATTCTATAGTGGCTAGATAACTATTTTTTCCTAAGTGGACCCAGAAGTCATATTGTGAGGCTGCACTGTACGTGAGTTGTCCAGTAATGGTTCACATGAACAGTGGGTTCAGTTCTCTTAAACACTCTGAGACTCTCTTTTCTAGGCTAAACAATCCCCCCTCTCTCAGCCTTTACACAGAGAAATGCTCTATCACTTCATCATTTTAGTGACCCTTTGTTGAACTTTTTCTGGTATATCTATGCCACTCTTGTACTGAGGAGCCCATAACAGGACACAGGACCCTAGGTGTGGTCTCACCAGTGCTGAATAGCGGGGAACGTTCACCTCCCTTCTTCTACTGGCAATACTCTGCCTAATGCAGCCCAAGACACCGTTGGCTTTCCCCTTGTTGAATTTCATGAGATTTCTATCAGACTACTTCTCCAGACATGTGATTAAGAAATAAAAATAAATATTCAATCCTAAACATACTAACTCAAAATTTCGATATTATGTCATCAACAATATAGTTGTCACATGTTCAGTAAGGTGAATGAGAAGAGTGTGATGCCTTAACAGAACAGTTTACCCAAACCACATATCTCAGGATGAACAGCATAAGGATGAGCATATTGTAACAGTGGCTTTACAAGGTAACTAAGAAAGGGCATTCAGGGGAATTATTTAGCCAAAGTTTCCTGAATTCCAAAGGTTCCTGAATTCTCTTCTAGAGAGTGATAGAACTTCCACAGGTTAGGAAAATAAGGGACTATGGGCTAGATTTCTATTTTGTGGTTAGACCACTCTCCAGAATCACAAAATTAAAAGTTAATAATGCAGGAAAGGATCCTGGCTATCCTATGAAACCATGTTCCAGCTTATATCAGGATGTGGATCACCATCACAACTCAGAAAATACTGGTTTCTATAACTTTCCTGTGGAGCATGATCCTACAGATATGCGTGGAGCTCTCCAAGACTGGACGTTTTGCTCCAAGTCTCCAAAGATCTTAGTTGAGAAACATACCATTCCTGCATCCTTATCAAGTTCCTGTCACAATTCAAAAGAAACATAACTTTAGACTCCTACAGATGTATAAGTATCAAAAAAAAAAGAAAAAAGGGATATGTTTATGGAGTTTAGACATTTTGTGGGTTCACATGGCAGCTGACCTTTAAATCACACATCTAATTTCTACCAGTATCCTTCATAAGGCGCTAAACTGCTTTCTGGCATCTGGCCTTCATTACCCAAGCAGATCCATGGCCCTACTTTAGATTTTTCTGGAACTATTTTTAAAACAAATCATTACTCATAGTCTCTATCTACATTGGTGACAGTATCCATCTTAGGAGGGATGTCACCCTGCTATGTGGTACAGTGATTCTCATATATTTAGCTCAGGACTAGCCATCTCCAGAGCAGATTGGTGGTACCTGTACTACAGGTCAAGAAATCTTGGGCAACTGAGGTCACACGTAGCTCCTGACAATCAATTTTCTTTTTTTTTTTCCCGTTAAAAGAGTCCAACATACTGTGCAGATTATGCTGTAGGAGAGTTATTTTTATGTTTCCCTTGATTTAGGATGTGGTATTATGTAATATAATAATGACTTAATGCCTGCAAGTGTTTGAGTGTATCCATTAATGTATAAAGAACTCAGTCTGGTGCTGTTTCACCTATACTGGGTTTGGAAAGCCGCACTGAAATCAGCTTCCAAAACTATGCAAGGATTTGTTTTGGGAGAATATGTTGACTCACATTGACAAAGATCCTGGGCAAAAATTAATATTTACACAGTGTAGATGTGCAGAGACAGAAACAAAATGGTGATGTGAGCAGCCATAATTAGTAGCCTGATTAAAAGGAGAATGTTACTGAACAGAAGGAAATATCTGTTGAAAAATACTGACAGACAAATTGCTTGCCAGCCTGAGAGCTGTGAGCCTGGGAACTAGGCCTTGGCAGCAGAAATATCCTTGAAAAGTACAGCTGTCACCTTTGAAATACAGCTGTGTACATAGAAACAGGAGGCATCCTGAGATATCATCGATAAGTGCAAAACCTAAGAAACTGTAATGGCAACTTATCATCTGAAAAAGTGGAAACAGTCTGGGAAAATTAAATTGGTCTGAAAGAACACGAAACATTATCATGTGTTGGCTCTTACAGGTGAAAAATAGCAATTGACAACATCAAAATGCTGGTGATTGATGTGGTCATGTCTCTATGAAATAAAGAGGACTTAATTTTTGTTTCCTAAACAGGCTGCATTCTCCGAAAGAAATTTCTATGAGATCTTGGACCCAGGCTGGGGATGCCTGGGTGACTTCAGATTCTGTGATGTAGGTCATCTTTGAAGAGAGACTCAGTCTATTACTTTAGTGGTTCCACTTCTGGGGTTAGTTTGGTTTGTCCTCTACTTCTGAGATGGTTTGGTTCCTTTCTTGTATCAATATATTCTCCTCTTTGGGGTTGTTTTGCCGCTTCTGAAATCTGTCTAATTCACTTGATACTGGTATTACATATCCATATAAATAATCGATTATGACTATGACTGTTGTTACATTTTTGATAAGTTTGTTTCACTAATTATAAGTTTCTGGTAACTGGTAGTAGAAGACATCCATTTGATTGCTATTTTACAAGTGACTGTTGTTACATGATTGATTGTTGTTATGATTGACTACTTTCATACTATTGATTGATACTATATTATTGATGGCTGATAGTAATTTGTAATAACTTTATAACTTTACATATATATATATATATACATATATATATTCACTTTATTAATCATAGCTTTACTTGCTAGTGGTGATTTTGCAGTAGTATACCTGCTAGTGGTGATATGGGGGAAATACATGTGGTGATCTGTAATAAAACAGACATTTAGAGGATTGTGCCCTTGAGCATTATGGAATCCTAAGAACCCACAGTCACGATTTTTATACACCCACAGAGCCGGTGGTTTTTTTTGGCTGTGACAAATGGTGAGATAAGCTACTTGACAGATTTACCCATTTTAAATATGTCAGAGTGCAGTATACTTTCACTGGGTCCTTTGAGATATTCCTTGTGGAGGTTGTAGTGTTTAATATCAGTTTTACTTATTTTAAATACAGCTGGTGTTGAAAAGGATTTCTGATTTATCAGAGTGATTCAAAATACTGTATAACACAATCAAATATAAGTTACAGTTAGCAAAACACAGCAAATGCGGTGCACAGTTCAATCACAATATCAATGTGATTCCCACTACCAGTGTCTATGATATGCTCACCATGGTGACGCTGGGTGTCCTCAGTTGGCAGGAAGTAATACATGGGTTGAAGCCAACTCAAGCCCTTTGCTCTCCTAGAAATTCTTTTACTACTTGCTTTGTTTTTCTACTCTGTGTTGGTCTGAGCTCCACATTCACTCCTCTCCATGTTGATCTGGCTGACTCAGGGAGACCTTTACACTTTTAAAGAACTCAGGGAGAAACATTTACATCACCAGTTGACCAGCTCAACTGTGATAGTGTTTTATCTGAAACAAAGGCCACCCCTGGTCCCTTTTGTGTTGAGATTAGGTCCGTTTCTTTGCGTTACTCCCTGAACATCTTGGACTCATCAAATTGACACATTTCTACTGAGATTTCTTCTCTGCAGGAGTTTTTTGATTAGTCATAAGGCAGCATAACAGGGCTCCCATTACGAAAAAAAAATCTTAGGAAAGTCATTTGACTTTCATTAGGAATAAAATATGAATTTGTCTGCTCCGTTAATACTGTTTCCTAAATAGAAAGTTTTCTGCACTAAAATGAAGATTTATCCTACTTTAGATGATAAAAAGCCATGATAATTTCTGTAAAGTTAACAGGGTGGCTGAGTGACTAGGCTTTAGCTCTAGATGGTTGATAGATTAGGGATGATAGTGTAAAATTATGTCGATTGTACTGAGCAGTCCCTGTCATGGTAACCTGTAAATGTTTTATGTCAGCCTATTAGATCATTATACAACAGTTTAAATTTAGTATGCTCTAGTAAATGGCTAGTTCCTTATTGGAGCAACTTTCTAAGTTGGCTAGTTTTCCCATGCCACCAACAACCACTGCTTCAGCTGGGGACAAATGTGCATCTGCCATTCTGTTAGGATAAGCCATTTCCCTTCCCCCGCCTCCTCCGGCAGGAGAGGGACAAAGGCAGAGACTGTGGGTTGAGATAACAATTTACTGAATTTACTGAAAGCAAAATGCAATGGAAAAAGAAATATGCAGTAACAGCAGCAATAGTTATAACAAAAGTATACCAAAAAAGAGAAGGTGCTTTACACACAAAAGGTGTTCACCAGCTCAGCTTAGATCTGTGTGGCCTCTGGGACAAAGACAAGATGCCAGATGCTCCCCTCTTCCCATGCCCAAGCCTGAGACAATGGAAAACAATGGAAAACAATGACAGACAAACCTCTGAAAGCTAGATCATCTACCTTGGTTAGGTATCAAACAAATTTTTCAACTCAAATTCGTTCAATTCTGATAATTTCCAAAACTGTTTAATTATCCAGTGTCTGATGATGTTTAAATGCATGAAAATATACATTCAGAATATATAATCAAGTGACTGTTATATTTTTCTGAATTATCAGGAAATTGTTCTTAGCTGTTCATAGCTATTCATTGCACACAAATATACAAAAAAAACCCCAAACATTTCTGGTAAGCTTACATCTCTCATTAATGTTAAGCATTCATTTTAGTTTTTGCAAAGATGGGAAGCTGAATCTAAATATACCAGATCATAACAACACTAACAATGCATATTAACACAACAATTGACACAGATTATGCATCATTTGCTAAAGAGAATGACTCACAGTAATAAACATAAGGTTGGTAGGAGTGAAAGGGGAGGTTGGTGTACTTGAGGTAGTCTGCTAAATTTAAAATTATTTTCCTTTAGTCAGTAAAATCCATAGTAAATACAGACTTTTTAAGGTGACTTATCAAAAATCATTGTGAGGTAAGGAATGTGACCATAGTGAATGTTACAGGAAATTACCTTCATTGTCATATAGAAACAAGTTATTTCAATGTCTGCAAGAGAAAACTATTCTCGTTTAGACGATAGATGACCCAAAACTTCACCTGCCAACAAACGCACTGCAGTTTAACTGATTGCAAGGGCTACTAAAATATATTATCCTGACCTTCAATGAAATGTTTAGTTTTAGTCTTAACACTCTTCCTGCATTATCCTGAATATCTACTCCTTCCTGGAATGCAACTCTGAATATGCCTCTTAGAAAATGTTGCTGCCTACCCACAATTTTTCTGAAAGATCACTCCAAAGTATTCACCTTTGTTCTCTTGTTTGTATTGGAGTGACTGTACATCCCACTGAATGAGTAATTCATACTGCCCCTTTTCATCTCTTTACATTTCCTTCTGAGCACCTTCTCTCCAAGACTGAGTTTCACCACTGATTTGCATAAGCTTCTACTAGCAGTGAAACATGGGAGTGTTTCTTTTCTGGAGTCAAATCCTAAGACTGGTAATGAATTACATGTTTCTTTTAGTCTCACGTTTTTTAGCTGGGCAAGGAAGCTAAAACATGGAAAAAAAATCCTGCTGAGTCTTAACCACCTTGAAAGTCTATCCTGGAGGAAGAAAATTACAAAAATAAGTAAAATTAATAATTGATGACTAAAATTCAAAATTATTTGTAGCCAAAAAAAACAAAAAAAAAGGAATTGTGTTTTACTGCTTCACATAAAACTTGTCTATGAAAACTGATTGGACTAGAAATGATACATAGCATCACCTGAATTGATTTATTCATTTTTAAATGCTCCTGAATCTGTGTATCAAGTAAGGCACAGGAATGACATTCTGGCAAAAGTGAAACCTTTCATTGCTTCCACGTGCAATTTGTCAATTCCACATCCTGAGGCTGAAAAGGAAAACTAGGCTATAGCAAAACTGGAGCAATATATTACGCTTGTATTGTTCATTTTAGTCATTGTGAAGGAGCACTCCTGGTACACATCGGAATACAGATCACTTGCATTTCTGGCCCAATGTATACTGTGAAGCATGGAAACTATGTTAAGAACCTAAAAAGACAAGATGCAATTGTCACACATTTTTAACTCATTGTTCATTAAATAAAGTGCTAAGTTAAGTTTGCAGTGAGCAAATAGGGGTTCCCAGCAAGGAAAAATGTACAAAAAATAGTAAGTTTCCAAGATGAAATTGAAACAAGCAAACAAGCAGACAAGCAAAACAGATTCCAGAGTAAGCACTTCCATTATCATCCGATTCTTCTTATACATGTATGCGTTATTACAGAGAAGCAAAACCTACCCCAGTGACTGTTGGTGTTCTTCTTCCTTATGGCATGCTAGCAGTATAATGATACATTTTGAATGTTAGTATGGTTTTTAGAAGTCCTAAGCCCACAAAACTTGGGAATGAGAATGATATTCTGTCAGACTCCTAGCTTTATATTCTCAGCAGATTCTTACAATGACCCTATGTAAACTCACTGTCTTTCTTTTCTTGTCTCACTGTCCTTTACTCATTCCTTGAAGCCCCACATGATTTCACTTAGAACTTCTTTTGACAGCTTGATTTCTTTGATCTACATTTTTGTGAGCTTTTAATGACCAGCAGGTATAAAAAGTATGTCTTACCCATGTTCACCGCCTGAAAAATTGTTTTATTTATAATTAGATCCTTGGACTCCATGGTGTTAGTGTTTAATTTCATTTACACTACTGTAAACCAGCAGTGAATTACAAAAGCAAACTAGTGGTAAAGCTGACCTACTGTACATCAGTTTTGTATCTTTTTTTTTTAAGTTAGTGACAGACCTGAATTTTGATCTTATTCAAATATTGCATTTTTCTTGCTTGACAGCAAATCAAAGTAAAAAGAAATACACTGCATGAAACCGCAAGAGCCTAAATCTAAATTTCTGTACTATTATCATGCTGAGATATTACCCTCATCTTTGACTTCTGAAATTGATAGTGTGTTCTGCATTTTATATAGATTTTAAATTAGACACAAGCCGACTCTGATCAATCAGCCTAGACTGAAAGAGAAAAGGAGAAATGGGACAGAAAGAGCAAGTATTTTTATTGCTTCAGTCAAATATTACATAATAGCTTGAATAAGACTAAAAGAAATGATGGAAAGATGCCACCTTTGTATTCTGGTGTTGAAGAAATGACTATATTGATTCAGAAAAATTAAAATATCTGTTAATATCTGTGCTACTTCCCAATTCATAAAAAAATCATTACTACAAGGACTTCATATAAAGGAAACATTTTTCTTCTGTTTCCATCAAACATGTCTGTCACAATGCATTTCCTGCCATGTTAAAAAAGTAATATTTCTGGAAAGTAGCACTTGTGGGAATTACATTACTCTTAACATGGTAGCTGGCTAGTGTAGGGACTACCTGAGGGCATTGCTTCCAGGCAATTGTTTGAAATATTTAATGCCACATAAATCAGTTGTGTTATGGTTCTGCAAATGTTCATAGCATATTAATGTCGCAATTCTAAAAGAAAAATAAAAATCAAAACCCTTTTTTTTCCTCACACTTGTGATTCAACATTGAAGAAGACAATACTTATATTATTTATTTTAGCACCTGAGAGTCTACGGTTTAAAATAAAAGAAAAATTTCTCATTGAGTAAAAGTCATACAAATTGCTTTCTTGAAAGGAAAGGTACTTTGATCACTTAATTTTACTGTCCTAAAGATATCTAAGTTCTCCAAGAGACAGTGAAGAATATTAGCATTTCTTTAGAATCTTCTTGGACCATGGCAACTGTTGTACAGCCATAGTACTAATTTCTTAGTCTTTTTGCTACTGTCAATTGGCAGAACAATTCTTTGGAGTAGGTGTGAGTCATTCTGAAAATATTATGTTTTTGTATTAAACTCTAACAGTAAAATTGAGGCCTAGATATTTCTATTTTCCACTGCTTTACATTTATAGAAAAAATAGGGTGTTCTGCCAATGAGGAAAGATATTTTCAGGATATTGAAAAAAATAAAAAAATTGGTTTTCACTTTAGAGGATACTGATATAAAAAACCTTTTTTTAGATGTATCTGTAGCATAGACTATATTGAGCAGCTGAAAGGAACATTGATTCAAGCATAAGATGCAAAAAAAAAAATTGTAACCTTATTCAACAGTACTAGATAGTGGCTTGAAGATTTTGTAGTCTATTTGATGTTAGTAGCGCAGCACTTTAGGAGGAAAGACACTCAGAAACAACCAAGACATGTTCATTGTCCCCGTGCTCGGTAATGGGCAATGTAATTTCAGCCTTCTTAAGTGGTGCTTCTGCCAGCACACTGCAAGCAGAATATTGTGGAAACATGTCCTGTTCTCTAGATAATGAATAAGAATTTTCTACACACTGTGTTTCATTGTGAATACAAAGAGATATTGTTGTAAAGAGATTTATTGACTTAGTTGTATTTCAGCAGCAAAGTGGCATTAACCTGAGATCCACCATTTAGGATACTAAATAGTATTTGTAATGAAGTTGTTGGAATTTAATAACTAATTTATTAATTAACTTAGAAAGAATTAAAAATATTTCTTTTTTGTATTATTGTCTCATGTAAAACACCAAACTAACTAACCAACCAAACACTCCCTCCAAAAAAAACCCAACTAAACCCAAATGAACCAAAAAAAAAACCAACAAAAGAAACAGATATCCTGCGATGTCTACCATGTATTCATTGACTGTGTTAGCCACCACTTTTATATGACACCACAAAAGAAGTTCCAATCAATGTTTTGCGTACATATAAATATGGATGTCCCATAAGATCAGAAAGATTTTCCCCAGTTACAGGAATATTAACTTTCTGATCTTATTCCTTCAAAAAATGGGATATAAGTTTCTAATGGACTATATCCTGTTCCTAATATTAAATTCTGCCAAATGTTGAAAATTTGAAGAGAACAAGGAAGGAAAAGGAACATCCAGTCCCTATGCAGCAAGTAGAATCTGCAATTCAAGGCTTTTAAGGAAACTTCTTTCCTACAAATCTTTGCATGCTTCTCTTTCTGTCTTCTTTTTTTTTCTTTTTTACTCTGTTTTTTCACTTCACACTGCGCAATTTATATCCATACTACTGTGCAGCTTTACTCCTATCTTTAAAGCCAGGTCTAACTGTCTTAGCATACAGTCTGCTTACAGGTTGATGATATCTCAGTTTCTTCTCCTTTGAAAATAACAGAAATGCTGTTCATATCTTTCAAAGCATTCCCTTAGACTTGATACGGTATGCCAAATCTGGATATGCCAGGTTTACTTATGGTACTGGGAATAAATCTCAGAAGACCTTGTAGAATATTCGTTATAACTTCATGCTATGTCCAAGCTCAGAGTTTCTCCACTTTGGTTACTTGCTACAAAAACTGAGTCATTCTGGGCTGTAAAATGGTACTTTCATTTCCATTATTTTCTCTGGCACTATCTCAGATTTTTAGAGAGGAATGATGTGAAGCACTGAAGTCACCTGAGTTCTTCAGAATACCTGTAAGAAATATGCTGGTTCTTTATGCTGAAAAAGGAATGTCTCCTTTTTCCATGCAATAGTGTTAGTCGAAGTTTAAAAAGAGAATTAAGATGGCTTGCTTACACGTAGATCCAGAGACAGTCTTTGGGAGCAGACTTTTATATATGCCACTAGTACAAAAAATTCGGTGTGCTACTCTAGTCTCAGAGATCAATGTCAGCACTTCATATCCGTAATCCAAAGTCTGAGCAAAACACTGGGGTCCATAGGCTGTGAGGAAATGGATTTTCTGCATGTCTTGATGTGGCATGTTGCTGGGAGCAAAAATATGGATCAACAAATAGGGCATACATCCTGACAAAGAATACCTCCTGTTGAGGTATTTCCTACCAGTTTAGGTATTTTAATACCATTTCAAAATCAGTAGAAAATCCTATATCTCATATTGATAAACAAAGTAGCATACTAACTTTATATTATATTTAGTTTGAAATGGAACAAGCCCCATAAAATATTACAGTAGTAAAAAAGATCTGTTTTAATGACCAGTTACCATGTTCAAGATAAAAGATTTGTCATGAGACTTTATTCAGACAAATTAATTAACCTGAAATCTTGTTATGTTGCATTTTGAAAAGGTAACAGAAGTGTCCCCAGTTATGGCAGCTGAAGTGTGTGCTCACAACTCATTAATGAAACGTGGCTTTGTTAGTTCCTCTTCATTTTTGTAGAAGAAAATAATCACGTTCATTGCATGCTTCTAATATGAAAGAAATATCTGCAAGGCAGACATAGATCATGAATGTAATGTCTCAATTATGTAATTTGTAAATTCAAAATAATTCAAAAAAATTCAAGAAATTTTTGCTCTTATAATTCCTGAAATGGGAAGAAATCATAAAGATTGCTTTTTCAACAAAATTTCTTTAAGCATGTTTAATTTAAGTGGTTTCAAAGCAGGAGTTCCTGGCTTGCCTGTGAAAACTGTCCTTGAAATTGTCCACAGTGTTTTATAGTAAAAATATATATATATGTATATATTTGCCAAGTTGCATTTTTAATGTTCCTATTTCTTCAAAGGAGAACCAAAACCCATTTCTATAATTAGAAAATTATAGCAGGGCATAGGATCACTGAGTATGTTTACATGAGACTTGGGAGATTTTGTCTTTGTGCCAAGATAATTATAAGGTTACCTCTTTAATTTCGATAGTGCAGCAAGTTTGATTTGATGAATTTATCTTGCAATTTTTTAATTTGGGGTGGGGGGAGGGTTGTATTTTTTAACCAATTATTAAATTATTACTTACTGGGGAATTTATTAATAATAAAGAATATAATCTTTTACTTGTAGGGTTTGACTTCCACCCAGCTCAGCAGGAATTAAAAGCTGTTCTTATCTAATTAATTTCAATGGTTTATACATCAGAAATTTTCAGTTTGAGCTCCAGTGCTACAAACTCACCACCACACTTTCCCTAATTGCCAGACTCAGACAGCAAGAGCCTTAAAAACTCACTTAAACTGAACTCTCTACTATCTATCTCCTATATAACGGCCAAGCCTGACTAAGAAAGCACATGGGGTGAGCAATTTTTGCTACAGACCTGTGAGCACGCAAAGAAATGAATTTTCTGAAGCTGTCAGGATAAAACCTCTCAGCCTCACTGGCTCTACGTCATACTTTGAAGTTAATACAATCGGTAGGTTGTAAGTAACTTAGGTGAGGAGCATTTTCTTAAGCATATTGAGAAAAATATTCTGTCATTTAAAACTCAGCATTTCTATGTCCACTCCCAGCATGGAGGACAGCAAAAGCCTTAAGCCTCTGCACCCCCTGCAGCTCTCCTTCTCTGCGTCTTTTTTCTTCAGGTACCTTCACCATACATAGAGACACTCTCAAAGAGAAAACTTAAGAATTATTTATTAACACAGCAATTATTTATTGGCAAGTATATACACTAAGTAGCTAGGAATGATGTGGTTTCAAGCTAATATTATATTAATATGCTCAGCACTCTGGATGAGACAGGTCTCTGCTTGCCAGGCATGTGCTGGTTGGGTGAGGTATGGTTGTTCCCTTAGAACAGGCTGATCCTTGATGTGGCTTTGTTGCTATTCCATTTTTCCTAGGTTGCATATCTTTCATGCCAGTAAATTTTCTCTTCCAAGTTTTAAGCTGTTATTTAAATCTACCTAATAACATTCTGAGCAAAACTGAGGTTACATAGCTAGACTGCAGCAAACTGGGCTTCAGGTATCAGGAGTACACCTTGTCCATTCTATCACACCCTTCTATTATCCAAACTGTATAGCTGAATGCTCAGTGGATAAGGTCTCCTATCCATTAAAATCTTGAACAACTAATGGGGAATGTTTGGAAAAATGACGGGTGGCTCAGGCTTAGATAATGCTGGGAATTATTCTAATAATTTAGGCATATAAACAATTAAGTTCCTGTGGCTCTCACTGTTCAAATTGTAGTGCAGTCATAACAATAAGGTTTCAGTGGCTGATGGAAGCCTCCAACACCTAATCGGTGTAAATAATAGAAGTTTTAAATTAATTTGTAAATTAAATGAATAACACATTATTTTCAAAAAACTTTTTGTGAGCAGAGAGGAAGAACAACATCCATTTAGGTAAGTAAAATCGAGACCTTAGTGGTTAGTACTAGGGAAATCATAAGTCAATTCCAAAATCATCATCAGTCTACATAGAATTGTTTTAGAGAAACAAAGAATTATAATGCTGATAGAAGAGTTATTTGCAGAAAAAGTCTCAATAATAGCAATAACACATTTAAAATTCTAATTTGCACTTTCACTTTCTACTCCTTTTCCTGCTGTTATACTTACCCTTTAACTGCTCCTCTGGGCCAACATTTTCTTGCTGGGTTTGGTGGTGATGGTCTATTATAGCCAGTTGTCAGCATCTGGAATCATTTGCAGGGAGGAATAGTGTCATTTTGATGTTTTATTTTTTCTCTTTCCCATTTCCTGTTTTCTTCTCTTCCCTCTTCCTTTTCCTTTTCCTTTTCCTTTCTCATTTTATTTTCATTTTTAATATTTATTTTTCTCATCTTCTTTTCATTTTTTTTTCACACTTATGGTCATTTAGATATGCCGACTAACATGCATTCAAAACTTTTTCTTCCTTGGTCTGCAGCTCCAGGTTACATCCAAATTTATTATTTATCACACCTTTTACATATATGAGGTAGCACTTCTTTGTTCTTTTCTTTAACCATTAAGTCAGATCTGTCCAGCTCTGTGTCTGTAGAAATTTTTTAACTGACCAAGATGGAGTTGTTTAAAGTGTAAAATTCCCAGTGCCAAGCCTGTGCCCCATCTTTTACCAGCCCATGTCTGTTCTCCTCTATGCTGCATCCTGTCTACTTGTGTCAAGGCCTCTGCTATCATCCTAAACCTGTGTTTCTCTACACTATATAATTGTGTTACGCTTGTAGATATTTCATTCTGCCTAGAACAACTGCTTGCTACCACTATCTATACAAAACTACAGTTGTACCCTGCAAAGATTAGCAAAAGTAAATGCAGAAAATGAAAACTAGATATGGACACCTGATCAATTAGAAAAAATGCTGTCAAAACTAAGCCAAGAAAAACAAAGTTACAGAGAACTCAAAATAACCTTAGAAAAATCTCAAGTCTGTAAAACCTCAGTCTTGAGACCTTGTAAGCTCAGTACAATATGCAATAAAATAAGAAAAAAGAGATAAGTGATTTCTAGTATTTTCACACTATTTTAAAAGACCATTTATTGTTTCATCATTTTCTCACTGTTATTGTTTTGGAGATGCAGGAAAAGTTGAATAGAAGGGAGTAAGGAAAAGCACATATAATCCTGATGGGTTTTCTGAGAATAGGTGTTTTTTCTATTTTCCACAGAAATTTTTAAAATTACTGTTACCAGAATTGGATGAGGGGTTATATTATTTCCCCTAAGTTTAACCCAAATACCCTTCTGCTCATTATCAACAGTTATCATTACGGGTTACCAAAAGGACTGGGATTGTCATTAAAGCTGTAGGCTTAAGGGTCAAATTCTGTTCATTGCTGCACATCAAAAAAATGGAGCAAGTACTTTTCTTAAGGTAGTTACTCTTTACACTTTACACAATCTAAAACTATTCCCCTGAAAAAGTCAGGTCTCATACAAAACAAACAGTGCTGTTATCTGTGCTTATGCAGTATATATTTGATGATCATCAGTAATCATTTTGTTGAATCTAACTTATTATCTTTACTACAAATAAAAGCTGCAGAAAATTACAGCTAAGTTGTTAAGGTGGTAACAGGCATTATCTCATGAGTGGTACCACACATTATTGTCATTTGACTCCAAACAAAGGCTCAAAGCCTGAAAAAAATAAAAAAAAACATTTTCAAAGCCTGATGATTTCAGCCACCTCTTTTGTCAGAAAAAGAAGAAGAGAAGAAAATAACACAGGAAAAAAAGAGTAAAAAATTCCCAAAGCTACGAGTTTTTTATCAAGCAATTAGAACTGATTGTAGTTCCACATTACTTCTGAGAGGTCCTGTACATTTGACAGTCTGCACTTGAAAGCTACAATTTTGCCTGTAAACTTTGCCATCTTGCATAGCATAATGATAACTTGCGTGTACTCTCCTAGCCTGTGCTATGTTAATTTACTGGTGGAGTTTAATTAGCCTTCTGCCACCAAGTGATTAAGATGCACCCTGTTTTGTCCAAAAGTCATGTCCTGCTTTTAACACGCTATCTGTCTATTTGCATTTTCATACCTGGTTTTTATAACTGTCTGTAAAACTTTCTTTTATAAACTTAATAATTCAGGACTGTTCTGCTGCTCAGAAAAAAAAACCAAGCCAGTTGTGCCACAGCACTTTTCATAGAGTAGCTTAACAGCTACACTAAAAGAAAATGAAGTTGTACATGTGACAATGCATAAAGATAGTCTGTGAGCGATGGCACTGGTGCAGCTTTGCATTTTGCTTAAAGAGAGAGATGGACAATATTTTCTCTTGGCTTTCTCAAAAATCTGATTATATCTGCATTAGTTTTACTTATGCACATGACAAAAGTCCAATAATAGACTAAATATATTGATCATTGTAGTGCAAAAGCACTCTTTTATTACATGTTAAAGTGGTTGATCAGGCATAAAACCTTTTATACCTCTGCAAAGGAAAACTCAATATTTTTTTATCTTCAAGGCTGTAATTTACATTTACTGGTCTTCTACTCCAAGTCAAGTATATGAATTATGAATTTCATATGCAAGAGTAAGTCAGTTCTTTGAGATGGGTGAAACACTGCTCTCCAGACTTTTAAGTGGAATAATCTTAAGGAACTCTTGTCTGATATATCATGTTTCTTGTCATTAAAAGTTGTTGTCTTGATATAGTAATGATACATGTACATTGATAAGAAAACTCAACTTACTTTGCATTGAATGGGAAAAGCATATATTTTATACTGAGAATGTAGCTATATTTTTAGACCTAGACATTGTTAACTTTCCCTACAAGTTTTTTACCCATTTGAAATGGTGTAGTTGTCATACTTCCTGGTGCCTTCCCTGTTGAGATTAGCTCAGCTGGTTAGAGCATGCTGCTAATAATGCCGAGGTCAAAGGGTTATCTGCATGGGCCATTCACTTTAGAGCTGGACTTGATGATCTTTGTGGGTCCTTCCCAACTCAGGATTTTCTGTGATCCTAATGGATTCCTGCTGCACCCCTCCGTGATCTTTTTTACAAATGTTCAGATCTGCTGGTATCAGAAATAAAGAGTTCTTACCCTGATGGATAACAATCACAAAATTATAAAATACAAAAAATAGAGGGAAATAAATTAGATCTTTGATTATTTTACAAGGATTGTTTCTTAATTTAATGTTTGGCAAAAAGTTGCCATGGTGTGGTCCAGAAACAACACAAGAGGTTCACAGCTTGTTGAAAGTGTTTACACTGAGGTCCAGCAACATGGATAATAAATGATGTTCAGACTTTGTTCTAGTTCTCTCTGCAAGGTGAAAATTAACTTAAAGGAAGCAAACTTGAAATTTCTGTTTCTGTGTCGGTATGACTATTAGGAAAAAAAGGTCCAAACTTGTGCACCTGCAAAATGAGATGACAAAACCTTTCAGCATCTTGCTAACTAACTAAGAAAATGGCTAACCCACATATTTGTGCAGTCTTGTACACTACAGTTCCTCAGGTAACCTCATGGTTAGAACCTCCTTCATTTTTCCATGTCTTAGCACACTGTAATCTGACTCACAAAAAGTACTTCGTTTCATAAAGTGTTTTTAATGCCCTTTATATATAGAAAGAGTGCATCTTGTAATAGGATCAACACTAATTCTGTTTTCAATTGAACAGTCTTGAGTGGCATACTCATATTTTAATCAGTCCGGAACGATGAGCATCTATCTTACCCTGTCCAAAGACCCAAGGGAAGTAACACTGGCCCATGATGACTTGTAGGGAGAACAGGAGTGCCTCAGTCAGTCAGCAACTCCTAGATTTTCACAGTGCCTTTCCTTTCACATGTCACTCAGGAGTTCTTTGAAAAGAAAAGATGTCAAACCTGTGTGGTAAACAGCTTCATTCAAACCTTGTACCTCATGCTACATAAAGAAAGTATCTGCTGTCATTTTAAAAAACATACTTGCAGGAATCAGTGCTTCCATGTTACACAGTATCTCACAAGCAACACTTATTAAGGCCATTGAATATCCAATTTAAATTCCTGCTGCAGTCACAGAGGATTTAGTTCAACAAAATCCTTTCCTCAGAAGTGTGCTCTCTCCTAAGTTAAAACTTTACTGTGACTAGTAAGAAAGGTTATTGAGACCAGTTCATTTAATTGTGGAAAATCTTCATACACCAAAATATAAACCATATAATTTGCAGGAAGGCAACTCAATTAGCAGAAGAGATGGATGGAACTCAGCTGCTGTTCATGAGACATTTTCTACATTTTACGCTGAAGTAATCTGATAAAACAGTGAGTAGAACTTGATTCTGAAATTGGAAGATCTGGTGTTCTCCCATCCTAGCTGCCTGTCTTAATAATTAATCTTAAGAAACACATTTATTCTTTCTATAGCTCTATCTAGCACACATTCTTGTTTGTGCATTGGTTTTAATGCAAACGAGAAACATCCTTTAAAAGTGCCTCACTATATAATCACTATTTATATAATCTAGAATATGCAGTTAGTTAATTCTCTTGAAAGATTACGGTGCAATTTGAACCTGATTAGATAAATTAAATAATCTGATGTAGGTTTTCCATGATTTGGGTGAGAGTTTTGAAGATTTAATTGTTTAATAAAAGCTAAGGTTGTGCTCCTGTTTGCTCATTCTTATGTGCTTTAAATAGGAATCAGAAAAGTTTATTCCTCTTCGGAAAAAGAAATTGGCATTTAAAACTTCAGAATAAAAATATTTCTCCTAGTAGTAATGGGTGAAATTACCAAATCCCTCATGACAGCCAGTTTTGGTAGCTTTCCACTCAGTACGTTGTCGTTCTCAGTTCTGAAGATAATCAGAACCAATAAAACCAAGCCAAATTTTGTGGAGAAAAAAATGTATAAATTCTCCTTATGCTTAATAACACAGGATAAGGTCACAATCAAGTTGTTCAATCAGTTTTCAGCAAAAGTTCAGTTTTTCATACAACTTCATGTAGCTACATATTAAGTCACTGTAAGTGCACATTGAGTCAGCAAGATCTTTGAGGAAGATTTACCTCTTTTGCTTTCAGGGAGCTGCCTTATGAGAAAATCATTCACATTATCTAATAAATGGAAAAAGCTTTAAGTAAGGAGGTGAGGTAATGTGGTAAGTCAAAAAAACATTTTATAGGAAGTCTTTTTCTTTCTATTTTGGGATTTTGCAGAATGGGTCTCAGCTTTCAGGCTTGTTTTTAATTAACTCAAAGCATTTTATGAGCTGGCATCCCTTAAGATGCCTACCAAGTCTCTTTTTCCAGTCTCTGCTTGAGCTGCTATTTCCTGGTTCCTTCCTGTGATTCTGATATTTGCTGCTACAGTCACACCCTGTACTCTGCAGTCTTCTTTCTTCTAGGTATATTAGTTGCTTTTGAAGGAAAGAATAGCCTTCCCTTCTTCCTGAGTGTGTGACCTGTCTCCAAGATATTTTAAAGGGAAAAAAAATGTGCAGTCAAAGAACAAATAAAACACTCTGATACTGACAGGAAGCATAGCATATATTTGGAGATGGGATCCCCCTGGCAAAAGCCAAATGTAGGTAAAATAATGCTAAGCTGTTTGGGGCTTCTTTTTTCTTAACATTTGGCCCCTACATAGGTTATTATTTGTTTTAAAACATTTATCTACAATTTTCTTTTAAAAATATAATATTTACTATTAAATGTTGCTGCAAAATATAGCTCTTATCATAGAGATAAAAAATATTGCAGGAAATCAGTACGCTCAGCACAGACATTTCAGGAAATCATTAGTCTGTATAGAGAAACCCTGGAACTTATTGTAGTTCAATAGAAACTGTTTTACAAAAGCAGTTCTTCTAACGCTAATGTTTTAGTGTATATTCCTCACTGAATGTTTAATTATATGCTAATTATTTTGACAGCAGAGCCAGATTCTTACTAAAAAAAATGTATTATTTCACAGACCAAAATTTTTATGCAGAAATATGTTTGTGGCTGAAAACATTAAATATTTTTGCGTGACATTTGAGTCATCTCTATTTACAGCTTTACTTCAAAGTGCTTCAATGCAAAACTCTTTTTTTTTTCTTTTGAGCCCTAACCATTTCTTCTAAGGTCTTTCCTTTACACATTATAAGATTATTCTGGAGTGAAGAGAAGCCTGTTGTAGTTATGCTGATACAGTCCACCACAAAATTCTGTTGATAGATTTTGATTGGCTTTGTATTGTCTTAAGAAAAATTTAAGCAAGCCTGGATACATACAAAAGTATTAGTAGCAGTAGTAGTAGATTGAGTTGCTGGATCTTTTGTTGTAGATAGAATGTACTTTATACCATTACCGTGACTTGACTAACAAAGTAATAATCATGTGTAGCCATGACATGGAGGATTTATATTCATTGGCCTTTATACAGTAGAAATTTTCCAATAACTAAGATAGGTAATTATTGAGAATATTCAGCTTGGAAAATGGCTTTAGAAGAAAGCCAGTACAGATGAAACTTAGACTTCCATAGCCCCTGCAAATACATTCTTACTGCTGTAAAATGTTACAGCAAAACACTGTAATTAGATTGTATACAGACACAACAAAGCTCTTCTGCCATTTTTTTACTGCACACACTCCAAGCCTCTACTCTGTCATTTCATATCTCCAAATGTTCCTAGAGCCCACAAGGGGTCCAAGACTCTGATAGTGACACATTTCTTATAGCTAAGGATAGCAGTGGAAAGCCAATTATAATAGCTTCCCTACTAGGTCCCGTGGTGTTTGAATCTTTGTAACCCTTGTGGCTTAGTTTTCTCTGAACCAGACTGTTAAATTTCTAAAGAGACCACCCTTTGAGGCAGTCACCATTTTCTGAATCAGAACTGATGAAGAACACTGTGGAGGTGACATGCTGTGCTTTTTCAGGAGGATTTTATTATAGTTACTCCTGCTTTGTTAAGTTTAAACTTTTAAAATGAAGTTGAGGTGAAGGCAGTTATGCTACACCATCAGTTCTCATTGCCACTGACTTTAGAAAAGAGAAAATATTTTTTAAAAGTTGTATATACCTACAGTCCATCCTTACCGCCACCTTGCTAGAAACTCAACTGTTAAAATACCGTACTCTCAAGTCCAAACATTTAAGACTTTGCACTGGATGAAACATGATATGTGTCCTCTAAATAATTAATTATGAATCTTCTTGAAGTTTAATGACACGATTCAGGATAAAAGCCAATTAAATAAAATTTCTTCTGACTGGCAGAAAAATTATTATTTCACACACACAGTTGGCTTCTACATCAAATGGGGAGCAGCTTAAAAATTAAATATCAACTTAATTTAATGAGAGTGACCTTGAAAGGACAAAACATGGGTTCTAGAGGAAAAACTATTCAGTAGCCTTAGGGGGAGAAAAAAATCACTTTAGAGTGATTATTATTCTGTCATTTTCTTTATTATTAGCTAGGGTAAAATCATATCACAAACATCTTAAAGTAAAGAATAATTTTACAAGAAGATTAAATTTTTAGTGACTGCAGCTCTTCATGAAAATGATTAATAGTTTCACACTGTCTCTCCATCTTGCTCCCGAGAACTACAGGTAAAAATGTGCAACTTGGTAAGATTTTATTTCAGCATTTTCATATAAAATACTCCATAAGCCCCCACAAATTTACTTCTTTTTCAATCTATCACACTGAAAAATTCTTTTCTCCGTCAGAATATGAGGAGAAATACAGCAGATTACAACCTTTTCATTCAATAATATTTTAGAATAGTTTTGAACTTCTTTTCTCTCTGACAATGTCAGAGAGAAGCAGAGGAGCAGTTAAAGACTTTGGGCTTCTCTAGCTTGGCGAAAAGGAGACTGATGAGTGACCTCACTTCTTTCTACAGCTTCCTGTAGGGGAAGTGGAGAGAGAGGTGCTGATCTCTTCTCCTGTTATTCAGTGATAGGATAAATGGGAATTGTTCAAAACTGTGTCACGAGAGGTTTACAGGGGAAATGAGGAAGCGTTTCTTTACCAAACGAGTGGCCAAACATTGGAACAGGCTTCCTAGAGAAACGGTTGATACCCCAAGCCTATCAGAGTTTAAGAGGCATTTGGATAATGCCCTTAATAACATGCTTTAATTTTGGGCAACCCTGAAGTGTTCAGGCAGTTGGACTAGATGGACGCTGTAGGCCTCTGAAAATATTCTATTCTATTTGGTCATACTATTTGGTCTACTTTGGTCTACTTTGCATCATCAAAGTTCTTCCTTCATGCCAGCTCCTCTGTTATTTTCCTGAGTCAGTTTGAATCTTAGGTACATACTTTTCTCTTTTTTTTTTTTTTTCATTTTTCTTTAGTCTACTTGTAAGACTTACTTTCAAAGTATTTGAAGTATGCTTCTTTTATTCAACCTAATTTAAGCTCATCAGAAATCAGACCTAATGTATTTTTCTTCCTTCACAAAATAGCTGTCATTAATCTGAAAGAAATTGGTCCTAAACTAGTAATGAAGTATGGAGTTGCCTAGGTATACATGTATCCAGGGAATCTCTTGACATAGCTTTAAATGGCTGGAAAGAAGCTGGAAAAAGTGAGTTCATTAGAATAATCCAGGACTGAAGTCTTTCAAGCATAGAACAGTCTCAGCAAAATACTTTCAACCCAATAGTTTAAATATGACTAATATCTTTTAAAAAGGAAAATTATTTTAAATTAAACAGCATGAAAAGTGTTGTGGAGTAGCATCACTTTGCATTAATAATTACATATTTCACAAATTTATTATTTCTGATCATCTAGTCCAATTTTTTGTTTAAAGCAAGATTAAGTTCAAAATTAGATAAGATTTCTCCTTCTGCAAGCAAGTTTTGAAATTTTCAGCCTCTCTGAGGAACCTGCTGCAGTGCTTAACTTTTTTTCTGGATAGTGCTGAATGCCAGCACTTACATTATTTAATGTATTTCATATGTTACCTATTTAGGTGCGCCCTTGCTCTCCAGACAGAACATAAATCACAAGCCATCATGCTGCTGATTTTTAACCAACTTTCCATATATCTTATAGTTCCACATTTTGGGGTTTTGGGTTGGTTTTTTGTTTGTTTGTTTGGGAGGTGGGTTGCTTGTTTTTTGAGGGTTGGGGTTTTTTTCCCACATTGTAGCATATTTTAAGTTTTGGTAATACAGGCAAGATACATTTAAAAAATTAGCAAACTTCCTACTTGTGTCAGGCTTTAATACTTGTGAATAAAGGAGGCGGGGCAGTGAAGGGTTGCTACTTATTCTAAATTGACCTGAAATAGGTATTTCCTATCTTACAGTTTTGCTTACAGAGTTATTATTTAGATCATGCTTTAACAATTTATTTTACTGAATTAATAATTTATTAATGGTCATCACAATTAGTGTTTTGTTTCTGGATGATGTCAATGTTTGTAAAGGAAGAAAACCTGAAACAGCAGGACTTCTGCATATATGCCAAGCATATGTTTACATGAATAATGAGCCTTCCGTGAGCCTTTTAAAATACATCAACAATTAAACAAACAATTGCAGCACTTTTTTTCTGAAGGAATACTTCTTGTTGTATATCTACCTATTTATTAATTTTTGAACAAGCAGACCAAGGCAAATACATATCATTTACATGTCTTCTGCCTGTCTCCAAATTTAATTATTCATTTTTTACCAATAAAACCTCAAAAACTGATTTTTAAAACCAAATATTACATTATTGGTAAATATGCAATAGAAACTCCTGCTTTTTAAGGAATTCTGATAGTGATCTTCCTTCTGCCCCCAACCTGGCCTTTATTCTCCCGCTCAAGCAATAACCACCAGTGGTAATCGTGTGGCAATGGATGCATCTGGAAATGATGGTTGCAACCAGCTCACTGGGATTTGGGGAAGACAGCAACACAACAGCCAGAGGTTACTTTGAACAATGCGCCTAGATAACCACAGTGCTGGTAGATGTCCAACTCAAGCCAAATTTGGAAGAAACTAATATCTCTAGTCTGTGTGAGTCAGCCATTTTACTCCAGAAACAGTGAGCAGCCCAAGAGCCTTTTGAGCAATTCTTCACAGCAGAGGGCTGCACAACAGGATCTTACACTGAATACAGACATCTCTCAAGGTTATGCCTGCCACAGAGATTCCTTAGTCCTCAATAATGAGGAATTTCTTGCCTCAACAGATCCTCCATAAGGACTAATATCTTGCTGGACTTTGTAAACATTGATAAGGTTATACCTTAAATTCAGTGTGCACATACAATCATTCAGACATAAATCTTTGACCAAGTCTGGGACTAGGACTGAACTCAGCTCTAGACTCTCCTGAGTAGAAGTTTAGAAAACAAGGGGATCATCTCTGAACTTTGTGACCCAAAGGGAGGATCTCTCCAATGCGTCTGGTTTAGCCTGTCCTCTGTGTAGTAAATAATCAAGTGCACCTTGCCATGAAAACTTGTTAAACCACTGTCTAATTTATTATCAAACTTTGTTAAATGCTGGTTTATCTCAATAAACATACTGCAGCTTCTCTCTTACAAGTGAAGAGTGTTATTTCATCCGCAACAGAAATGTCTGCTATATGTGAAATGCAATTATGCGAATTATTTTTAAGATGTTTGGCTGACAAACAGAGGCATCAGAGCATGACAAAACAAATGAGAAAGAATAGGCAATTGTCATGGCTTTTAGGTTATTACAATTGACAATCAAAAGAAATAGAAAAGCAGAAAACAGAAGTTTGTTTCCAGAATGAAGGCAAATAATTTAAAGAAAGCATTGTGAACAGAGAAAATGATAATTCAAATAAACCACTATGTCATCAGTCTCACAAAATCAAATTCTACAGATTAGAACTTAAAACAGGAGAAAAAAGAATATAGGAGCTCAAGTTAGACCTAGGCAGAACTATTGCTCTTAAGAGAAATATTTGTCATTACATCTGTTAAGCAACTGCCATTTTATATGCTTATACCTCACAGGCAATACAGGTTTCTACTTTTATATTAAAATTACTTGCTGATAGTTGTGCAAACTTATAGAAATGTCACTATGGTACATCAATGAGATGATAAGGATTTGACTTTCAGGCCAACATTGATAAATCTGGTATTATCAAGCCTAAAGGTTTAGGCCAATATCAGAACTATTGCTCAATGATATGTAATACCATTTCTTTTGGGAAGCTGTCTCATCAGAAACAGCAAGAAAGTTGCTTGTGTGACAAGTATTTCTTTGGTTATGATGCACCAAAAGTGTGCTGACCTGTAAGACATTCTTCACAGAAATAAGGTTCCCTCTCTTTTTGATGACATTCCCTTTCTAATGGATCTTTGACTTTATGAGCCTTCCAGTTTGTCTTAAACTATGTAAACTCTCCTACTGTACTGAGAGACTTCAATATCATTTCCCTTTGACCTGCTACAGCTTGTGTCACTAAAAGCAACCCTCTCTTTACTGATACTTACATAGTAAATTCTGTCTATACAGGCTATGCATTTGCTCTTTATCTAATGAGAAGGTTAACCTGTGCTTATACTTAACATTTGCCTTGCAACTATACTGTTGGAAGTAACAGTGTTTGTACTGCTGGAAAAGTTCAAAGAATGTGAAGCTATGAGTTTGTAATTGGAATAAGTATGTATTTAATTGAAGTATTGATGGGCTACAGAAGGGTTGTCTCATTTAACTTTAGACAGTATAATATAGAAATCTACCTTTGATCTGGACACTTCAGTGTCTTTTTCTTCTCAGGAAGTCAAGATGTTACCAAACTATGTCAGATATGTGCTACATGAGGCAATTTATACTTTGAAAGTGACTATTTTTTCTCCTTTGACTCAAAAATACCTAATGAAAGGGAAGGAAGATGAGGGAGCCAGGCTCTTTTCAGTGTTGCCCAGTGAAAGGACAAGAGTCAATCTGCACAAACCGAAATACACGACATTTCATCTTCACAAAAGAAAAAACATATTACTCTGAGGGTAGTAAATACAGGTATATCCCTGGAGACATTCAAAACCTGAATGGACAAAACCACAAACAACCAGATCTGCCTGACCCTGCTTGAACAAGACTAGATTATCAAAAATGTCCATTCCAATTTCAACAACTCTCTGATTCCATGATTTTATTGCTCTTGGTTATCAAAAGATGTAATATCTCAGTTGATGTCTTATGTTATGTTTATAAATAAAAGGTTCCTTTCTAGAGATCACTCCAAGCCTTCTGGTTCTTGAGAAGAGTAAAAATCACTAATTATTCCTCCAAATTGAAGCACCAAAAACAAACAAAAGACTTCAAAAAGCCATTCAGGGTGTGATTAGAATAAGCTGAGCTCAACAACAAAGTCACAAAAAATTAAAAATATAGCAAGTAAAGCAAATAGAGGTAGATGTGTAATTAAGTTAATATTGTGTAAAAATCCACAGGATATCTTCCAGATCCACAGGAAACCATTAAAATGCTAGCAATGCCAATAGACAATGAAGTAAACTGCAGCACAAGAAGTAGAGACAGAAGTTAATCATATTAATGGAAGGACTAAAAATGCACTAAAATAGCTAGTGCAGTTCTATTTCAAATTAAAACTCCTTTTTGCTGATAACTTAAACAAACTAAATAAGAGAACTGGCTATATTCCTACCTTTGAAACAGCCCTTTGAAAATGTACCTGGGCAATCTTAAACAATCATGGTCCCGAAAAGTTATATATCAGAATATCCAAGCAAATGTATGAAGCAAAAATTGAACTATTTTCTTTTCCCTAGATGCATATAAGTGCTATCGCCCCCAAGGTATCATTACACTAGTTCTACAAAGACTTAAATATTCATTTAGTGCTATGTATTCTATTAAATCGTTTTTTTGATTTTGGTCTCTTTCCAGGAGGATATAGAAAATTAAAAACACACCTCTAATTCGTCTTCTTTCCCTTTTGGCATATTAACATACCACTAAAAATACCTATTATTTTTCAAAGGGAATTCCTGTAGTATGTAATTAGTTATTCATGTTAAAGATTTGTAAACTACAGCTTTCAGGATCCAAGTGTTCAAGAAATTGATTTGGGCTAAAAATATAATATTTTTAGCTGCTGATACAGGGGAAAATACTCAATCATCCCCTTGTATAATGTGTTCCTTCTCTCAAAATACAAAGTAGAACTATCTATTTTACTTTTTCTCTTAGTTAAACTAGTTTCTTTTGGTTAACAAATTTGGCTTTGTCATTTGTTAGTGTTACTGTGTAATCCAGAGGATTTATTTGATTGCTAATGTGTTCAAATACCTTACTATCTTTATTTATATTAGGCTTTTCCTCCTCTCCTTCCAAGAAGGAAGACTGGCTAATAATATTTATAACTTTGCTATTTCATTTTGATTTAATTTGTAAAAGAATTATAGCTTGATTATTATTCAATTATAGTTCAATATATCTGTACTGGTTTGGCTGTAAACCAGCAGGGGAAATTAACCCCACACAGAATACCTCGAGAGATTTTAGGTCAAAATTACAATTTTAATTAAAAAAGGTTAAAATAAATGCAGTAATACAGAAACACCGGCTTAAACAAACCGACAGAGTCATGGTACAAACTGACACCCTGTTGACCAGGGTGGTGGCTGTGTAGTCCAGTTAGGCACTGATCCTGCAGGAAGGCCTGGTAGTCCAGTCCCAGCAGTGAAGTGGAGTAGCTGAGTCCAACCCCAAGGAGTGGAGTGGAGTAGCTAGCTGAGTCCAATTCCGAGGAGTGGAGTCCAGTCAAGTCGAGAGTCCCGTCAAGAGTGGAGTCCCGAGAGCGGAGTCCCGCCGAGTCGAGGGTGCTTTCTCCCATCCAAAACCCTTGTTTTATGCTGTGTTTCTTGGCTGGCACCTCCCCCAGGGGTGGAGACTTTCACAATGCAAAAGGATCTTCCCAATGTTCTATTGGTTGCTTCAGTAATGAGCTTGGATGAGATGATCCCCAGGGTCCTCCGATGATCCGGGGTCCGCCGATGGTCAGGGTTCGGGCTATCAGTCAGGCTGGGTGGTGCTAATGGGCCATTAGCTGAGATCAGATAATCAGCTGGGTGGTGCTTGCTGTGGGCCAGAGTGCTTATCTCAGTTGAGATAAGGAGTCCCAGGTGTGTAATTATGAAATTTGTCCAGCTTTTGTGGGTGGTAATAAAATATATGACTAACTGAGAGCAATATCTAATAGTTTAAAAACAGGAGTGGTGGAAAATACATGCCTTTCTCAACTGACTGTTGGAGACTAGGGGGGATGCACTAAGGAAATGGAAAAGAAATCACCAGAAATTTATTTATGGGACACTAGATCACAACCTAGCCTCTACTAATTGTGAGAGAAGTTGAGATGGCTGGCTCAAAGCAGATCTTGACCTCTAAATATAGGTTTAAGATTGAATCTTATCAAGTAAATGAAGACTTTCATAACTGTTTATACATGCAGAAAGAGAATCATTTTGAGCAGGAGCCATTCATTGCTCACTTGAAATAACAGTGTTTGCTTAAACACTTCAACATCTCTATCCTAGGTTCATATAACATCTTCTAAAGATTTTATTTTTGTTTGATACAGTTAAGTGCAATTCTGTGTATCTATTAAAAAATGTATCTATACCTGTATAAATACATGCATATCTCATATACACTTAGAAGCCTTACAAGCTAAATTCCCTGTAGAAGACTGAATTTTTCTTGGGGGAAAAAAAAATTAACTAGATACTGGAATTACATGTTCTGAAAATGGTGAAGTGAAATCTACTATCCATTCTGAAATGAGTTATTCGTAAAATCACGTCAACATGGAATCATTGAGATGGGAAGGCACTCAGAGAAGAACCATGGTGCTTCTTCTTTACACACACCCACCAGATATCTATGTACATTGATAAGATCCTCCTGAACATTCTTTTTTACCAGGCTGAGTAGTTACAGTTCTCTCAGATTTTCCTCATATGACAAATGCTCCTATTCCTTACTCATCCCTATAGTCTTTTATTAAACTTGTTCTTAGTATGTCTACATACCACTTGTACTGGGCATCCCATACCTGGACCTGTCATTCCAGATGATTACTGCTCTCTAACTCTTTCCTGGATGAGTACTCTGGGGATCTGCCTGTGTCCTGTGTGGTGACCAGTGTGTAAATGTTTTTATGTATATAAGATTTTATATATATGTTTCATATACCCATTCACTCCACATGTACATGCTGGTAATACATCTTCGGGCCCACCACAGGCTGGATGTGGGGACATAAAGCAACAGCAGCCTCACCTCTCTCAGGATGTTGAAACTGGCATGATGTATCTTCCTCTAATAACTCTAAACACAGAAACATCCTTGATAAAAAATCTCTGAATTATGAGTTATGACTATGACCAATTTTAAAAGATTGTGAGGGGCATATACTGCAAGCTACTAAACCCTAAATGTTAGAACATTAACTTCATAGTTGTTCTTTCTCTGCGATTTTTACTTTTTACTAGTACTTAAAGAACAAAATTCATTTTTTATTATAATTATTCATAAGTTTATCTGCTTACAGAACCTACCTATATAACTTCTAATCCTGCAGTAGTGGATACCAGCCATTAATTTCTTTGTACGGATGAAGTAAAACTTCATTTTCTATTCTTTTACCTAACAACTCTTAAAATTCTTAAGATCACAGTAATCTTGAAAATAAGAAGTATTTTAAACAATGGTTTAAAATTATTAATTTCATTGGTACTTATACTTTAAGTGATGTGTCAGATTTTAGATATTCCAAAATCTTCTCTTACCGAACTTCTAATTGAACCAAAAACATGTACTTGACTCACTAGAAAGTTCATATCATTTGAACTATAAAGATCATCCTTCAAATATAGCACATCATAGATATAAACTTTTAGACACAGAGTATGGCGTTAGGAGGAAAGATTAAGGCAGCATATTAAATTAATCTCCAAAGAGAAATGACGAAGTTTCCCTAAAAATTATTATTGGAAGATATACACTTCACAGTACAATGTCAATGCAAGTGTAGATAGATAAGAATATGACACATTTCTCATGAAAGCAAAGGATATCTCCTCTAATATTCAAATATTTCATGTCTCTTACACCACTTTTCCTGTTCATTAGAGAAACAATGCCATCAATATCCCAGTGAAGTTAGGATTTTTAGCCGATAAATTAGGTCTTTCTTCAGCCACTTTCCCCCTTTTTTCTCTCCAAGGGATGTTAGAATAATGGGTAATCTAACCTTCATCACAGTCCTCTAGCTATAAGTAAATTACATAGTAAAATATAACTTTGATCATTCAAAGTTTGTATTAATATACTGTTCAGTGCAGGATGAAATAGATACTTAAAAAAAGTAAATTTAAAGGTCATCTTATAATGGGGGGAAGAAGGATTCTTCCTTCTAAACCTATTTAAACATTGAATCAAATTCAGAAGTGTTTTTATCTGTCGCCAACCCTAAGTACTTGAGGTCTCAAAGGCATACACTAGACTTCAAATTTCCGTGTAAGTCTATAATAAAATACATAGAACTATTACAACACAGTATCATTTAAAGATTTATGAGCATTTGGGATTAATTTTTTGTCCTGCTTTAAGACCTGTCTCTTCAAAATAAAATATTTAGATACATAATCTGATTTCTTTCACATAGTTTAAGTAAAAACTAAAACTCTCATTTCTTCTATCTCTCAAAATATCATGACTCATGAATTTTACTGTTGTCTGTTCCAAAGGCATATTGTGTTGGTTCTTCCCATTTTGTTAAATGTGCCAATCCTTTTATATATATATATATACACACACATCTATATATATATATACACACACATACATGCATACATATATACGTATATATACATACATATATATATACATCCCACACACACATGCGCACATCCATATATACATCTATATATACATATATATACACTATTTCCCCCAGCATTTTCCTGAAGAAACTGGCTACTCACAGCTTGGATGGGTGTACCCTTCACTGGATGAAAAACTGTCTGGGGGGTGGGGCCCAGGGAGTGCTGGTGAATGGAGTTCCATAAAGCTGCTGGATGGTCTTAAGTGGTGTTCCCCAGGACTCAGTATTTGGGCCACTCCTGTTTAACATTTTTAAAGTTGCCCTGCATGAAGGGGCTGAGTGTGACCTCAGTCAGTTTACAGATGACACCAAGCTGAGTGGGAGGGTTGATTTGTGGAGGGTAGGAAGGCTCTGCAGAGAGATCTGGATGGGCTCAAACAGATAGGCTGATGCCAACTGCAAGAGGTTCAACCAGGTGAAGTGATGAGTCCTGCACTGGGGTCAGCACAATCCCATGCAACACTACAGGCTTGGGACTGAGTGTCTGGAAAGCTGCCTGGTGGAAAAGGACCTGGGGATGCTGGTTGACAGTTGACTGAACACGATCCAGCAGTGTGCCCAGGTGGCCAAGAATGCTAATGGCATCCTGGCCTGTGTCAACAACAGTGTGGCCAGCAGGACCAGGGCAGTGATTGTCCCCTCTGTACTCAGCACTGGTAAGGTCACACCTCAAGTGCTGTGTCCAGTTCTGCATCCCTCTCTGCAAGAAAAACACATTGAGGTGCTGGAGTGTATTCAGAGAGAGGCAATGAAGCTGGTGAAGGGTCTAGAGCATAAGTCCTATGAGAGTGGCTGAGGATGTTTAGCCTGGAGAAGAGAAGGCTCAGGAGAGACCTTATCACTCTCTACAGCTATTTGAAAGGAGATTGTAGAGAGATGGTGGTCAGTCTCTCCTACCAGGTAGCAAGGAACAGGACGAGGAAATGGCCTCACATTGTGCCAGATTTAAATTAGATATTTTGATATCTAAATATTTGTATTTTAATCTTTTTAAGGTCTTGAATTTACACAGAAGTTTGGGTTGTAACTATCTACAACGAGAAAAAAAAAGTAATTTGTTATTATCATGGTTTTAAGCCCAGCTGGAGATGAAACCACACACCCACTTGCTCAACCCTTCCTCTGTTCCCCTCCCCCCCAGTGAAATGAGGAGGAGAATCAAAGAAGAACTTGCATGTTGGGTAGGCATGGTTTAATAAATGAAAACAAATTAAGATACAATAATAATGGTAAATAATGATTATTATAATAATGATAATAAAGAAAAAAAAACCCTCAAGAGATGCACAATGCAATTGCTCATCACCCCTTGAGTGATGCCAGACCCCCTTCCCGATGCCATATTGGCCACCCTTCCTGATAACTCCCCCCACTTTATAATAGTGGGCATGATGTTCTATGGTGTGGAATATCCCTTTGGTCAGTTCAGGACACCTGTTGCAGCTGTGCTCACTCCCTGTTTATTTTGCATACTTTCTCAATGGCAGAGCACAAGACAAGGAAAAAAAAGTCTCTGATTTAGGATTAATACAATTTAGCAAAAAACCAAAACATCAGTGTGTTATCAATACCATTCTCATTCCTAATCCACAACATGATCTGTAACTATAACTGCTAATGAGAAAAAAATAACTATTCCCTAGCTGAAACCAGGACAATTATAAACACAGAATGAATTGGCATGTGTTGTTTTTGCTTAGTCTATTTTTCAGAATACAATAAAGAAAGTATCCTTTACACTAAATAATTATTTTTATGGTAATAATAATTTTATGGTTTTATTCCATTCATCCAGGTCGTTTCAAAAAGAAATAAATGAGGTCACCTTATAATAAGTTAATTCTTAGATAGAAAATGTTTTTAAAACTACTTTCCTAAACAAGTGTTTTAAAAACTTATGATGTTTATTTTTCCAAGAACAACATAGTTTCCTGGTTTTACTGTGGAGAACAAAATTTACACTGTAGAGATAAAATAGATGGTAACTCAATTCCACATTCTTATTCTTGGGGGTTTAATCACGACCTTTAAAGAAGAAAAAGAATTTCATATGCTATTTTTTTCTCTTTTTTAGCTGTTCTAATCTTAAAGCCAGACATAGAACTTAATTACTCTTTCAATGGATGCTACTTTGTATTAGTCAGTAGAAAACGTAAAGTCTCATCATGCTGATCAGTAAGGAGGTTTTCTTTGGCTCTTTCAAAGTAATTTACATTATTCTCTGATTTGATTAGCTAAAGCCAGATTTGTGTCATCTACACAACGTGGCTTAAATTTGCTTATTAGTTTTAAGCAGATTTTGATAACAGAATACAAGACAGAAGGACTCCAGTGAAAAAAATAAACCAAACAAATTTTCTGCTGTGCTTTAACCCTGTTAGGCAGCTGAGCACCACACACCTGCTCAGTCACTTTCTGCCCTGTTGGAATGAGGAAGAGAATCAGAAGAGTAAAAGTAAGAAACTTGTGGGTGAGTCAAAGACAGTTTAATAGATAAAGCAAAAGCTGTGAATACAAGCAAAGCAAAACAAGGAATTCATTCACCACTTCCCATGGGCAGGCAGGTGTTCGGCCATCTCCAGGAAAGCATGGCTCCATCACTTGTAATGGTTACTTGGGAAGACAAATGCCATCACTCCAAATGTCCTTCCTTTCCTTCTTCTTCCCCCAGCTTTATATGCTGAGCACAACACCGTATGTGTGGAACATCCCTTGGGTCAGTTGTGGTCAGCTGTCCCAGCTGTGTCCCCTTCCCGCGCGTCTCCAGCCTAGTTGCTGATGGGGTGGGGTCCATAGGAGGAAAGGCCTTGGTTCTCTGTGAGCGCTGCTCAGAAGTAACTAAATCATCCCTATGTTATAAACACACTCTTCAGCACAAATGCAGAACATGAACCCATACAAGCTGCTGTGAAGGAAACTAATTCTATCCCAGACAAAACCAGTACATATAAGCAAGCAAGCAAGCATGCAAACAAAAAAACCCCAGCATTGTTAGAAATGTAATTTTTTTCTGTTTGCTTTCTTCAAACTTGAAAATTCATAAAGCTATTACTATTTTTCTTAGAATCAAAAAAGCATAATTTAGCTACAACATAAATAACTTAAAACACAAAACATTATTCAAAACTGAAACAACATTTTCTCCAGCAGCCAGAATATGCAGAAAAACCCAGCATTAGTTTGGTAGAACAATAAGGTGAAACTGAATAACATGGAGAATCTTTTTCAGAACGACTGCTTAAGCATATGATTATTTGTACTATGTTATGCATGCTATTTACTATGTGATAACATTCTGAATACATTATTTTGAAGCAAGTCCAAATTACAAGTCATTAGATTGTGCTAGAATACATTTTAAACTCAAAATATTTATGCTTCATCAATGTATAGTGGAGTTAAATTAAATTAATTGATTCCAGGGAAAGTTAGATACATTTGTCCTTATAACTGACTTGACAAGAGTCAAACTTGTGGGAGAGCCAAAAACCAGGGCTTCCTACTCCAAATCCTTTTCCTTATGAGGAGAAGTGCCTTTTTTTCATTAACACATGGTCCATGTTGTGAGTTAGATGTTTGAAACCAAACTAAGACCAAGACAGCAATCTCGTCTGCGTGTTTTCCATGACTGGTTAACCTCACTGGCATCCAAATATATTAAATTACTTCCTTTATAGTCTGAGATTCCCCGGGTGTCTAATTGCACAGGATTTCTTAGGAACATCTGTCCTAGGACATTAGTATTGATCTATGGTTGGGTAAAGTAAATTAAAGTCCCCTTAAAGACCTTGCGAGCTTCCATGTAGCACAGCTAATTTTGCATTAGTGTTGGAGGTGTCTAGCTCAAACATTTAACCACAACATGGGAAGTTGTTAGCCCCAAAGGAGGCTGAACATATTCATTTGTAGGGAACATGACAACCACTAAAGTAAGGAATATTTTAGAGATAGGTATTTAACTCCCCAGACTGGATGAACCTTGTAGTTTGTAAAAACACTTAGACATCTGTTTTAATGGTGTCTGTATCTTTGCAGATGTTCAGAGACACTAAAACTTCTCAGCTGATTTCATAGAGTAGTCATACAAATTGCAATGACACACATATCGGGGCCAAGTCTGTAATATTTTGATAAGGTAGCACCTAAGATAGTCACCTATATTAATTCTAAGACATATCATCTGAATTCTAAAACCTTATAGACTGGAAATATATATGCTTGTGTTCTTCCACTAAGGTGTAGTTAGCTTAGTGTCATTTCTATTTGAAAGACAGAAACTTAAAAAGAGAAGACCTGACTGTACCATCGGATGATTTATGACATCTTGTTCACATCTTCACTTGGAAGACCTACTTACTGACAAGCTCTGCAGTTTAAAGCATAGTAGATAGAAGTTACCTTTTCCTCACGCTTGTGTGCTGGTACTCACAAATTCAGAAAAGGCAGCATCACCTTCACTGAATATTGTCCGACTAAGTCACCTTTCCAGATGACAAAATGTCCTCTTGTACACAAGAGAATACCTTTTGCACTTACATCCACATAACAAAGTTTACTGTATATATTTTTAACTTGAATTGCAATTACATTGCAAAATGAGACAATAAAACAGCACACTCTGTAGGTATTGAGGTCTCATATTCCAAGGACCTGTTAATTAGGCTTCAGCAGAAAAAGTGATGCTACTGAAATAAATGGACACATGTACACTAGCTGTTTGGAACTTGTAAGCTAAATTTAACATCTGAAACAACAGTTCTGCTGTTTCATGTCTTTTCATCCCTAACAGTAACCAACAGGGGGTATAGCAGTTTGCTACTTAATGAGTTATAAATGATCTAATTAAGTGTCTCCTTGCAATTGTCTTTACACTTCATTAGTGAGGTGGTTGTGTATTAAGCTTGGAATTTTATTGTCAGTCTAATAATTCAGTGAATTTTAGTTAAATTTAGCTTTAGATAAATTTATAAAAGTTTTGATGGCATTATTTGAATGTGGATTTGACAAACTAGTTAAAAATATTTTTCTCAAATTATTTATTCCTCAAAACCAAACATTCTGGGTTTTTTTTCTTTAATGTTTTGAACTATATATGGAGGATATGCATACAGTATATGTTTTGCAGATTATTTTACCAATAAATCTTCTATTTCATCAGACTTTTTTGTCCCTATAACTGTGAAATGTGAAAAAAAAAAGATATTTCCTATAAAACTTTTGCATCACTTAGTAAATAACTGACAAGGAAGTCTGTCACAGGCAGAATGCACACAAGCAAATGGTATGTTTGTTCCAATGTGGAGTTTGGATTATTAGATTACGAAAACACTGGTTCAATTCATTATTACATTTATGCGATAAGACAGACATTAAAAAGCCAGCTTAAAATATAGGTTGTGAATAATCAAGTAAACAGCCATTAGAAACAGCTACAAAGGGAAGGTGTTAACAATGACTGCCAATTCCTGTATATGGGGAGATTGCTCAGGAAGGCAAAAGTAGAAGAGCAATTAAACTTTATATCTACCAGTTCAAAGGCTTGCTATTTACAGATTCTATTTCAAACATTTACTTTGATTTGTAGGTATCTATTTTGTGATGTAGAACTAATAAATGAAGTTTGTGATGTTCAGCAAATACTCCATTGAACCCAGACAAGAAAAAGTCCATTTCTAAGCTTATCCTTGAATAGTCAGCATGCTATTTTGCTGAATGTAGAGTCTTTGCAAGGTCAGTTTACAGACTGCTTTTTGTCCATAATGAAGGATAGAGATCATAGACTTGTCTCCCTTTCATTGTCTTTCTGGAAACCATAAAAAAAAGCAACTTAAAAGTAGGGGTTTTTTTCTAAAATTGGATTGAAGCTTCAAAACTCAGTATTAAATCCAACTATAAAGACGTGCTTCTTTTTAAAAAAACCAAATTTTTTCATGTTATTGTCAAATTGTCACTTTAATATCTTCATAGCTCACATACATGGTGTCCAAATAAATGATATTGAAAACCTGCCAATTTCATATTTTAAAAATTTACATGACAGACCACTGGAAACAATTGCCTTGCATTAAACAATAGAATTTGATGTCATGAGAAATAAAAAAATATATACCTGTCAGGCATGGAAGTGTATTTAAGAAGGAGAGAAGTGAATTTGTGATATCTTAATGGCATAGGTAAAAAGCTGTTCCAGAAGCTAAGCTAAGCCCAGAGTGAATTAGGGACTTAGAAGTTACATGCTAAGAATACACACTCACTAGAACTCAAATCAAAATTCAATATACTCATATAATTTGGATTTAGCTACTCTTTTATTTGCAAAACTAGATCTATATTTACTTCCTTCTCGTGATCCTTTCTCCCCATGAGATTTTTGAGAGTAGGGTCAGTTAGCACTGTTTTACTCCATGAGAGGGCTGTTATTCAACAAGGTCCCTATGACAAGAGAGCTCAGCTGATAAAAGATTTAGCCACAATCTGCCAGTCAATACGAGACTGTGATAGAATACAAGCAGGATACAAGGGATTAATCTACTTTAATTTAAGTACTGAAAATGCTGATAGGTATCTCCCTAAACATCTACATTTAGTCATAGTTCAGTCACTCTGGAAGAATTAATGCTTTGTACACAGTTGCTTGTACTGTAATAGAAAAACTTTCATTGTAAGATATTTATATTATTTTAATCTCATCTTAACATATTTAAATATGTATGTAAATACATATGTAAATATGTAAACATATTTTCCTCCCCTCCCATTTTTTCTGTACCTACATAAAGACTTATTTTTAATAGAAGACCAGAAGCATGCAAGTTGAAAAGGACCTTCAGAAGTCACACAGTCCAAGGTCCTAAGCGAAGCAGGTTACTCAGAATCGTGGCCAGTCTGGTTCTGAATATCTTCACGGGTATCACCAAGAACACTCTTCCTGAGTTCGATAACTCACACAGTGAAAGGTCTTTTCTTTATACCAAGTCAGAATTTCCCATTTCAATTTTTTCCCACTGTGCTTTGTCAACATAATTTGTCATCCACTGTCTTCCTTGGAAAATTCTGACTCTGTTTTAGTTTGTTTTGTTTTAACAACCTCTTGTTGGAGCTTGTAGGCAGCAGTAAGATCCCCATGGTACTCTCCACTTTTCAAGGCTGAACAAACCCTGTACTCTCATCCTGTCCTTGTATATCATGGGGTGCAGCCCCTGTACATTTTGATGGACTTCTGCTATACTAACTCCTGGTTTTAAGTGTCTTTTTGTATTGTGGAGTCCCAAATGGACACGGTCCTACACAGGTGGTCTTTGGGCATCAAAGAGAAGGAAATAATCACTTCCCTTCATCTGTTGGAAGTGGATTAAAGGATTAAATAACTGTTCTGGTACAATAGCTGTCTTAAATTGTGCTGAATTTATCCTTCAGATCCTGAATAAGCATCCCAGTTTCTGTTTTCTGTCTCCTAGTTCTGTTGTATCACTGAATAGATTGTCTCTTGTCTGTCTTCTGAGACAACCTGGATAGCTAAACATGGGTCACATAATTAGAACTCCCTAGGGATATCCCAACTCTCCTTTCAGGAAAACGGCAGTTAGGGAATACATACAGAGTCTACATAATTGAAGACTCTTTAAAGAAATAAGAGTTAAATAGAATGGGAGACGACAGTGATTTTTTTTTTCCCCTTTCTTTCTGAATCTACCTTGCAGAAAGTTGTTAGGTGAAACAAAGACATAATCAACTGAAAATTACAGGTTGATATTAAAGCAATTACATATAAAAAACTACTATAGAATGTAAGGAAAGTCCTATTATTCCACAGACTTCACACAGTGAAATATATCAGTGTAGAAGTACAGGAGGAGACCTCTAGAGAGGCCAGATAAAGGGAATCTGCCAACCCTATTATATATAATTATATTTGGGGACTGATGCTGTTCCATCAAATGATTGGGCTGACTAGACAGGATCCAGATGCTCAAAATCAAGAGTAGTAGAATGTCGGGTGATTGAAGAGATGAGACTGCAGCTTGATGCAAGCAAAAGTCGATTTATTAAAAGCATGGCAGCTTTAAATACTCTTGCCATTTCTATGATTCCTTAACCACAGTCTTACATGATTTCCTTAAAACAAAGCAACTACCTCCCTTAATTCTTCCTCTACATTTTTGTTTGCATTTCCCAGGGCTTCTGTCCCACTAGGGTCAGAATTTCCATATTACTCATCAGCTTTGCTGTACTTTGTGCTCTGCTGCCCAACTGCTCCCCTTCAGTAAAATGAAGATATTCAAAACACTGGTCACAGTACAGCATCAGCCTTCTAAAGTTTGTTGCTACAGAGACTTCTAGCCAGAGGTCAGAATAACTAAGTAGGAAGAAGAAAGATCCTAAAGAAATGTCATTCAAAATTGCTTTATCTCTTATGCTTGCCATCAGCAGAATGTCTAAACTATCCATCCCCAAATAGTACATATGCCAATATCTTTGTCTACCTTTAGATGGGAGAATCCAGTTCTGAAGTATACCTAGGAAAAAAATTAGTAAATATTGTTCAATACTAAATATAAACCATTGTGTAGAATTCACTGTTAACCAGAGGAACTGTTGTTGTGGTGTAATGGCAGCTGGTAACTAAGCATCACACAGCCATTTACTTGCTTGCCCTCATTGCAGTGGGGAGGAGAATCAGAACAGTACAAGTGAGAAAATTCTTGGGTTGGGATAATGACAATAGATAAAGTAAAAGCTGAACACACAAGCAAAGCAGAACAAGGAATTCACTCACAACTTCCCACGGGCAAGTAGGTGTTCAGCCATCCCCAGGAAAGCAGGTCTCATGCATCACCCTAATGCATTAGGGTGACTTGGGAAGACAGATGTCAGCATTCTGAACATCCTCTCCTTCCTTCTTCTTCCACCAGCTTTATATGCTGAGCATGATGTCTTTGGTATGGGATATTCATTTGGTCATTTGGGGTCATCTGTCCTGGCTGTGCTTTCTCCCAGATTTTTGTGTACCATATGTCAGCTGGCTGGTGAGGTGGTGTGAGAGTCAAAAAATATGTGTAAGCACTGCTCAGCAATAACTAAAACATCTCTGTGTTATCAACACCATTTTCAGCACAAATTTAAAACATAGCACCATATCAGTTACTATGAAGAAAATTAACTCTATCCAAGACAAAACCAGCATAACCATTTATGCAAGTATCTCTAAATATGAATAATTACAAAACAGACACACAACCAATGTATTGGTTACCTTAACACCTTGATTTTTCTTTGAGTAAATGTCATCTAGTTTTTCTATTTACAGCTCCTTGTTTTCAGTTTTTTGTATCCTTCCAATATTTCAAATTCCTATTCTCATTAGCAATTTCCTGTAACTGATATATAGTATGCAGATTTTTTATTCTTTAATATTCTCATCAGTTCTTCCAGATGGTGAATTGGTTTTATTGTAATTTCTAAACTTCTACAGTTTGTCAAGTTACTCTTCATTATAAAGTGTCACAGTCTCCTCAGCATTCTAAAAACTGATTTCTAATACCGAAAACGAAGGAGTATCCGAGTTTACTTTCCAACATGATTATTTCTGCATTTCAGTGGTGCTTTATTTTTTTGATGGCTACAGTACCTTGAAGTTCACATGAGGTTTTCTATTCTCTTCTCCCCTCGTCTTTATTGTAAAAAATATTTCCACCCTCTCTCAAATAGTCTTTCTGAATTGCAATTCCCCAGATATACAGCTTGCATATTTCCCAAGACTAAATATAATTTTATTTCCAGCCAATAATTCAAACTTCTTTTGGTCTTGCTAGATTATTTCTTTATCCACAATGGTATTCGCAATTCATTCCAATTTCATATCATCTGAAAATTTAATTAATGTGGCATTTGTTCCTCCATCCAAAACAGAAATAAAGTTGCTAAATAAAACTAGGTCTAACTCCAATCCTGGCTACACCTCCTTGTCCATGGCAGTTTAACATAACTTTGTTGATTGACCTTCAGCAGTTTTCCATCAGTGTGATGGTGCCAATTTGAATTAGTTTTGTAAATAAAAATGGGATTTTCTCATTAAAAGTACTCCGTATAAGATGTTATAATATATAAATGTTAATTTTGCAGCCACATTTTCTTTCAAGTCATGAAATCTTGCAGACTAAGCTTTAGTATTTTTGTTGAAAAGCTGAAGTCCTGAAATAGCAGAGATCATTTGAGACCTCTGAGCAGTGCTAGCAGATATTACACAAGTTCTGCAGGAAACCACCCTAAACCAGACAGGATAACCTATACCATCAAAAGTGACACTAACAAATTATATTTAAAACCAAGTCACTCCTTTACTTTCCATCTTTAGTCAGTGCAGTGCAATAAGCAGGTCAAAAAGGGTTCTTGGCTTATAAGCATATACATCTACTGTGTTGTCTCCTGGAAGAGGCCATTATTTTTTCTTTGACTAACGAAAATTGATAATAGAGCTTATTTTAGCTAACATTGATTATCCAGAAGACAAATATCTACAGCTCAATATGGCTACCCCCACAAAAACATCAAGTGACATTTCAGATTCCCTAGGGTATATGCAAATACCCTCACAGGGCTAACAGAAAAGATGCAGAACGTATAGGAAAATCATACTTTTCTGGAATAGGTACAATATCCCAAAATCTCAGAAGCACTAGATTCCTATCTGTATACAATGGAATTAAGCCTCTATATTCCATTTAGTGTTTGTACAGATCACCACCTCCACCTTTCTTTTCCCATTTTTTTACTCTTTTACTTGTAGTTTTAGTCTATAACTCTGTACTAAGATCCCTTCATTATTCACCTTACAGCTCTTAGTCCATATATAGACATCACAATAAATAAATAATAGATAACAAGATAATAGTAATTTTCATATTTGATAAATATTAACCAATTAATATACATGCACAAAGCTTAACAATTAATTAGCATGCAACACCCACATCTAATTAATCTTCTCTCACCAGCACTTATACAGTCATAAACAGAATCTACCACTGCGTATCTTGAGGTAATCTCACTGAAAAGGGTAAATGTACCAGGGAGAAAACATGAAAATTATTCATCATTAGAAGATGTCCAAAGGATGCTTGTCTGGTCACCCAATTGCTCTTCTGACCTGGCCACTGGAGAGAGGTTTCCCGTTAGCTTTCTCTTTTCCTTTCTTTCTTTGCTTTATGTTTGGTAGCTTTAAATTGATGTATGCCATCAATTACAGATCATAAAATGGAAGGTTTCTTCATTTAAGATTATTCCAACTGTGTTCAAGAGCTGTACTATCACATATAAAAGGAACCACACAAATGTAAAAGGGAAAGGAAGCTGGACTGTCTGAATTGGCTTGGTACAAAACTGGGTTATTGCTGGTGCATATATCAAGATTAGACCTCAAGAAAGATTTTCAGGTTTTTCAGTCTGCATGAATTTAGATTAGATAATCTCTCTCTTGAAATGTAACTACTGAAAAAAGGGACAGAGATCAGCAAAACCTCTTGTAGTACTGCACCTGATAAAAAAAGAGTGTAACTCCCTTTTTGTTTTTTATTTTCTGAGCTTTATATTTAAAAAATTGCCTTTTCTTAAAGTATCTGTACTGTCTTCTTTATCATAGCATATAGATGTTTAAAATTTCATCACAATAAAATGAGGTATCATGCATAAATCTCATAAATCACAAATCACATAAAGATTTTACTTTCTAGATAACATGTTCTCAAAGCTCCTGAAAATAAGCTAAATATGGTCTATAGCAATACTCAAAGCTTTCTACTTGTTTCCTGTGTTTAGTTCTATAGGGATTTTTACATTCCTGCATTATTTACATGGTTTGGACCTGCTGGAGAAACAAGCATAAATAAATCTCAATATCCCTAGAAAAGGCACTTACCAACATACCTTGAGAGGACACTTGAAAAGGAAGACAGGGCATCTCAAGTACATGCTTTAGAGGTCTATTGCAATATCTTCTTTATAGCCTGAAAGTGAAGTAACATTCATTAAATGATAAGTCTTCTTTGCACAAAGAAGTTCCTAAGAATGTATCTGAAGCCATTGAGATCACTGCAGTTTCCAGGAAAGAGTAGAAGGGACAGCTAGCTAGTCAACTAGATATTCAGATTACTTTTGAAATCTTTTTTTCTAACTTTTTGCATTGTTTCTTCTCACTAAAATTTATCTTTTAAAAAATAATACTAAAAATATTAAAAATAATATTAACAGTTATTGCAGGCATAATTATATGCCCTTTTTCTTTCATATCTATGGAAGACAAACAAACGCATCTTAAAAAATTAATGTCAATATAAAACAGGGAATTTCCCTTCCAAGAGGTGTTCTGTAAGTTGTGTAAAATCTTGGTAGCAAACATCTCTTGTCATGATGTGCATTTTAAGCGTGGGATAAGAGCAAAAGACTTGAAAAGCACTATCAACTGCTTAATGGATCAGCCGGTGATGTAAAGATTTCCCTGAGCCAGTCTGACTAGAACAGGAGAAATAAACATATGGCTTTCCCAACAGAGAGGACAAAAAATAGGCAACTAGCAAAAGTATTTCAAAGACACCAATGGCCTTGAGCTGGCTTCAATCCATGTATTCCTTCCTGGTGATGTGGGACATGGATGTAGTGATGGTGAACATTTTATAGGCACCAGTAGTGGGAATCACACTGAAATTATCATTGAACTGTGCATTGCACTTCCTGTATTTTGCTAAGTGCCACTTAAATTTGTATTGTGTTTTCAGTACTTTTTGTATAACTTGTATACAAACATTGTATAATGCAAAATCCGTAATCTTGTGTAACATCAATAGTCTTGAAATAAGTAAAATTTATATTAAACATTTCACCCTCCATACATGGAGTGTCTCAGAGAACCTGGTCAGAAAGTATCGTATTTTGACATATGGTCAAGTACTGAGATTCTCCAGCCTCAGGAACTCAATCCTACCCTGCCTCAATGAGGAGCTCTCTAGGCTGGCCAGCTCAGCCTTGGTAGCTGACGCTCAACAACAGTAGCTATGCTATTGCACACTCACAGGTAAAGCAGGACACGATTCTTAGGGACTGGCTGCTCTGAATATGCACTGATAACACACGATAACAACTGATAACATACTAGAATAACAATAAGCAGTATGATGCTAATAGTGATGCCAAAGAGATTTTTGCTTTTATATTTTCTATATATATTAGTAGCCTTGTAGTCTTTTATTGTACAACTACACAGATTCTTAGCTAGTAGTTTCTCTACGCTGTTAGACAGAAAGACAAAACACGTTCCTAAAAGCCTTCCATAATCGTGTTCTTTTTAGAACCAAGGATCCCGTGTCTCTNTGGAGTTGAATATGGAAATTTGTTAAACTTATAAAAGCATCGAAGTCCTGTATCAGGGGTGCATATTGGTCTACATCTTGTATGCAGTTTGGCCATTATGTACCTGGAGGCCTTCAATAAATGGTAACCGCTTTCTTTATCCCCTTAATATTGTCTAGCTTCTGATTTTAGGTGGTTAGAAGGCAACAATATCAGTCAAGTTTTATGAGACTGACCTTCTTTAGAAACCTTCTAAATAATCTTATCATATGTATGTCTAATTCCCTGATATTTTCATAGATGTATATACTGAGTTGCAGCAGATGCTTTCATTAAAGGTTCTTTTTGCAGAAAAGCCTAAGGCTGGACTTATACAAACTTTGATTTGAAGAATTACTCTTAATGGTTTCTGTTTAGAGCTTTTGAGGGCCATAAGAGGAACACCCCTGTCTTCTGGCCCAGTTCCCTCCCTACTGCAAGTGTTGTCTTCCTGGTGGAAGCAGGTGTTGCTTTGGGGAGCACAGGTGACTATCTGAATGCAACAGCCTGACAAACCTTGGGCAGGAAAGGGAGCAATAGCCCTTTGTATAGAGGAGGTAGGGCAGGAGCACTTGCCGTCCTAGCCTGCAGGGCCCCACGAGAGAGAGATCAGTGAGGGAGGGAGGAGAAGCCCATTCCCAGAGCCCTGAATAGAGTCCTGCACCAAGGGGGCTGTGGTTGTCATGGGCACCCTGCTCTTTCTGGCCTGAGGTCTGAAGGACTGGTGAACTACAGTCACATCTCCCAGCCCAGCAACTCTGAGAACAACTGACAGTGACAACCTTTAGGCCTAAGAGGGAGTGTGGGAGAGTTATTTCTGCACCAGATCAAAAGTGTAAATACTCAGAAGACTGCACATGGGAAATAGGTTTTGATGGGTTAAGGGCCAAGCTTCCAGTCAGCTGCTCACTCATCCCCTCTTCTTTAGGGGAAGAGAATAGAAAGCTCATGGGTTGAGATAAAAGCAGAGAGATTGATTACCAAGTACTGCCATGGGCAAAACATACTTGACTTGAGGAAAATTAATTTACGTCATCGCTAACTAAAATAGATTAGGATAGTGAGAAATAAAATCAACTATGAAAACAGGATCTTTCTTTGCCCGTCTCCGACTAGACGGTGGAAGTGTGGTCACAGCTTTAAAGTGATAGATACTCATACTGTATCAGTATGTGGAAGTGGGTACAACAGTTTCTTCTGTGTTATTACCATTATTTTGCGTTCATTGTATATTTTGGATTTGTAAAACATTTACTAGTCTAATATTCAAAGTCTTAGCTTTCAACATATAGTGTGTTCCCTTTTGCCTGTAACATGATTCTGAGTGTAACACACTGATGCTCTTCCTGCAGTAATTGAAACATTGCCACAGAGCATTAGCAAAGGTTTGGTGACAGGCATCCTTCTCTAAATTGCCTCTCTTTTAAAGCAAGTTCCTGTATGAAGAAAGCTGGATGTGTGGGCCTAGCTCAAGCCCACACACATGTCAACATGCAGTCATCTTGAACTAACACGACAACACAGATGAAGCCTTTCCCTTTCTGTCAGGACCATTTGTTTGTCCAGTATCTGATAAGACAGAAGTAGTACATTGCTAGCCCTCCCTCTGACATTTCACTTAACAGGCTGTTTTATTTAAGGGTAAGTAATAATTACATTTGTTTTCTGAAGTAGTTTTCCCACTCTTTATTTTATCTTCTTCCTCAAAATTATTGCTGCTTACAGTGCACTAAGTAATTTTTGTTACTGCTGATTAAATAAAATGGTCTTCTCATGCATCAGCATGCAGATCACTGCATACAATGTGCAACCAAGTAATTGGAAAGAAAAACAGTTGTAAGTAAGCCTTTGTAAGAGCTGCAGTATAAATGTGATAATAGGAAAAATTTCTAGTCAGCTGTGGAATACTGCTTTTTAATACCTATGTAATCAAAAGATCAGTCCATTAACATTTAACATACTTATCTATGTAGCATTTTTTAAATAGAATTTTATTTTCCAGGTACTATTTTCGTGCTTTCCAGGTAAATCTCACCATGTGAAATAGTTACTGGGTAATCATCTACACACAGAATAACAAATAGTGATACAAGAATAATTTTATTTAAGCTATTAAAGTCATTGTTGCTTAATAATTTTGACCAGCAGCAAGATTTTAAACAATTTAATTGCAACATCTACAGCTTAAATTAGTAATTTAAATAAAATGAATACAATAGGTTCTATTCCTGTGCTATACTATATACAAAACTTGTCCAATACTAGACATATACCTATTTTTTAACAATTTTGGAGAACTATTTATTCACTATCAATATCCTAGAGTGCACATTAGCTTAATATGGTTCTCTATCATCATAATGAATAATGTGAATCTTAGTGTGGTTGGCAGCTATTATCTGTCTTCTTTATGTCAGTTATTCTTTGAGACTTTTACCTCTTAGTATGAAACCCTGCAATGTAAATTAATATTGTGCTGGGTTTGGCTCAAATAGTTAGTTTTTTCCCCAGTAGCTAGTATGAAGCTACTTTTTGGATTTGTGACCAAAATAGTTTTGATAACACAGTAATGTTTTAGCTCTTGCTGAACGGTGCTTACACAACATCAAAGCTTCTCTGCTTCCCATAGTGCCCTGAAAGTGAGCACACAGAGAGAGACTTTTAACCAAGGCTTGGAAATGACAAGAGAAGGTACAATAGTGAAAGAGGGTGGGTTTAGATTGGACATAAGGAAGATTTTGGTTTTTTTCAGTGAGAGTGGTGAGACCCCAGAACAGGTTGCCCAGAGAAGTTGTGGATGTCCCATCATTGGAAGTGATCACAGTCAGGTTGGATGGGCTGAGCAATCTGATCTAGTGAAAGATGTCCCTGCTCACGACAGCAGGATTGGTCTAGGTTATGTTTAAAGGTCCCTTTCAACCCAAACTATTCCATGACTTTATGATTCTAGGCATTTGTCAGGAAACACAGCAAGGACAGGTGACCCCAGCTGACCAAAGGGATGACCCAGATCATATGCCAGCATGCTCAGTAAAAAAAGCTGGGGGAAGGAGGAAGAAAGTGGGGGGGATTTAAGATACTTGTCTTTCCAAGTAACTGTTACACATGATGGAGTCCTGCTTTCCTGGAAGTGGTGAAGAGTCCTGCTTTCCTGGAAATGGTGAAGTAGTGAATCAATTATTTTCATTGCATTTGCTTGCATATGCAGCTTTTGCTATTTAACCATCTTTACCACAACCCACAAATTTTTGCACTTTTACCTTGTGATTGTCTCCCAGGTTCCACTGCAGAGGAGAGAGTGAGCAGCTGTGTGAGGCTTAGTTGCCTACCAAGGCTAATCTATAACAATAGGAAACTGTGGAGTATTGCATTTTATTTATTTCGTTATTAGACCTGAATATACCTTTTCAAATTGTAATCGTTACTTCTGTTCAATCACAATACTGGCAGGTGTTCGCTCATGAACACCGGGCAGTCCACTTTTTATGATATATTTAGACTAATATAAGCAGTATCTTCTCAGAGGAACTCCAAACTAAACCAAGTAAGGCCTGCTATGGGAAAGTAAGAAAGACGGCTTGAAGATTTCTTGACATACTGGAATGACTGCAGATGAATTATCCAGAAAATGGAACCAATTAGCATCTGATCTTCCTAGGTTTGTATGTTTATTTTTTTTAGAGAAGCTTTTAAAAAAATGATGTTGCCAGTTTAGCATATTAAAAGAAATGAATGAAAGCAATATATTTTCTAATCAACCCTTGAGTAATTCCTTTCTAAAGAGCAAGACATATCTTGCCACATTTACTTCATTATTAAATAAGAGTTTCAGTTCTGCTTCCTCATTTTTTCTGAACACAATTACTCAAAATCTCTCATACACTAACTATAACAATTGTTTTCTGTAGTGAATAATTTGAGCCTGCAAGACTTAGCTCTTGCTGGCTGTTTATCTTTGACAACGGGGATTAAATTACAAAGTTAAAATTCTCATAGGCAAGTACACTATATTTAAAGATAAAATACTGATATTTAAACTATGAGACAAAAGGTAACATTGAGTTTCTTATTTTTCATTCTATCTAGTTATTCTAGTTCTTCTAGTTCTATCTACCTCTGCAAATGCTGGTAAAGATCTAACTCAGGCATATCTTGTTTTTGTTCATACTTTGTCTCTTTAATAAAATTCTGAAAATTTTTATACTGAATAAAGACTTTGTAAGGCAAGATATTTGGTTCTGATTCTAAAATGCACTGTTTCCTTTTGGGTTTTTTTTAGGGAAATCATTTTTATCTCTTGCTATTGCATCTTCCGATGCTATGACTATCTGTTTACTAAAGAGAAAAATTGAATCCCAAAGAATTGGCTTGTCAGAAGATAAAACACATTACTGCCATGAAAATTTCACGGCTTCTAGAACCCAGCTTCAGGATTACATTCTCTAGTTATCCTTCATATTGATTATATTTGTAAATAGAGGTGAGAAGTATTTTGGTATTATGATTTCTTATATTTCTATTGGGAAATAGAAATATATGGTCTTTGCACCGACCTGCAAAATATTATTAGAAGTTTAACCACAAAACAAATTACTAAAACCAGAATATTTTAATAAGCAGTAATAAATTCAGCATACACAGGATTGTGTTTACTAATACTATTGACAAATTCCCTGGCACAGATTTGACCCATTCAAAATAGCACTTGCCCTAGTAATTCCTGGACATGGTTAAGCCCTTAAGTTGTTCTTGTCCAGTATGCAGTGTTTTGGAGCTTAAGACACCTTGCTAGCATAGAAACAGGAGGTACCATGGAGTTGCCTTCAGTGCCCAGGTACAGTTCAGAGAACTTTTAGTACAGACTTACCACTATTAGGATAGATATAGCCATAAGATTATGCTTAAGTCTTTCTTATTTCTGAGGATCTTCAATCTGAGGTCTAAAAATTTTACTTAAAAATCAATATGTATGCAAGACTAAGAAAAATAATTTTAAGTCCTGATAACCTACCAGGTAATATTTACCCTTCATATGAATTAAAATGAATTTATTTACTCACAAGCATATTATTTTCTTATGCCAAATATAGAGGAAAGGAAAAGTGATTTGCTAACACTTGAATGATTGGAAAAGTCAATCAACTTCCTTTGCTATGTTCAAAGATTTTCCTGCTCAAGCATATGAATTTCATTCTGTGTGCATGTCCAGTTGTGATTTCAATTTCATCCTCATTCTTCATCTCTTTTTTTCTATTTTCAGCCAGAGAGAGGTTTGAAATTCATTACTTTTCTCTAGAAGGTAGTCCAGGGTGAATATAAAAACAGATGAATATTATCTGCTGCCAAAAGCCTTAAAGCTTTAGATCCAATATTTAAGAAATATTTTTTTTTATATCTATACACCTTCTATTTCTGTGTGCACTTTACAAGTACAAACACTGACATTTCCTTGATACAGTCACCATACCCTGACTTTGTGCAAAATAGGAAGTGCATTTTGGTGAGATGATTAAATACAGGTTAAAGAAACCAAACAAACACCTTTGAGTGACTTGCTTGAAGTCACCAAAGTAGTCAGCAGGAAGACTGGGTCTTCTGATCTAGCTGAAGGAGTCTGTTCTCTCTGTAATGAGCAAAACAGAATACTAGGTCTCTCTGCAGATAAACAGAAAGCAGAGATCACTTTAAAAACTTCAAAACCTTTTTTTTGTTTTGTTTTCCTGAAATATACCTGGAATATCATTCTTCATTTTATATACCACCAAGCTCTTTCAAATTTTCTCATTCAATGGAGCATAGCTTTCATCATTATCCCCCCTTTCATCACTATCATCAGCTTCTTCTCTGACTTTTAGATAAGGCTTTTCAAAAAGAACTCACAAAACAAATACTTATTTCATGATCTTTTGATGCTGAAGACTTTACTGCTCTTGAAAGTTACTTATCTAACATTGTGTATTGCTGTTGCTTGAAGTATCTCATGGACAGGCACCTAGAACTCGTGCCTATAAATTCACACCTACCTGAAATATGTAGGAAGGAAAACAGGTATCAGTCAGTTATCTCTCAAAAATAATAACTCCTTTTATTCAGTCTTTTTAGAGGTGATCTTGAAATAGTTTGCTGTTCAATTAATCATCATACAATCAGTAATATGATTCTTGCTTTGGGCTATACAATAGCCCACTAGCAATAATAACTGGTTGTACAGATTGTGTATGTGCTTATGTGCATGCTGTGCATGTAGCTGTATGTGCCTTGGGCTTCGTAATAGTATAGTATCAATAATAAATATTTAAACTGGTGTCAGTGAGAGCCTTGGTCTGACGGGTTTAATACCAGAGGAAAAAAAGAATCCCATAGAGGAGTTAAAGAGACAGCAGTTACAGGGCAAACTTGATAGTGGCCTGTAAAGTATGTGTTAAGTTTCAGTAAAAGTGTATGTTCAGTATCATATACTTTTTCATTGACAAGAAAGGAAGAGATTGTCCTGCTCTGCTCTGCACTGAGGTGGCCTCACCTCGAGTGCTGGGGGCAGTTTTGGGTGCCACAATATAAAAAAGACATTAAGCTATTAGAGAGTGTCCAAAGGAGGGCAATGAAGATGGTGAAGGGCCTTGAGGGGAAGCTGTATGAGGAGCAGTTGAGGTCACTTGGTCTGTTCAGCCTGGAGAAGAGGAGACTAACGGGAGACCTCATTGCAGTTATAACTTCCTCATGATCTCTTCTATCTAGCGACCAGTGACAGGACCCGAGGGAATGGCCTGAAGCTGAATCAGGGGAAGTTTAGGTTGGTAGGGAAAGTTCTTCACTCAGAGGGTGTTTGGGCACTGGAACAGGCTCCCCAGGGAAGTGGTCACAGCACCAGCCTGAGAGAGTTCAAGAAGCATTTGGACAAATCTCTCAGGCACATGGTGTGACTCTTGGGGATGGTCCAGAGCAGGGCCAGGAGCTCGACTTGGTGATCTTTGTGGGTCCCTTCCAACTCAGCATATTCTGTAATTCTGTAATACTGTGATAAAAATCACAAGCAGTTAGGATCCAAGGAACAACTGCACAAGAGTGTAATAAGTTTGTAAAAACACTGTTGTCTGAATTGATACAAGAGTTGCCAACTATTCTCCTCCAATGACTTTTTAAACATTAAGCAGTTAACCCTTTACTGCATTGATAGCAATTATTTTTTATGAAGGATTTCCTATGCTTTTCTCTTATTCTGGGACCATGTTTTTTCAATATTGTTTTTTCCCTATTAGAATTGTGTTTCATGGGTTTCATCAGTTTAAATCTTGGTGCATAATGAACAGATGAGTCCTGAAAACATTATTTCATTCATTTTTCAAATCTTTGCAAATGTTTAGGGCCTACAATGCAATAATATCATAGATAAGGGTGTTAATAAATGTGAAAGCTACAAATGCAATACCCATATAGACAGAATTGTATTAATATTACTTCAGTTTCCATATTTACAATGTATGCATGGAAATAAGCTATAAATATGGAAAATGCAGGTGTCTAATGTAGATTTCTACCTAAAAGTCATGTTATCTCTTTAGTGTCTGGAGATTTGCTGTGGGATTCAGTTGTCTAAAGATATCCACCTAATGCCATTTAAAACATTCTAAGAATCCAGGGAGTCTACTTAGGGTAGGAAAATATGTCACAAGGTTTATAATAGTCCCATTTTTTTCTGGACATAAGGCCTAATTTCATTGTTGCCCCTATGTGGGAAGCTAGTGTCATGTGATATTCCCTTTGGGACCTTGCCTGGTTTTCAGTTGCTGCTCAGGGAAGACACAGATCTCCCATTGATGTTCAAGCTATGTTCAAGGGTAATAGATCTAATAGAGGACCAAAAGAAGTCTGTGCTCAGATTGGTAGCTGGGACATCAGGAGATATCTCAAATGGCACAAGCCATCTAGTTGGTGGCAGCTGCACTGACCCTGTTTGTTTAGACACCTAAATCTGTATGTCTTGAATCTGGAGCTGAATGACAGTCCAGAAACTGTGGATGTCACCACTCAGGTTTAGAGGGTCTGGCCTGAAAAACAGTTGACATGAATCACTCTGGTGCAACTGACCAGGGAGTCAGGAGTCACCTCTTTTGTTAGATTAAGTTGCAGTGTAGATGTCACCCAATAATCTCCATTCATTATGCAGGAAGTCTACAGGATTAACTCAGTTGTAACTCAGTATAAATGTGAATCATAGTTGTCCACATTCGACTAGATGAATACAACTCAGAACAGTTTATATGGCACTATTCATTCCATTCAGATGACTGTCCTGAAACTTCTATTTATTTCTTCCAATGTCTAATTTCTTATGCAGCCTTGTAAGTTTAAACAATCTCTTGAAAGGTCAGATGTTGACTACTTTGATCCATTTCAACATTTATAAAAGGTGATGTTTAACATGGTTTCCTGATAAAACAAATCTCATCACTTTTACAAGAAATGCTTGCTGTATCAACATCTGAAACACTAGCAATTCTGAATACAGGTGACTTAAAAACGCCAGTCTTAAACACATGATGTATTCTTTCCTAAATTATATGTAGCTGATGGAATATATTCTGTACACACAAATCGGTACTGAGGAAACAAACATACTTCCAACAAATAAGTGCACTGCTCAAAAATATAGAGACCACCTTTGTTCTACAACAAAAAAATCATGACAAAAACTGCAAAGACAATAGAAGTTGCAGAGACATTTCTATTAAAGTGGAAAGAGTAATTTGGCAATCTACACTTCAGAACTGGAGAAACCATCATAAAACAAATTTAGAATGTCACATCCTGTTTTAAGCTGTTGATTTTTATTTGTCAGATACAGCATGAAACTTATGAATTATTACATAGCAAAATACAATAGAAGATTGTTGCACATTCATAGATGTATTCCTAAGTTGTAATTCTTACCTCAAGCAACTGTCTCAAATGACACAAAATTAAAAAAAACAGAAGCAATATTTTATCATAATGGGTTTTTTTGTTCCATATTTTAAGTGCCTTTCTATTGACAGTTACCTTATCTACATAATATTCAAAATAGTTTTTTATCCTTCAAGTTTAATTGCATGTATTTCCAATTTCTGTGAATTGTTAAAGACACAAAAGAATCACCAAGTGCATGAAACCCATTTCTGTCTCCTTATTGACACTATTTCTCTTTTGGCAGATTCTCAGCCATGACAGGTTTCTTCATCAGAATGACCATGGCTATGTTGTGTGCTTGCTCTGGGTGCAGGTGTCCAGGTGCTGGTAGCAGAGATCCTTCAGCAGTCGCCCCTGTGAGGAATGGCTGGGGCTGCACTGTGCCAGACACAGAAGGTTCCAGCTGGCTCCAGCCGCCCCACCTCAGGGCATGGCTGTGCGAAGCCATGATTGTGGCATCACCAGGAAAACGTTTGAGGAGAAAGAAGTGTCAGTGAGGAGCTGACTGAAAATAACCCCCATGGTTCATCTGTTTCTGGGTACATAACTACAACCATAATGAACACCTAACTTTTAAACTAAGAATATTGTGTTTGTGAAGGACAGATACAGAGTTATTTCCATGCACCTACACATCATATGAATTCCACAGAAATCTGAGTAGAAAAGACAACGTAGAGTTTGGAGAAATTTGTTATTACTGCTTGTATGTGCAACCCTAGTTCAGATAACAATACAAAAAGTCCCATAAATAAATACTACAGGAATAAATGAGAAAGATGAGTCTTTATCATCCAAATAAATGTGATATTTCTGGATATTCTGTTGAAGACAAATGTTTGTTTATTAATATACCTGATAACAGAAGATAAAGATTCAACATATCTTCCTAACTTCATGACAAAGATTGAAAATGTCATTTTCTACAGAATATTTGTACTAAGAGTGTTTTGATTTAACAGAGGTACCAGTAGACATTGGAGGACATCTTTGTATCCTTTTTGCAGTCTTTTGTTGAATAGGTAACTATATGAATGGTCTTGTGTTTCTTGTGTGCTACTTCCAGAAGCTGAGTAACCCTTACAGTCGAGGTTGGCTGACACTTTTTAAGACATTTAAAATCAAATGGGATTCACTTTTGCATATCACATTTCTGTTTGGGGCTTTTAACTGGGAGAAGTGAAGATCAGAAAAAAGTGAATGTGAGAAAGGCTTAGGAAAGTGTTATTCTTTCCTGTGTTAACAAGTACTTGGAACAGTATTTTTTTCAAAAAAAACAAACAAAAAGAAGCAAATACTGCCATTATTTTTTAGACAAAAAGCTTTTGGCAAGCATCCTATAACTTTGAGATCAGAAATATGCCTCAAAATATCTTCAAAAAAAGCCCCTATTTCTACTAATATTTTATATCTTGAAAACCATTTTTCACATACAATCATTATAAAATTGCTACGTATTATCAGAAAAACCCTAACAGTTACTTCTGGAATGTGATTTGGTTCTGCGGGATAATTGGGATTTCTACTCTCTCCAAATTTTTTAACCTTTGAGGGGGCACACAACAACAAAATTAAGGTTGCTCTGAATGATTAAGTTTCTGCCTATTTCTGAATCAGAAGCATGAGGGGAAAAAAGAGAGGCTGGTTCATTCAGATTTGAAGTAGAAGTTTAATATGCAATGATAAGTATAATTCTGCAATAATTTTAAACAATTAGTAGTTATAAACAATGGAAAGTCTGTCTTTCGGTATTTTCTGGACAAATTCCTGAGGAAATTGGCATGAGAACAATGTAGACTGTACTTTGGGTACACTACAGGACTTCCTCAGATTGAATGATTCTATCATAGGGCCATATTTAATGTATCAAATTTCAGTGAGCTGGTATCTGTAAAAACAAACCAACCCAAACATACTGCTACACATGGAACGTATTCTCTCCTCTACAGTTTTTTCAATGTACTAACAAAGTGTTAACACAAAGCAGCCTATTTGCTGCTTACAATTGCTTTACTTAGTACAGCTGGTGTTTGTAGCGATTTCAAAGATTCAATCCTGCAAGCAACCAATGTAGAAGAGCTAAATGATTTCAAATAATGATATGTTTATTCTTTGGTAGGCATTGTTTTAAACCTCTAGGAAGAAAAAAACAAAGTTATATTGCTAATCTTGCCAAAGAAACATTAGAAACTGTGACAGCACAAATGAAAATCCATTTTGGACTGTTGAAGAAGCATAGCTATAAGTGCTATTAGTACCCAGTCTCTTTTCTTGTTGAAATTGCAAAGTGAATTAATATAACTCAGAAAGAAATGGCTGAGGCACCTGGATGTCAGCAGTGAACGTTCAATTATTTCCTCGATTCCTCTGTAGATTTTTAATGTGATGCTGAACAAATTATTTCAATATAACTCTTCACAGGTGATCATTAACCGTGCATTTCTCATTCCCTGGTGCTTAAACTGAAAATCAGGGTTCCCACAAGCAAAACCATTAAACATTTGCAATGCACTTTGAATGAGAAGTGTAATTGGGAAATATTGCATAGTGTTAGAATGCTGATGCTCAGAAACAAACAAACAAACAAAAAATGTCAAACAAACAAAAAATCCCATAGTAAATCAGGGGCTAGGGTATCACATTTTCTCTCCATCACTCTATTTCAATGTTTTCTCTATAACATGAAGATTTCTCCGTGCATAATTGTGGTGGATTGGCTACCTGGTGCCCAAACAAGATTCTCTATCATTTCTCTTCCTCAAATGGATAGGGAGCAGAAAATATGACAAAAAGCTTGTGGATCAAGATAAGGACAGAGAGATTGCTTACCAATTACTCTGATGGGCAAAACAAACTCAGCTTTAAGATTTCACCATCAAATAAAAGTAGGATAATAAGAAATAAGAACAAATCTAAAAATCTACACATTCCCCCCATCCCTGTCTTCCTGGGTTCAACTTTCGGGGTAAATTGTCAGACTTGCTATAGAGGGGCTTTAAGCTGTTGAAGCATATGAAGAATTGGTGAGGCTGGTTGAAAAGAGCATGAGCTGGGCTCCTTGCTTATCCAACACCTGGCTTGAGCAAGGTCTAACAACTGAAGGGTGTCTGGTGTGAAGTGGAGGCTCAAAAAAGAGAGCACACGTCTCTACCAGCCTTTGCTGGTAGAGGCCTTATTCCTCTTTTACACTGAAAAACAAACCTTGTTATAAATCTGGTCATTTAAGGAGCTAAAGGTGCATGGAAAGACTGTCTGACAAAGGTCAGACAGCTTTTACTGCTACCTTAGTGAGTGTAGGAGGACCAAAGCGTTTATTTTACCTCCAGTCAGCTCTAAATTCTGACCAAAAGTAACTGAGTCCCTCATTAAGTCCTATTTAAATATTAAATTTCACATCTCTAAGAATGCAAATGGAGACAAAAGAGAACATGCCTTATATGTATGACCACAATTCCCAAAACTCCACCTATAACGTGGGATTGCTTCACCTCTTGGGGAAGGGACCAAAATTATAGTATAGAAGGTGGAGGTTAGGGCAAAAAGAGAAAGGGGGAAGCACCTCTGATTGCTCAGGATTGGTCAACTGACTATGTTGGACCTTTAGGTGAGCTTTGTGCTTCCAACTGTATTGGAGAAGACTTGAGAATCTATATGTGTGTGTATCTATGTCTATGAATATACACCTCACTCTGTTACTGTACATTCTGTCATGACACATATTAACACTCTGTAGTTAGTGCATTTATCACTAACAATCCTGAACCTTCCTTCCCTGAAACTGTGCTATTTGTGAATCTGGATCACATAAGTTCGTATTAAACTCAGCCAGATCTGTAGTACAGAACTAGTAAACTGCATTATGTGTGAATCTGTGATCATGCAATTTCTTATTGAACTCAACCAGGCTGACAATGGAGGATTGTCTATGAATTGGAAATTAAGTACAGCTGCACCCAGCCCCTCTGATCTCTAAGGACCAGATGGAACGCAGAGGGCTTTATTCTCCGACAAAGTTCTGCACTCTTAATGCAACAACTTGACTCCCAAATTCTCTACCTCCTCCCCATCACAGGGGCATAGGGAATGGGTGTTGCAGTCAGTCCACCACAGCTTTTCTCTGTCACTCTTTTCCCCTCATGTGTTTTCTCTGTACCAGTGTGGGATCCCACCCTTGGGAGACAGTCCTTCATTAATTTCTCCATTATGGGTCCTTCCAGCAGGCTGTAGTTCTTCACAAACTGCTCTAGTTTGTGTCCTTTTTTATCCACCACAAACAGACTGCTCCAGCATGGATCATCTGTGGACACACAGTTCCTACCAGGAAACCTGCTCCAGCATTGGCTCCTCTTCATGGGCCACATTTTTTTTCATGAACCTTCTTCAGCACAGGCTCTCAGGGGGTCACACCTTCTTTAAGGACACATCCGGAAAGACACCATCTGCTCCTGCAGGGGGCTCTCCATGGTCTGCAGGTGGATCTCTGCTCCTCTGTGGACCTCCATGGGCTGCAGGAGCACAGCTGCCTCATCATGATCCTTACCACAGACTGCAGGTGCCTTAGCACCTAGAGCACTGCCTCCCTCTCCTTCTTCACTGACCTTGTGTCTGACGAGTTTTTGCTCTTTCCCACTCTTCTGTCCCAGCTGCTGCTGTGCAGCCGTTTTATCCCTTTCTTAAAAATGTTATCACAAAGATGCTATGAATGAGTTTAATTCTGTCTAATAGATATATTCTGAAGACAAATTCTTTGATATTTATGAAGAACTTATCTCTAAGAAGTGCCACAGAAAAGCTTATACTCTTCCTTGAATACATATTTTAAAGTAATCTTTATATATTAAAAAAAATATGTGTTACGTAGCAAAAGATGAAGGAGGAGAGTGGAATTGTTTCCATATGAGGTGATGCAGTTAAATACTTTGCCATTTATATATATATATGCATAAACAAAATTAACAATTTGAGGCTCAATTTTCCTTTGTTTTCTGTGTATTTTATGCGTATTCAAATACACATGGTTAACTGTCTTTAGGACAGCTCAGCCTTACTCCTTTCATCAGATGAAAGTTTACCAATTCTTATCTGCAAGAAAATTCTCTAAGTTTAGCATTCCTATTAATTTTTCTTTATTTCACTTGTAAGACCACTGTACTGCACTGCATCTCATATGGAATGTCAAGTCATGCACTCTTTTTGCTCCCTTTGTTCACGTAATGAACACCTCAGTTAAGGAAGGCCAGCAGTCAGTTTGACATTAGTTGCAGTTCAGTAATTTGTGCTTAAATTAAAGCTCCAGTTCTTGCTTTCTTACTCTTGTTGATTGGTGCTTTTCTTCTATGGTGCCTTTCAAACAACAGCTTTCTTTATGGATTAAAATTACATACAACATGAAAAATAAAGGGTGATTCAGTCAGTGAATTACTCACACTCTATGCCACTAAGCAAGTGGCAACACTAAATTATGCTTTTATGTCCAAAGCTGGAAACAGAATATTGTTATGCTGCTCCAAAAGCAGAACTGAAAAGAGTAGAATCAGACTCAGAGAATCATAGAATAGTTTGGGATGGAAGGGATCATCAAAGGTCATCTAGTGCAAACACCCTTCTATGATGAGGCACATTTTCAATTAGATCAGGTTGCTCAGAACCCCATTCAACCTGACTTTGAATGCCTCATCTATCACCACTCCAGTCAAACTGTCCCAGTATTTCACCACCCTCTCAGTAAAGAATTTCTTCGCTATATCCTAATCTACCTTCTTCAGATTAAAACCATGCCCTCTTGTCCTGTCACTACATACCCTTGCAACAAGTCCATCTCCAGCGCTTGTAGGTTCCCTTTAAGCGCTTGAAGGACACAATGAGGTCTCCCTGAAGCCTTTTCTTTGGGCTAAACAGCTCCAATTCTCACAACTGGTCTTCATAGGAGAGGTGCTCCAGCTCTCTGATTGTCTTCGTGGCCCTCCTCTGTACTTGCTCCAACAGGTCCATGTCTTTCTTTGCTGAGGAATCCAGATCTGGGCACAGCACTCCAGATGGGGTCTCACCAGAGCAGAGCAGAGGGGCAGAATCACCTCCCTCGACCAGTTGGCCACACTATTTTTGATGCAAGAGCACATTGCTGGTTCACAGTCAGCCTCTCAGCCACCAGAGCCCCTGAGTCCTTCTTGGCAGAGCTGCTTTTGATTTGTTCATCCTCCAGCCTCTATTAATACCAAGGGGCATAACTTTGTACTTGGGTAGGTGAAACTCAAACCACAGCTGCAGCAATTCCCCACTCATTTCCACTTCATATTGTGAAATACATATTAGTAAGATTTGAAAGTCCATTCCCTGTATTGTTTCTTTACACTCAGCAGTCCAATGACATGCTGGAGGGCTTACATGTCCCCCCTTCTAGAATCTTAATTCTATAGAATGAAGAGGGTATATACACACACCATGTCTAGCTTGTGACTTTAGATTGCCTTATCTGGATAATTTTAAGTCATACAACATGTTACTGGACTGCTGACTCTTTTTGAGTACACATGGCAGGTAAGCGAGGAAATAATTGTTGTCCATAGTATTTGTCCATTGCCAACCAATTTCTAAGCCTTATCACTTTGTTGTGGTGGTGGGAAAGAAAGTGTTGCTTAGCTACAGTAATCAGTTTTCAGTGTTTCCCTGTTAGCTGGTTCAGCTCTGACCAATACATTTTTGTGCATTATTTTTAGAGTATGTCGATCTATCTTTGAGAAGCTCTTGCTGTTTATACAGATACACAGAGAGGGGAGGGGAAGTCTTCTGCAATATTTCTTTTTTCCCCCAGGAGGATGTTAATAAATACATTTCAGGACAGGACTAAACAGCCAAGAAAAATAGAACAGGTCAACAGAAAAAATCTGAACTCCAAGTAGTGACTGAAGTCAATATTGACATTAGAGCAAAAATGTTCAATTTAAGCAACAGTGTTTGGTTGCAATTATCTCCCTAAATTTACTTGCTAAAATTATAGAATAATTATACAGATTTAAAATACTTGCTGAAATGTCAGCATAGAAAGAAAATTTGATTCAAATGTGATAAGAAGTTCTTCATGCTAACATTGTTGCAAACTTTGTTTTCATATAGAGGCTGTTTTATTTCTTGTGTTCATGACATGCATACCACATTTTCTTTATTTTTAAATATTTCTCCTTTTAAATATACTGGGACCTGAACAGATAACTAGGAAGTGCATTTTAAATAAAAAATTCCTCCAAACACTGAAATTAGAGTGTGAATTATTAGTTTATCCCTGAAGTAAAACCTCCAGAATATAAAAACTGTCATACTTAATTGAGAAAGTGATCCATCTAGTCTAGTATCCAACCACTCACTTTAGTAGTAATAGTTGCAATATGAATTTATACATTAATTTGCAGAAGGCAAATTTTCTCATAACTCCATTAGGTGGAATTATATCATGGGCATTTTTAAAACAAAATAATAATATTCATAATCTTTTTTAAATTCTCAGGAGTCTAGATGTACCACCACAACACTGGTTGCCAGCTGATGGGGTGGAGAAATGCTGCCCCAACACACCTCAAGAAAGAGAGGACCCATGCCAAAGGGGCTGCACCTACAGGGGCTGCACTCCACTCCTGCCAGCACATGATTCAAGGTACTGGTAAGGTGTGATCACATCCCCAAACCCTGAAACCCTGAGGATGACTGACACTGTCGACCTTCAGGTGGAAAGTCAGAGCAGAATGGTGATTTCAGCACTGGAGCAAAGATGTAGTTATTCAGAAGTGTTGATGGGGGAGGTTGTATAATTTTTATCTGTATTACTACAAATTTTTTTCTAAATTAATTGGATAATTTGGATGAGTAGCACATTAATTGGACTAACATTTGAGTCATATACATAGTGTGTTCATTTTGCTGGTAATGAGATTTTGAGAGTACCAGTCGTTTCTTTTTGTGGTCGGATTTTTAATCCCACTAAGTGGACCACCTCATAGAGAGAATAGAAACTATTTTTAACACTTTTTCTTTCATTCCTATGTGTCTTTGTAGAAGTCTTTATATATTTACAACTAATTTATTCACTGCCTGACCTTCCCATTTGATAATTATATAATTTATTTTTTTCCAGTTGCACTAAACAGAGAAGAACAATCGATTTAATACCGGACTACATCAGGGACAGATTAGAAGGAAATCTCAGAGGACATTTCATTCTTTCCATCTGGGCCATGTTAAATAATATGACAAACTGTAAAATTATACAGTTTGTCTTTGCACTTGAATCATAGCTTTTATCATCCAAGGATTTTTGCTCTGAACCACCTGTACCACCATACTGAGGGAGTGCTTTCAGTTCACTCACCGTTGGCTCCTCCAAGACATTGGACATTGGCAAGTGAATCACTGCATAGATACAGCTTTCTAGCATATCATGCCTCACATTTAAAGCACTGATTCGGCAAGAAGCACAGAGGGACACATCTCATCACCTCAATTTAACCCTGTCTCTATTAAAAATAAGCTATGTTATGCTTAGTCATAGCCTAAAGAAACTGTGGATTGCATTTTCCACATCCCCACAGGGTGTCTGAAATCTAATGTTCTTTCTTGGGTTGTGGTACTGTTCCTGGATGCAGTTAGGCTAGGACCACCCAGCCTGTTGCTTTCTGCTACCACTGCACTCACTCTTTGCAAGCTCTTTGTAAGCTCTACTAGGGGCTATACAGAATTTAGGATTTCTAATCACAGATCTCATGGCATCCACCACAGACTATCTGTGACAGACCATTCCCAAGTTAATGCCTTCAATTGCGTGCAAGCTAATGTAAAAAAAAAAAAGAGTGGAATGGATGCAAGAGTTCAAACAGTACTAATAAATTGTTATGTGAGTTATGAGGACACTATCCCACGTAACTAGATGTAGTAAGGCCAGCCTAAAGATAAAAATTCAAAATCTCCTGTGACTTTGTTATTTATCATTTTCACATGTGGTTAATTCTGCTTCATTTTCTCACTACCTCATACATTCATAACCGGCTCGGCTTGAATGTTACACTCAATTATCCTGAACACTTCATAAAAATACAGTGAGTGTTCTCCTGGAGTTTCTGGGGTGATGAATGTACTTTGCTGGCCCTTTGAAACTGCTGTAGAAAATTCTATTTAAGCACAGCCTTTTGCATTTATCATTGTCTGGAAATCTTCCCCTTGCTTATGGTCAGTGCTGCAGACCATATTACTCAGTTCTCCTGCTCTTCTCATTTGGGGGAGAAATAAATTATGCTCTTTCCCTGAATCAAGGGAATCATCAGCAAAGGTTACTTTGTTACATTTTTGTTTCTTGTGCATGAACAGAGAGAAAAACAGAAGTCAAGATATGTAAGCAGGGACACTGAACAGGTTAGTAGAAGAATCTGATCAGTTATTCCTCGTACACAAAATGTTTGTATATATACAATCTGCAAAATCACACTGTACACACATGTCATACTTGCATGTATGACATGACATGTATATGTCATACTAGCTCTGCTTCCTGATTGCCAGTGGTTTGCTATGGTTTTTTATGCAGTCCAATTAATATAGGACTTCACAGAATCATGGAACAGTTGAGACTGGAGTGTACCTCTGGAGATAACATTTTGTAATGTCTCTGCACAAAATAGGGCTCAAGTCAAGCAAGCTGATCAGCAACTTCTTTAATCGGGTTTTGAACACCTCCAAGGAAGGAGAATACACAGCCTTCCTGGGCAACCTGTGTCAGGGTTAGATCACCATAACAGTGAAAAAAAAGTTTTCTGATGCTACAAGTAATTTACTGTGGTTTGGTTTATGCCCATTGTCCCTTGTTCTTTAACAGGGCAACACTGAGAAGATGGCAACAGCACTGGCTCTGGATAGGTGACAGATATAATTAAAATTTAGTTAGGACAAACAGCTGCTGAAACATTTGGATAATCCAGTGACTATTTTCCCATTGACTATTAACTGAGTAATAATTTATATGACAAGTTAGAGAGGAAAATTGTGTGTTTTCAAAGATTTTAATTGAATTACACTTCCCGGTCTAGACACAATACTTTTTCTCCAGTGAGCCAAGAGGAGAGAAATAGTTAGCAAACAATGTTACAGCTGCTTATATTTACTAAAATGTCTTACTACTAACAATCTTACAGAGTTGAGATATCTTGCAAAGATAAAAAATAAAATATATGATCTGTGCAGAGACATATGATGACAATGAAATTCATTATTCTCTGAGGTACTTCAGTATTTAAACAGGGATCTGTCTAAATGATCTGGAGAGTTATATAATAAAATCCTTGATGCTGAATAGATCACAGAACTGCTACAGTGAGTTTGCTTCTTGTAACCTTTTTTTTAAGATATATACTGCTATATTAGCTATTAGGGTTGTAATTGGTCTTTATTAAATACATGATTGTTTCTTCATGAAAAAAACCAAGGTGATAGTAGGTGTGATAGTCTAGATATTTTCTGCCCAAACAAAAAACTGTATTTACAGTTAAATCAGACTTGGGCTTGACTTTGACATAGTGAGGAAAGGTCAACCATATCATTCCATATCCTCTTCGCCGACAGGGCTGTATGGTCTTTCTGATAAAATTCTACAGTACCAAGTATCTATTTGTGAGCTCTTAAAAAAAAGGGTGCATTTGTGAATGTGCTTGTGGGCTTGGACACAAGAGAAGAGTAAGGAGAGCAATGGTTTGCAGCAGAAGTTGCTCAGTTAGTCCATTACACACTACTTACCCCTCATTTTTTCAACACCAGAACACCAGAATCCTGTAGCCTCCTTCATCCTGACATCACAGAAACTTTTGGATTGTTGTGTTCATTACATGTGAACAGCTGGTGGAAGTCACTGAAGAGTGATACTCTAAGCAAGTACAGGTCCTTTGAGAAAACTTGGCTGCCAAGTGCTTCGAAGAAATCCAGTCTGGTCTGGAGAAGATATTGGTAATTTTGACAGTTCAATTTTTCACTAAAGATCCTAACACTGCAGACCGGTTTTGGAAGTCATGGTCATAATTAAGCTAGTTTAAAAAAAAAAATAATAGTGAACAAAAAGAGCACTGAAAAGTAAAAAAGCCGGTTCCAAGGTTTCTTTAGTTGTATGAAGAGGTAAGTGCCATTGTAGAAGTGCAATGGAGTCTGGATTCAAGTCCATGAAATGATAGCCACAATTTATCTACAACAGTAGTGATCCTTCCAGTAACCTTAATACACAGGACAACAAATGAACCACATCCAAGTGTCTAGTATATTTACAAAGAGGCAAAAGTCTAAATTAAAAGGAAAGTTTAATCATTCTGATAGAGTTGGGATTTCTCTTCCTTTAACACTAACTGCTTATAACCTAAATAAATGAAAAATATCCAGTTATTAAAAATGTGCTCTTTGCTGCTTCTGTTTATGGTCTAATAATTCCAACACTGTAATAAGAAAATAAACAGAAAGACAACAATTTTCAATGATATTTTTCACCATTAACTTTATGTTAAAAAGACTTAATGAACAAGTAACAATGCTTCATTGAGTACATCTGATTGGGCAGGGTCTTCCAGCGCCCCTAGTTTTGGGATATTGTGTAGAATGCATCACAAGCAGAAAGGAAGCATTTACCTGTAGCACAGTTAGATGATTTTCTACTGCTCTCTTCCACATTTCCTGCTGGTAAACACAGGTGCAAAGCTTTTGTCATTTTAAACGTGATAAGAGGCATATCCATCTGAGCATCCTAGGATATAAGTGGATCATTATTGTGCTTGATATTGACATTGAAGAGTGACCTTGGTACCCTCATTTTTGTGTGTGTGTATAATTCCAGTTGGTTTAAATCTATAAATTGCTCTCTAAGGTGTGCTGTAATTTAACTCCGTGCAAAGCAAACCAAAAAAAAAAATCAACAAAACATCATGCAAAGCAAGCCTGGAAAACATATTTTTACCTTCAAGTTGTTTAGAAATGAGGATGACTTGAAAAGATGCACAGGCTTATTCATAATACACCCTTGAAAGAGTTGGCTTCTGGCTGTGCTAGGCTTTTATTGCTTAAGGATGCAATCACCTCTTACCTGAGAATATCCTGTTTACATCACAAAGCATCTTAAAGATCTGTGTTTTGGACTACCCTTTGACACCCAGTAAGTTTCATAAGTCTGTAGTATAAACACCTTAGAAGTGGTTCTTTCTGTACTTTTCCCTTGCTACTCCATTCTTTTTTTCCAGATCTTCCATCTTTGAAAGTCTTTTTTCAACAGGATGGAGATTACTGTAATTACAGATTATATGAGTTACACTTGTGGATTAGAGAGGGCACAACATTATAAAAAAAGAGTCCTAAACTACAGTAAACTGGAGACTTATACTTTCTTACTTACTGCCCTTTTTATAAGAGCTCAGCTGCAGAATTACTTTTTCCTTTAATGCACCTGAATCTTTCCATTGCTTACTCTGCTTTAGATTTCTTGGAAAGAAATCACTTTAGATATATGCCTCAGTCCAGTACAATTTCTCCCACTTCGAGCCTTTATTGGAATGGTCTATAATACTCAAAATGGGTTGAACTTAAGTACTGCTCCAGGCCTCATGGGTGTAGGTGAAGGTCCCAGGAGAAGCTGGTTAAGATCAGGACTGTAATGCACACAGAGACTTAGCTACATGTATGTTTATTCCAACTTGTATGTTTATTTTCAAGCAATAGAATGATTTCATCGTCTCCCAGCAGGAAAGGACTTGGGGGTCCTAGTTGACAGCCCCATGAACATGATTCAGCAGTGTGCCCAAGAGGCTAAGAAGGCCAGTGGCATCCTGGCCTGTATCAGCAATAGCGTGGCCAAGTAGGACCAGGGCAGTGATCATCACCCTGTACTTGGCACTGGTGAGGCCACATCTGGAGTCCTGTGTTCAGTTTTGGGAACCTTACCACAGGAAAGACATTGAGTTGCTGGACTGTGTCCAGAGAAGGGCAACAAAGCTGGTGAACCTTTTAAGTTGTAAATTGGATAATGGGAATATGAGTGGTCATGCTCTGTCTGAGAGGAATATTAGTAGCAACTCCTGGGACAATGAAATATCCCAACTTGGTCTAGCATATGACAGATAACAGAACAAATGAAAGATAACACAGGAATTCAGCAACTGGAAGTTTAGAAATACTCCCCTAGCATCTTTTGATTGTAATAGTTGAAGGATAGATAGCCAGATAGCTAGCTAGCTAGCTAGCTAGATTTGATGCCTTATTCATATATACTCTGTTCCATCCTCTGAAAAACTGTATTTGACAGTAACCATAGCAGCAAAACTGATTAGGCACACTTGAATGAACAAATGATGCAATACAATTTTTATTTAGAGTTTCAATAAAGGAAACAATACTGAAAACAAGTATATTCAGTTCTATTCTAAAAAGTTTAGGTGGATGAAATGGCTGAAATAGTCACATTTATAACAAAAGCAAAATATTACTTTTTTTCATATACTATCAAAAAATTGGAGTCAACGTTGTGTGGCTGAACTCCTGAAAGTAACCTTTAGAAGTGGTCATAATTTTTTTTTTCAGATCTGTCTAATGGCCTATACCTTTGATATCTTTCCAAGCACTTTCTGCTTCTGCTGAGTTGTTTCCCAGAGCATGTGTTATTTCAACACAGATGCAAAGCAGTTATTATGTTGTTATTGTTACTCGATGCACTGCTGTAAACCACTCAAAATGAAGGAATAGCACACCCTGGGAATGTACAGATGAAGAATTTCCGGAATCCCTCTTTGCTTATCTGAAGAAAAGAGTTATCTTTACACTGCTAGAAATTTGCATACCGATCTCCATAAAGAAGCTATTTAGTGGCTTTGCAGTGCAGAAGGCATCCTTAGCGTGAATGAAACACATGGAAATTTATCTCATATTTTTGCCCTCTAAGGATTTATAAAGGAGATAGGATAATTTCTTTCTCCATGTGACTTTTACATGAAGTACGTACACATTCCTGAAAGCAGGAACTAAAACATACTACATTCACATCTAAAATTAACCTTGCTGGGTTTTAGAATAGGAGTTTCACCTGTTTCTTCCTGATTTTCTGTGAATTATCGTATTTAATCAAATGATCATTGTATGTCTATATTCTAACCCGGTTTCAACCTTATTTCTTCTAGTAAGTATGAGCTCAAAGCTGAGAAGAAAAGTAAGCATCAGTATCTCAGTTCCTGGACTATTTCATCCACCTAACATGACAGGATCTGGGAGTGTTTAAAATAGCAAAGAAAAGCAGTCATCCGTATCCAAGTATATGAGTTAGGTAGGCTGAATTGTAAGAAGGGATTTTCAGACACTCCTCATCTGGGATAAGCTGTGCTTATTTAAAGAAGCACAGGGAGAATTTCTACTATTTCAGCTAACCGGACACAAGCCAGTGGAGAGAAAACAAAGACACTGTTTCATGTTGCCTAAGACAATAAATTATTCTTGGTGGTAGGAGATACTGAAATTATACTACTGACATGGGTGAATCTTACTCACTCTGAGTGAATTTCAGCCAAACTCTGGTCTGCAATCTTGCTTGTAAAAAATCCTTGGATATCTAAGGCAATGTAATTCTTCCTAATTTTGTCTGATTTAACTAACCTGAGACACTTTGGCTCAATTCAATTGCCCACATGTAGACATGCAGTAGCATTTGGATGCTAAATTATTCCTGATAGCATTCACCTATTGCTTCAGAAGGATATGTCTGTTACAAATCCTGTGTCCATTCTGTGAACCTCACCCGACTGTGTTGGATGTACTAGTCTGTTCTAAGTGGCACTAAATGTCCATACTTTGGTAGTCAAATCTCTGGGAGTCTGAAAGTTAATACGGATCACATTTTGATTTTACATTTATGACATTAGTGTTGTAGGGCTTTAATAAGAATAACCAATATGGCATTTGAATAGCAGAGGACTGAGTGCAGTACGAATGCTTGTGGAGTAACTAATAATTCTGTTTTAAAAGTGGGCTTTTAAAAAGTATGCAGGTAATAAAGCCAACTGCTTCTCAATGAAAAATAAACATATAACACAGTAGTAAATGAGAGGAGTATTGGAAAATGTGAATTGAATAATGACAAGCCCACTGGAAATCATGTTTTCATGCAGTTAGGAGAATACTTTACACATACATTTAAAATTTGGCAAAGAACATTAATTTGTTAATTTTTCCTTTTGTAAGATTGAATTTTCAACCACAGTAAAATTATTTTGAAATCATTTATGGATTTTTTTTCTTTTACTCTCAAGCAAAAAATAACCAACCCTGTGGTAAGACATAATGACATCAACAGCACACATTAAGGAGGATGTGACGGTTTGACCCTGGCTAGCAATTAAGCACTCAGTGCTTAACTCCTCCCTCTCCCCAAACAGAAGAGCACAAAGAATTGGAAGAACAAAAGCATTATCTCATGGGTCAAGATGAAGACAGCTTAATAAGTGAAGGACTGAGAGGAAAAAAAAAAGAACTTCCTTGGATTGAGCAAACCCCCACTTCCACCTGGTGAGTATGATATTATTTGTTGTGAAATATGTCTTTGGTCAATTTGGTTAGCTGACCCAGCTGAGTACCCTCTGAGTCTCTTGCCCACTCCTAGCCTACTCACTGTCAGGGGCAGAGGCAAAATAGGAAAACCTTAGATATTGTTCATCAATGAATAAAACACGGTCATGTTATCAATGTTGTTTTAATCTCAAATCCAAAACACATCACCGTGCAAGCATTAAGAAAAGTAACTCCGTCTTTCTGAGGCCCTGGACAAAAAACTAGAAATTTTAGATTCAGGGCACAGATTTCTCTTCTTCAGTTGGCAGAGGAAATTCAAGAAAAACTGTACAAATCAGATCAAATACCTTTGCAGTTCGTACTCTCTTTCTGATAGTTGCTTGTGGCAGGTGTGTAAGGAAGAGTGAAAACACAGCATAAACATGTCAATACTTCCCCCAATGGGCTGTCATACTTATACAAGTTCCTGATGCAGAGCCACAGTGGTTTCTTTGTATCTAACAGTCCATCGGGCTGTTATCCTTCATAAACATTTTCCATCTTTCTTTGATGCTTTTTAAACAGTTACCAGCCACAATACTTGATACACCTGAGAGTTTGTTATTTTATACCTGTAACTAACTGTCATGGACAATTACATTAATTTTCTTGATAGCTTTACGTATATTCACTGTGTACATGACAATGAGTAGACATCATGGTCTAGATTCCACTCCATCATCTGAAAACCAGGAAATTCTCTCAGTTCTTTTAATTTAATTCTTGTCACCCCCTGATTGCTTCAGCTCCTTTTGTCCCGTGGGATTACTCAATTCTTTCCAGAGTCTTGTCTCAATCTCCATGCTGTTGCAGTGCCAATTTTCTACAATGTCTTTAAATCATCTATTTTTTTACAGTTTGCTCAGTCTTCCCTTCAGTTCTAAAGTCCTCTGTATGTTCCTTATTATCACAGAATCATAGAATATGCTGAGTTGGAAGGGATGCATCAGGATCATTGAGTCCAACTCCTGGCCCTGCACAGTACACTACAAGAGTAACACCATGTGCCTGAGAGATTTGTCCAAACACTTCTTAAACTCTGTCAGGCTCGGTGCTGTGACCACTTCCCTGGAGAGCCCATTCCAGTGCCTCTGGGTGAAAAACTTCTTCCTGATATCCAGTGTAAACTCCCTCTGACTCAGCTGCGTGCTGTTTCCTCAAGTCCTGTCACTGGTCACAAGCATGAAGAGACTGGTACCTCTCCCTCGGCATCCCCTCAGGAGGATGTTGAAGACCACAATGAGGTCTCTCCTCAGTCTCCTCTTCTCCAGGATGAAGAAGCCCAAGTGACCTCAGCTCTTCCTCATAAGGCTTCCCCTCCAGACCCTTCACCATCCTCATGGCCCTTCTTTGGACACTCTCTAATAGTTCAATGTCTTTTTTATATTGTGGCACCCAAAAGTGCCCCCAGGACTTGAGGTGAGGCCACCCCAGTGCAGAGCAGAGTGGGACAATCTCTTCCCTTGCCCGGCTGGCGATGCTGTGCCTGATGCACCCTAGGCTACCAGGGCACTGCTGACGTATATTGAACTTTCCCTTGACCAGAACACCCAGGTCACTTTCCACAGCATTTCTCTCCAGCCTCTCATTCCCTGATCTATACACACAGCCAGGGTTGCCCCATCCAAGGTGCAGAATCCAGCAGCTGTCCTTGTTAAACTTCTTGCAGTTGGTGATTGCCCAGCACTCTAATTTGTCAAGGCGTCTCTGCCCTCGGGGGAGTGAACAGCGCCTCCCAATTTAGTGTCATAGGCAAACTTACTTAGTATTCCTTTGAGTCCTGCATCCAGGTTGTTAATGAAGATGTTGAAGAGAATTGAGCTGAACACTGAGCCCTGCAGGACCCCACTAGTGGCTGGGTGCCAGTCTGATGTCACCTCATTCACTGTAACCCTTTGTGCCAGACCTGTGAGCCAGTTGCTCACACACTGCATAACACGGTTATTCATCTCTTCCTGTTTCTTCAAAATACGCCTCCAAATCTTACTCCAAATGGAAAACATGGAACAAACAAAAACAGAAACAGAAAAGGAAAACCAAGTATAAGGAAAATCTGTCACCTGCTAAACTGAGTGAGATGATATAATGGAAAAGATATGTTAAATTACGCACACAGTATCATTTTGTAGTGTACATTGTGCTTATTGCAATTATTGGTCTTAAATTATATTTAATGCATATTTATACTGTTTGTGATACTGGTTTATAAGTAGACATTACTTAGGTTGCAAAAATTTATAAATATAAATATCTATATAATGCTATTTATTATTTAGATATATAATAATATTGAAGCATCTCTGAGTATTATTAGTCACCCATCTCTCAAAGAGTATTGCAGATGTTGAGGAGGCTTATGTATGAGTAATGAGAACAATCAAAAGCACAGAGAAGCTCCTATATTGAGAGAAAATGAAGAAGGCGACAGTGTTTATGGAACCAAAAAAATCCAAACCTTAAACCAACCAAAACCACAGAAAATATGACAAATCTACAAATTAACGAATGGTTCAGAGAAAATAAAACATTAACTGCTTGCCTTCTAACAAATAAAGAAGGGAACATTTACCAAAACTGAGGACTGAGAATGTTAAAGCCAATCAAAAGTTAATACTGAAGAGTTTATTTTGGAATGCTTTGCCACAGAAGTCTCAAAGGATGAAACTTTACATTTCAGAAAACCAATGCAATATTCCTATTTTATTGTAATTAGCTAGAAAATAGTCTAAGGCATGAACATTACTGTCAGGCCTTAAAATCCTCTAATTTTTAGGCAACTGAATTACATATGCGTACTTTAGACTCTCCCTTGTATCAACTTTTAGAGTATTCTGTCATCTTCTTTCACCATGAAACAGCTGAGTCTATTCTGCCAGGGTGAGAATACCGAAGAAAATAAACTCAAGTTCAGTAATATGGTGATCTCTCCAGGCTAATTTAATAGGATAAGAGAGTTGCATTTCTTGACAACTGAGCCAAGAATTAGCCTCCTTTTACAAGGCTTGGGGAGAGTTTACTGTCTAGGAATGGGTTGCAAAATTTCGCACAGGCTGAGGAAAAGGTCTTCAAAGCTTTGTCACTTAGATCAGTTAGTGTTTGTTTTTTGCTCATGATTAAAGAGAAACATTAATCATCTGAATTAAACCAGTAGATAACAAGGAGTTTTTTGAAACAAAGGATTCAGCCTGAAAGGAAGTAGAGAGGCAGCATTAAAATATGGCAGAGACCACAGACATGAAAGAAGAGAGGTCAAAACCTGGTCCGACATTGCCAGATGTCACACCATGAGCACCACACCCTCGGTGTAGATCTGATACAGCAGCATCTTTGTGGGACGTGGATCAGCCTGCACCAAGCTAGCACATTGGCATTATGTGGTGCAACAAGTAGGGACCCCCATTGTGAGTGTGCTTGTGGGACCTTCTGGGACATTTGCTCACCTACGAGTGCATCAGTAAGCTATTGGGAGTGGAAAATGCATAATAAGCTTGTAAACCCACGTCTTCTGTAGGAGAGGAATGGAAGTAAGAGGACCTGCTTCCAGAAGAGGTGATCTGCATTTGTAATCCACATTTCTTATGGAAGGGAGTATGTAGGCAAATAAGATTTGACACAGTGGGGTAGAATTAGATAGAGAAGGACATATAGGCATTTTTTAGGTGTTGATTAGCACTTTGCAAGCGCCTGTCATGCTTTATCTCTTATTATTGATATTGACCCTGAGTTATCACCAATAGCTGACTTATTATGTATTGTTTATGAAACAATAAACAGTGCTGATTGTGATTTTGGCTTAAACTGTGGGAAAGGAGTGTGTTTTTTAATGGTGACAGTCCTGAACTTATGTTAGTATGCAACCTTGATTCATAAGATATCCTTTCCAATTCTCTGATCCCTGTAAAGAAGAAAGTTGATTCCTTGTAGATTTCTCAGATACTCTAGAATGTCTGAAATGACACTGTAAGCCTAATTTCAGGCAAGAACCCCCCCTTTCTCAAAGCTGTTTTCAACCTAGAACTTCCAATTATGGAAAATTAGTGATGTTACTTCACTGTTTTAAGATAGCTTTTAATAAGATAAATTGCTATTTCCCCACTAAATCTTAACATCAAAATATCTGCTAAGTTCTATTTCCTGAGACTGAAATGATTGATTGCATTTAGACCCTGAAGAAATTATACAAAATATGAGGGTGAGGCTAGGTGGTAATTTGGAGACACTACTACACCGTTAACAGAGTTTTGTGGAAGGATTCTTAACATAAATATGGTAAGAAAATGCATTTATAAACATTAAAAAAAAAGGGCATGATTCTTGTTTTAATTGAAATTAGTCCACCTCACAGTTTTTCTTTGTCTATACAATTTATTAATATCACTGATCTTTGTATTACTAAACCAAAGTAGTGATAAGTTTTGAGAAAATATGTGGAAGACAGAGTAAAGAAAGTAATCCAAGAAAAAATGAATCAGGTTTCTGTTTCCTATCTACTAGGAAGTTTCTAATCCATGATTTCTGGAAGCTGGAAGGCTATGTAATTTCAGGGTATGCACTTACTTGCTGTTCTTTATTATTGGTGAGGGTCTTAACATCATATCAGGCTTCCCTGGGAACTTTAGGAATTACTGTGCTTGAAATTTTTGCATGCTTAGCAGGTGTGACATGTCAGCATTACAAAAAAAAAAAAAGCATCTCAGAAATGTAACAATGTAAGAAAAATGTTACATCTGTTCTAGTAAAGTCTATCTGCTAATAAATTAAACAGCACTTCAGAAGAGCTTGCGTAGTAATTTCCATAGTTTTCATAGTTATTAATGAAACAAAGAAGACTTGGCATATATATTTTATGAATATCTTTAATACAACAAATATTATTAATTCAGTTTTGATCAAGTGAAGCTGAAAGAGATATAGGTCTAAAATACGAAATACTTTATGTTTTCTCTTTTAAACTTAATCTATTATTAAAAGTAGTCTTTATGCAATTTTTTTCAGAGAAAAAGAGCTTTGAAACACATGACAACAAAAGGAGAAATAATTGAAGTTATCCATTACTATATAATCAGTATACTTTCACATGTATAATCCACTACTTGATGAATATATTCTATTTTAAAGGAACAAATATTTGAAAATACATTCTTATATAACAAATACCCTCAGATGACTCTAACAAAATCAGAGCTAATGGCAGAAGGGGATCAAAAGCAGAGATGTCAGTAGCAGGAAAAAAAGTGTTTAAAAATGCACTGGTATTTCATTTATATGGATCTCAAGCATGTGTAGGTTTAACCGTCGCTGAACTATGAAGATGAGGAATCATTAGGGTTTATGCTCATGCAATCACACCAAAAACTTACTGTTCTGAACAATTGTACCTGTTTAATCTCAGAATGTGGGGTTACGAGGTTTGGAGAAAGTCGTAAAAATATTAAAGCAGAAACTGAACTGTAGCTGAATTACCCCATGCTTTAACATATTTATTGACTGACACCAACATTTTACCTAGCACAGATTAATCCTGCTTCCACAGGTGGTTTGAAGGGGTCCTTGTAGAAACTGAACTCTTTAAACCTGTATATGCAGTCATCTCTTGACTGTGCAAGTAAATTTGAGCATTCAGGGCTTTCTCCACTTATGAAAATTACAAGTTTTATAACTTTAGAGAGATGCAAGCCATTCTTTAACCCTCTGCAGAGACAACAGTCTTTCCGCCCTGTAACACAGATGCTTTGTTACCAGAAACAAAAGAAATATAAGGAACTTGGAAACAATGAATAAAATATTATTGAAATGGGTTTGTATCAATGATAAAATAAAGGTATTAAACTTTTCATAGGAAATATGCTCAAACCACGCACTTTTAGTGTATCTGTTCATCAATGTTCTCAGAAGAAATTCCTTAACAGGTATTTAAAAGTGCAATAAAAATAATTATAAGAAAGATAGGAAATATTTTATTTTAAAAAATTAAATAATTAAAACAAATTTCTCAAAAAATTGGTGTACAAAAACTAGTTAAAAACCAACTTAAAATAGACTGTTGTGGTTGAACTCTGTTAGGCGGTTAAAACCAAAGCAGGTACTCCTTCACTGCCTACCAGTACAATTAGGGAAAGAATTGGAAGAGCAGAAGTGGGAAAACTCATGGATTGAGATATAGGTGGTTTAATAGGTAAAGCAAAATCTGTACTTTGAAGCAAATGAAAACAAGGAATTCATTCACTCTTTCCCAACCACAGGCAGGTGTTCAGGCATCTCTGAAAATAAGGTTCCGTCCCATGGTTATTTGTGAAGACAAACGCCGTTTTGTCCTTCTTCTTCCCCCAGCTTTTGTTGCTGAACGTGATTCCGTATGGTGTGGAATATCCTTTTTGTAGTTAGGGTCAACTGCCCCGGCTGTGTCCACTCCCAGCTTCTTGTGCACTCCCAGCCTCCTCACTGGTGGGGTGAGGTGAGAAGCAGAAAAGGCTCTGGCTCTGTCTAAGCACTGCTCAGCAACAGCTAAAACATCTCTCTGTTATCAACATTGTTTTCAGTAACTCTTGTTTCTAATTGCTATAAATCACCATATTTTTATCATTATATGTATATATATATATATATATGTAGTAAGAATAATCACACTATATGTTTAGATTAATCTCTGATAATGAAATCCTATGTATATGCTCCAAAAGGCGTTAGCAAATTTCACCTATATCAAATATCTTAACTGGTCTCTGGAAGGGAAGAAGAAGTGATGTATATCTTGGTGTCTATCATGAAGTCCATATGAACCTGTGCCACAGACATACAGTAGGATCTCTGGAGAAAATAATACAGTCTGCTATGTGACCATTTCATTTTGCATAAGTAGTCAAAAAAAGAGCTAAATGTATTGTTCTCAAATGACTATAAAATGTAGAGATATCAAAACTTATTGCTTTCCTTTGAAGAATTTGTAGAGAAATTCTTCCTAGCAATTTTTTTAATGCATATGATTCCATTTGATGCTTTAATTAAAACAGAATTTCATAAAATCTTTCCAATTGAGAATATAGTTGTCCAAATTGTTCTCTGGGATACAATACCACTAAGAAGACATAAACGAGTAATATTTTAATATTCTTAAAATCTGTAATCTTTTTTAAAATACAAAAATATTACCTGTGTATAAAAACTGTCAAGCTGGAATTATTAACTACCATAGTGAAGATGAGAAATTTCTTTGATCTCAATTTAAAGTCTTTCTATCTTTATTTTTCATAAGGAAATGGAAACTAAATCAAGCATTTGTCAGCTTAGGTAAAGAATTATGTCAGCCTTGACAAAGTGTCAGTCTATTGGAGAAGAGTAAAAATTTACTTTCCCTTAATTTTAAGTGTTGTTTTTAACAAATCCATGTGTCCAAAGTCCACATAATAAAGAGATAAGAAAGCCATATACAATACATCACGTATGGTAGATTTGCAAATATTTTCTTATGATTTTGGGAATTATGAGAGTCTAATAGTTTATGCCTAAAAGACAGATAGGTTAGCATGCATAAGGTATACAGAAAAGAGACGCACAGCATATTTTTTCCTCATATAACCCAGCAGTTCCACAAAACAATAAACAACCAAAACAACACCTAAATCCACAACAAAGTAAATGTACAGAAAATTTAGACTCCCTATTCGATTAATCTTTAATTTTCCTGAACTTCTTTGGGGAAATGTCTTGAATACAATCACAAGATGTTAATTTTTGCATCAGAATATCTCCTTGCTTCCACTTTTGCCCTTTCATAGCATATCTAGAAAGACAGGTCATTCTGGGTTGTGACACTGGTAACTGTGTGTATGAATTTAATATTTCCTATCTCTGGTTCAGCTTTAGAACAACATACAGCAGGCTGAAAGCTGACAACACAGATGTAAGTAACAGTTCTTTTTTTTCTCAGAGAATCTTTCAGGAATGGAGGAAAGCAACTACTTCCTGAAAATCCCAGTCAAAGGGTTGGATCAATTCAAAGGTTACCTTGGGAAATTTGAAAGTGAGTTTCAATCTTGTTTTTTTCATGTTGAGGAAGAACTAAGGATATCGCAGATAATGTGTTTGGTGGCGGGTTTTGGGTTTTTTGGGGGGATATTTTTTGGGGGAATGTGTGTCTAGAATAGAATGGGTTTCATAACCATATGGTTAGAATTGATGTGTAATTGTTTCATTCTGTCTCATGATTTTATCATAAATATAGCTATAAATACATCTTGATTTGCATACAGGAATAGACAAATTAAGTGACGTCTGCCACTTTCCACACATATCTTAAATGTGATAATGGATACAAGAATGTTTCCTTGTAAGCAAGAGATTACACTGTGGCTTTTAAGTTCAGAAATCAGCTGACCTTAGAGTTACAGGGACATACCCTCTTCTCACATAAGGCAAATTGTTCTCGTCTAAGTAAAATTTGGAGCCAAAACTCTCTGGTGTGGAGAGAAGGGACTGCAGGAGAGAATGAGAGAGATGGCTTTTGTAGGTATCAAACAGAAAATGAAAAAGACAGACCAACACATATGAAAGGTAAAGAGAAAAAAGTGAAGCAAACAAAAAATTTAAGAAGCAATCAAAAAATCACAGTAGTGCAGAAAGAGTTTGCACCTCATGTTTGCAAATCCAGTCTCTAAGGGCTGCTTGCTTTCTGTTTTAGAGTGAAGTTACATGTTTACATTTAATGAGCTGCAGTGGAGTGCAGTGTTTTGGGTTTTAAGCTGATTTGTCTCTGTTATTGCCTTCAACTAGTGTATTAACGGAAACTTATGCTTTTGAAAGAAGCGACAAAATTCTCCACAAGAGTCAAGAATTGCCATGGTTATCTGAAAATAAGTTTATAAAGATGAAGCCTTAAGGACCTGGCTCAGTTTTTGTGTGATAATAGTCTCAAGCAACAAGTGTAGTGGGTTGGGTCATTTAAAGTAAACATAAGTGGCATATTTAATGTTTTTAAAAATCGGAACACATTAATATTTTAACAAATCAATTTAAGAAAATAAAAGAGTGTAAAAACCTATTGATACAGAAACTAAACTCTGAGTTTTTTATTGAAAAGCAGGAAAAAAGGTAACGAACTGTCTCACTTTGTTACCACCTCTAACAAATAAATAAATTGCTGGACTAAAGTTTTGATTAAACTTAATTACAAGGAGTAGAAAAGCAATGGTATAAAATAACCTTAAGATAATTTAAATGATGATTCTGGATGTAACTCTATATCCAAAGAGTAATATGAACCAGACTCCCACTAGGTGTTATAATTTTCTCACTAGGAAAATACGGAATGGGCGTATTGGCAATAAAAATGTGTTTCAGAAATATTCATTCAGTTAAAAAAATAGAAATAAGAAAAAGCTCTTGAAAATACTGCAGTCTTTAAGGGAGTTTTTCTATGTTTCTTTTTTGTTTGTTTCTCATTGAAATTCAACTTTCTGTATTAATCACTTTTCAATGTAGGATGTTCAGGTATAGTAAGATGTTAGTTAGAACTGATGTTCATAACACACTTTGAGTTTCACGTGGAGTAATGGTGTCTTTCTCAGGTAGCATATAAGACTTGTCTTGGAGAAATATGTTTGGGTCTGTCGGACCAAATATGAACTCCAGTCATCCCTTGCATGAAGTTACCATGAGCAAGCACTCTATACAACTGTCATGTAAGTGTGCATACGGATAGTATAAGCCCTAAACAGGTGCTACTATATGGCTAAAAACAATACTTCAAACTAACCTGGAGACCTGGAGGATGATGTGGACTTCAAATCTTGTTAAATTGCTTGGCCACTTCTGACCAGGAATCTCTGCATCTGTATAGGTGTTGGCAGACATCATGCCAACATTGTATTTTCTTTGTTCTCATCTCATTCTTTTCAGGTTTTGAAAGATTTATGTTGCATTTGTTTGTAGCAAATCACAGGAGTAGCCTTTATTAGCAGTTCTTGGTGGATATTTTATCTCGACTTTTTTGAGTCTTCTGCGGACTGAGAACAGACAACAGCAAAAGAAGAATACAGACTATCTTGTCCTTTTTCAGTGACATGCATACTGTGAGGAAGTTATTGATAAAGAATAAAATACTTATTACAAGATTTGTGAAGACTTATTGCAAGAAAGAATGTTTTAAATGAAAACTCTACTATCTGCACATACTTCCCTCTTTTGAGAGCCTTATACAGACTTATGAATTGCCCATTAAATTGTTGAAATTTTTGTGCAAAAAGATGTTATGAACATAAAGAATATGATATCTTTTAAGAATCATCAGACAAATTAATGATCTCCATAGTTATTAATTAGCTTCTGTAATAAGAAGTGCCTAAATTACTGGCTCAGGGAAAGTGAAAAGGAATAGGTAATGAAGGATGGGTTTTAAGCCTCTTTGTTAACTACTGGCTTAAATAGAAGAGACAGCTTTCAGTGAAGTCAGATTCGATTTTGGTCCACGCTTAGGATCAGTGGTTATGTGCTCTGTTTAGTCATAGGCAACTGACTGCAGAATGTTTCCATGCAAGTCTGCTGCTGAGAGCAGTGGTTTTCACTGCTCCAACTGCTATTAGTAATATGTTAAGGGTCTTGCACCTATCACTTCTCTTCATATTGTTGGTCACTGTTCAAACAGTTGTGCCTTCCTTTTACTTGGTCTCATAGTCAAGACAAGGTTTAGACAAGTTGGAAATAGCTTCTGATCTTTAAGGGAAAATTGTAGAGTGGCATTAATCTTCACTTTCTTTGGCCTTTACACTTTTGTTAGTTTAGCTTACTAGGGCAAAGAACTGCAAACTTGTAAAAAAATAGAGATTTTTTTGTTTCTTTTTTTCTTTTTGTTTTTATTTTCTTTACATTTCAAACTCTCTAGCAGTATGACTAGGTTCACCAACTTGTTGGACTTTGTTAGACCATTCAACCTTTTCCAGCTTTAGACTAAAATCTTCAGTTGCCTTGAAATATCCATCTTCATCTTTTTTATTGTCATGATCCATCGATAAAGGATTATGGAAAATATTCAAAGGTAAATTGCAATCCTCTTGTGAAATTTATTTTTATCATTACCTGGAAAGTCAATAATAACCACAATCTATTTCTCTAAATAAATTCCAGGAAAATCAGCATCTGTCTTCCAACATCTAAGAATATTTTTCCGGTCAACACTTTCATCAAAAGTTATTCCTATAACTTCATGTAAAATAAGCATATTTCTTACTTTCATTGTGTTTTGTGTGTATCCCAGTGTGGCTCTAACTCTTTAAAATACAGTTTTCATTTTAATGCTTATACAGTAAAATATTCTAAAGCAAAAAGAAAGAGAGAACTTTGTTGTATCATCTATATGGTTACTTTATTAAATGTAATTGAATGTGCAGGCTGATTAAATACTTATTTTCAAATTCATTTTAAATTCTGCTATAATTACAGATCTATATTTTTTTCAAAGACCCATGAATGTCTCTGTTTGAAAGCCTGTATATAGTTTCCTAAAATTAGTAAATACACCACTTCTTACTGCTCCCCATTGTTTGAACAATATCTTGCCAGAGGTTTGAGATTACAATCCTAATTATAACAGAAGATTGGATGACCATCAGATGGGATTAATTTGTATAACTCAATTGAACACTACAGAGCTGTGCTGATTTATGTTGACCAAGGATATGGTTTCACATTTGCAATTCTACATCTAATTTTAATTTCTATTTAACAAAAATTGGGCTTTTCAGAACACAAAATGATGAATTCTGATTTCTCTGTGTCTTTTGTTGGCATGGCCAGGTTTTGGTAGCGGGGCAGACTGGGGGAGGTTTACCAGAGTAACTTCTGTGAAAGGCAGCCAGAAGCTTTCCCCATGTCTGACAGAGCCATGCCAGTTGCTTCAATACAGACCCCCAGCTTGCCAAGGCTGAGCCCATCAGAGATGGTGGTAATGCCTCTGTGATAACATATTTAAGAAGGAAAAAAAAATAATTATGGCACAGAAGTGATAGAGGCCAGAGAAAAGAGTGAGAATATGTGAGAGCAACAACTCTGCAAAAAACAAGGTCAGGGAGAAGGGCAGGGAAGGAGGTGGTCCAGCGGCTCAAGCTGAGATTTCACTGCAGCCTGTGGTGAAGATCATGATGAGGCAGCTTTCCCCATGCAGCCCATGGAGGACCATGGTGGATGACTAAAAGAAGGCTGTGACCCCATGGGAAGCCCACATTTTAGAAGGTTCCTGTCAGGAGCTGCAGACCTGTGAAGAGAGAAGCCCATGCTGAAGCAGGTTTCTGGGTAGGACTTGTGACCCCATAGGGGACCAACATTGGAACAGTTCATGAAGAACTGTAGCTTGTGGGAAGGACTCACATTGGAGAAGTTCATGGAGGATTGTCTCCCATGGGAGGGACCCCACACTGGAACTCCTCCCCTTGAGAAGGAAGTGGCAAAAGAAACATGGAATGATCTGATCATAACCCCCATTCCTCATCTCCCTGCGCCTCTCAGGGGGATGGCCAGTAGAGCCTGGGAAGGAGGGAGAGGTGGGGGGAAGGTGTTTTTAAGGTCTGTTTTACTTCTCATTACCCCACTCTGATTTGTTTGCTAATTAGTTAAAATAATTTCCAGAAGCCAAGTCTGTTTTGCCCATTACAGTAATGGGTGAGTGATCTCTCCCTGTCCTTATCTCAACTCATGAGCCTTTCATTACATTTTTTCTCCACCGTTCAGCTGCAGAGGGGAGTGATAGTGCAGTTTTGATGGGCATGTGGCTCACAGCCAGGGTCAACCCACCACACACTCTTATTGATCTAAAACTGGAATAATGTGAATTACTTCAGTCCTTATGTAACTGAACAAAATCCACCCATATGCAGTGAACAGAATAACAACACTCACACATGAAATCATCCTCATGGAATGAATATTAGCGTAAGAATGCTGTAATGATTTTTTTTCTTTAAATAAAAACTACCGACAAAATTATATGTTCTGCAGTGTGGGTTTATTCAGCTTTTAGCAAGCCAGCTGCATGGAGTCAAGAGCTCCTTCAGAGAGCCCAAAGAGAAGAAAAAAGCAACAACCTCTGAGTGAACATGAGTGCCCTTCGGCTAAAGTGTATATAAATTCTATTATCAGATATCTTTCCATTTTTAAAATCCAAATTGAACATGGAAATAAAACAAATGTGAATTTATCCATCTGGTGTCTGTGAAAGTTTTCTAAACATCTAAGTCTCTGTGTTTAGTCCATGATAGAAGAAGCATGCACTCTCCTTTTTGATGACAATGCCACAGGAAACAAAGCCAAGCAGAGAACCAATATAAATGCACTGTTGGAGTCTTGTTCAACGTTATGTGCTATTTTCTTAGCTCTGAGAGTTGGAGGGTATGGAAATAAAAGCTTTCAGCAGCACAGCCCATATGGTGAATTCATAATGTGTGATCAGGACAAAACAATTACTGTGACTAGTCCATGAGTGTACATTTCAGTGATTTTAATAAGAGATAACAATATTTTCATACCCTCAGATGCCTGTCATGATTTTTGTCTTGCTATCCCAAAAACTCCCCTTCTAATTCTATCAAAATGCAGTTACAGAATCACAGAATCACAGTTATTAAGGAGAGTGGACTACTAAGGAGAGTAAAGCACTGCATGCTTTACATGTTCTTTCATTAACACTACCAGAGCTGTTGCTTTTTTGATGAGAAACTCATGAAGTGAAACAAGTACCATCATAGGCTTTCATTAATATATTAAATAACTCCTGGGAAAGTCAGAAATAATTCCTTCCAGGTTTTATCTGTGGTTTTCTGATGCACTTGAACTTACTTCCTGCAGACATGCTGCAAAACAACCCAGGGATCTTGACCATTAATTGAGTAGATTACATGCCTGCTGGAGCCTGAGTTCCTCTTTTCATGGAAACAAGGATATATGGCAGTTTGCACTCAGTCCTAACCATGCTGTGGAGATGGAAAATGGATAAGGCTGGATTCAGAAGTAAAAAATGCACCTACAAAAAATTTTTAGACAGAAGATGGTATCTGTGTTATAGATAATATTGTTGAAGGAGAGTTATTCAGGCTAGCCCATCATGAATAGTAATGACATATATACTGCTAAGGTAAGACAGACAGTTGCTACACGTTGCCATTGACATACAGAGAGAGATTACGTATCAAGTAAAATCCAGCAAGCTGTGTGTGTTGCTATAAATTCTGATCCAAGTCTGTACAGCATGCAGTCATGGTTTTCTGACACTGCAAAGTCCATGAAGCAGCCTGTACAGAATTGTTGCCACCTAAATGCTCAGAAGATGATCATTACCAGGAAGCTACCTTGTAGGGAAAAATAAAAGCTCGCAGTAGGATTTAAATGCTGTTTTCCTTGGTGTGCTGCTGTACTGACCAGATTTTAAGTAATGTATGGTCTGTGACTCGTAATAAAGTCATAGTCAGTTATAAATGTACAACAATTTTTCAATGAGCTCTTGATCATTTGTCTCAGATGATGCATTTTTAAAGGTACTTAGTGTGGGTAGCAAGGATTGTAAATGAAAACGTCACAATATAAATCTTGAGTTACTACACAACAGCAATAAGAACTCAAGATGTTTGTACAAGATGGATACTAATAGCATGTTCCCAGTGCATATACTTAGCCCTGAAATAAAACTACAAGTATTCACATGTCACGTTAGAGTTTTGTCTTCTATTTTCTAGCTTCTTCTTTTGTTCCATTACTTCTTTTCTTTTTTTAAACCTTTTCTCCTCTGATTGCTCTTGGTATCACAAATTACGTATGCATGTAGTCTCATAATCTTTTTCTGTTTCTGTCAAAACCACAGTCCCCATAGTACACCAGAAATGTATTTGCAAAGAAAACAAAATCAGACAATGCCTTTGTTCCTACTGATAATTTTTTTATACATGTGTCCCCATACCGACTGTTCAGGAGTGGGTGTTTTCTGAAGACCTGTAGAAACACATAAAAAAAAATGTGTGCGGGGAACCAAGGGTTCTTCCAGCTTAACTTCCTACTTAAAATATGTCTAACTTCAAAGCCAGATGAGGTTGCCCTAGGTCTAGTGCAGTTATGTTTAAAACATCTTGAGGAAAGAAGATTCCGCAGAAATTTAATTCCATAATCATTGTGTGAGACGATATCCGGTCTGGGCCAACATACCAATAACTTCTGTGTGAGTTATGTGTTGGAATTGTTTCTTAACAATCTACATGTGTTACAACCTGCACCTGAAGGGCAGAGTAACTGAAGTTCTTGTTAAGAGATCCCTTGGGAAGGATTAGAATGAAATGACACTGAAGGACCATTGTTTGTATATATGTATATATGGCAGGTTTATTTTAGAACAATTTGATTGAAATGGAAAACAGGTATGTAACCATTTTATTTATTAGCTATAGAAATATAACAATATAAAAGTATAAAAATATTGCTGAAGAAAATATGTAAGGAAAAGAAAGAAAGAGAAGGAAAGGATAGGAGTAGATAGTGGAGAGGAGAGGTATCACCACCTGTGGATCCAGGACAAGACTTGATTTTTGCAATTTCGATGTCCATTGGTTGAAGTGATGGTTGCTGTCTTCATCTGTTGCGGGCAGGGGAAGCCCATGAAACACGAAGTAGGATGTGTTAATATAGGTTCAGGTTCAGGTGGGAACACCCATGTACCTCCCCCGGGTGGGGCGGAGTTTTACACGGTCTGAAGCAACACTGTGGATCATGTGCAGTGGTCCTCTGGCGGAAGGCCCCGGAAATGAGTCTGGGGCACTTTGGGCGTCTTTAATGGTTTATGGTCCCTTTTAATGACATGAATGCTGTTTGGCCCTGCTTCTTTCACTGCAGTTGAGCCAGTTGTGCCTTATCAGAGGGAAATGGCGTGATAGAAGCATCACACCACCTCTGCAGGATCAGCTTCTTATCAGCCTTTTTCCTTATCTGGCCAGAAAACAGCTTGTTTAAGGCATCAGTCACAGGTTATCAGGTACACAATAATTCACAGGTTTCAATCAGTTTATATAAGCAAAAGTGAGTTTGTCATGCTCATCCTCTGGTGGTGGGCGCGCACCCCTCTGTTTTACATGGATCAGAATTTTCACCACCACACGCCCAAACCTCCTCTCCTCTCCTTCAGTTCAGGGGTGCAAACCTGGCATCAGCAAAGCACCTGCTGCTTTTGCAAATGGCTGATTGTTTGAGTCATTAACCGTTGATATTTCAGTCTCTCATATATGGTATGTAACTGTGTTTTTCAACCTAACATAACTATATCTCACAGTTAAAATCTTTTCTCATCTTGATTGTACACAATTGTTCCATTTTTATTTTCTTCATACTAGAAACAGCTTTTGAACACTGCAGAGATTTAACCTTTGAAATTTTGAGGTTTTACTTCATTTGCCCCTAACCATGCCTATTTACTCTTTGCTCAGTAATAACCTCAAAAAACGATCAAGATAGGAGTATTTTTTTGCATTTCATGACAAATTGTATACATTATACTCCAATTATTCTTTCAGCATGCCACCTACACAGGGGTAAACACTCTCTGGAAAAGGTATGAAGCCCTCCCATTCTTCAGCCTCTCCAAAGACCTTCCTTTTATCACTTCTACTAGAGGATACATGATCTGGAATGCTCTCTTGCTCATACTACAGGAGGACTGCTGCCACTTACAGAGTCAATAGACTGTGAAAATGTTTTGGGTACAGTCACTAGTTACTACCTTCAGAAACTGGGCAAAGGAACCCTACAGTACCAACAAATAGGTGTTATGATTTACCATAACACACATAAAAATCACAGACATAGTAGTACAACCTGTCACTGGTGAGGTAACTTTATAAAATACAGGATGTGTCAATTTAGCTCCATGTCTATTACAAAGATGTCATTTTATGATTAGGAAAGTGCTAATCACACCTCCCCCATCCCCATAAAGAAGGCTGAGGTCCAATGCATCTTCCTGGGTCCTGGTACTCTTCTTAGATGATGTTAGGCCAGGACTGAAGAGCCTGTTTATTTCCTCTCTGCATTCTCCTACTGCAGCAGTCATTCTTTGTGTAACCTGTGAGGGGCTGTGCAAAATTGTTACTTTTTTTAATCACAGATGTCTTGTCCACTACAGAATGCAGCCAGCTCTTGTATCACATTCCTTTTCACTTGTGATAACTTTCATAACTTCCTAAATCTAGTTTAAATTATTGTTGAACTGGGTTAGAGATAAATAGTGCATTTGTGGGTAAAGGATCAACTACTCATCATTTCCTGCCTTTTAATTTTAAGTGGCCAGATGGCTTTACAAGACCCTCAATACCACTTGAGTTACAATACCTCCCACTGCTTCTGTAAAGTGTTTTTAATTCATCATGTGTGCAAATATTTTTGGGGATCTTTCTGTACAATCAATGCCCTAGATACTAAGGAACCAGACTCAAAAGTGAATTGAGAAATCTAAAAAAACAATTTTACGTGAGAATTCAACCTAAATACAGATTCAGAATTAACCAAATTTCACACAGCCATAACTTTGTATTTAAAAAAATTTCAGTTTGATATACATCTTTCAATTTCCTCCGCAAATTATCTACTAACATTGTGGGGTTTTTTCTTTTTTTCACTCTTAGAACTACTCTAGCTGAAGCAGTGCCTGCTTTCAAAAATCTACCAAACTTCAATAAGTGCTGAAAAAGCTACTAAAGAGCCCTGCCTAGCCAATACGCCGATGTGTAAACATAAACCATACAAGAAGTACCATTCTTATGTGTTTACTTTCAGCAGCAGAATACTTCCATTTTGGAACTAATGCTGCTTTTTGTATTACAGCCCCTGTACTGCTCTGTAAAGTGTAGGATGTTGGCTACTTGTTCTTTGATTAGGGGTTTTGTTGTTTTTGTTGGCTTTTGGGTTTGGATTTTTTTTAATCTGGCTATAAATTAAACTCCATACATCATTCTTTCTGACTCTCTACTATTTAGAATAGGATATTTCTCTTTCCTGCATTATTTTCATTTGAAGTTGATACTGCCCTACTTCATACATCACCACAAATATTATTCAAAAAACAGAGAGTAGTTTTTTGAAAAGTAAGTCTAAAGTGACAGATTACAGTCTTAAATGCTTCTTTTCATGAATTATTTTATTTACTATTTTGCAATATACATTTCATCCCCCAAAAGAAAATGTATTAATAATTGAAACACAAAAGATATATCTCTTGAATTTCTTGCTATAGTTTCCTATATTTATGTAACTTATAAATTGATGTATTACAGTATATGTATATCAAACATGTACATGTATATGTACATGCATTACAGTACATGTATATCAAACTCTTAATACTTGGAGCAGGATTTGTTACCAGATGAAAATTCAGGACTGGAGCAGTTGCATCCTTTAGCATTGTCAGGAAGATAAAGCATATTTTCAGAAAGACACTAATGACTGCACAAGTAGAATCAGGCAACCAGAAATGATTGAACAGTGTCAAGATTCCATGAGCAGGAGACACCAAAGGTAGAAAGACAAAGCTAAATTGTAGATGAGCAGAAAATGAGAATGGGAACATTTTTCAAATCTGTAACTTGCTGAAGATTACAGTTAAGAAAATAATATAAGGTAAGGGAAAGATAGGAAAAATGGCAGAATACCAGCAAACAAGCAAACATAGGTTGTACTGTTCTTCTTTCATTACCTTGTGACAGCACTGGACCAAAGCAATATGCAGAAAGACAGTAACACTTGTTATTGTGAGAGATAATAAAAGCCCTTCTGCTACATAGCAGCTATATTTGGTGCTGATGAAATGGGTTCATAGAATTTAGATTTACATAACTCTTTGCTTCTCAGCATCGCTTGGATGAGAATATAAAATATTTTGAAGGAAAATGGAGAAAGTCTCCAAAACACAGCTTATCCTTGCAATTTTTTTTCTGGTATTTCCCTTGGTATTATGGTCCTGTTCTACTACTGTCTCTTATTTTGCATAGTAGTAAATGTAATTCAATGAGGAAGAGCAGGGAAAAGACTATATTTTTAGGAAACTACAAACACATAGAACAGCTTTCATTCCATCTCATTTTGTGAATAATACAAATATCTTGTACAAATTTTTGCTTGTTTTCCAATACATGTTGCAATACTGAGGTTTTGAGCACCATCACAGCAAATTTGGTTTAATTCCTTTCTGTTTAAGATCACACTCTACTATTTTTTAAAAGAATCCACAACAAAGATCTAGAGTATACTTGATAAATTTGGTCATCTAATAGGTAGATATGTACATGCTAAATAGGTGATTTGTTTGGACTGATATGTCCATAGTTATTAAAATTTGTCTCTACCATTGCTACTTCATATGCATCATTTTTGACAATTATGGTTCAAAATTAGAGAGAGTTTATGAGAATGAATAGCACATAAAGGCATACATATCTCATAAAGAATCCACTATGAAAGGGCATCAAAAATTAATAAGTAGGTGCTCTATATTTTCTGATAGAAAAGAACTGAAAAAGAAAACCATCAAATGAATACAACACTATTTTCTCCTGTGAACTTTTATTCTTTCTAAATGCTACAATAAGATATATAAAATGTAAATATATCTTACATAAAATAAGATCTAGGTCTCTCAAGATGGGGTTTCTCCTGAAATTCAGATACTAGAATTAATTTTGTTTGCAATATAGCTGTTAATAGTATTTTGTGAACTCTGCACTTTTGTTTTTTGGAGTACAAATTGAACTTTTATTTAATCTTACTTTTAAGTGGGATTGGTCATGACCTTCAAAATGTCAATTGATGTTTGCACTGCAGTTTTAACAAAGGCCGTTTGAGGACTAAGTGGAAGACATCTATCATTACACTAGGTGATGATGGAAGTGAATTGCACTGAGTACAAACACACAGAAATCACTTCAAAATGGGAAGTAAAAAAAAGAAAAAGAAGTCTTTGACCAAGGATGTATTTTAGTGTAGGATTTGTCTATATATGATCATACAGTCATGGTCCTGTAAATCATGATCGATCTTACAGATTCTGGGCCAGCACATCTTTTCAGACATATATTTACATTACCCTGGTCACTCACAGCTACCCATTTTACTCCTAGTTTAAGAACCATAGTTCAAAATAAAACACAAACTTCAATACACTATGGGCTTTTAGTTCCTTGGATCTGCTCCATCCAGAAAAAAGGTTGATTTTCACAGAAAAACTGCAACAACTTATCATATATGAAGTATCCTGGTACAGATCAACAGAATGCTGAAACACTTTGTTTCAGCCGAGATCCTCATATGTGTTTGAGAATTTTGCATAGGTCTAAGGCTGCATTCGTTAGAATACATTAGCATAAATTAGCATAAGAACTTAAGTTAGATTAAGAACTAATGTTATAAGGAAATTCACGAGAAGGAAATAATCATAAGATGAGAACACTTAAGAGGTGCTGCATGTGCCACAGCTCTGACATTTAGATGTATCTAAACACAGAATGATAAAATTGGAGTAGTTAGCACTAGTTTGACTTCAGACTATCAGAATGAAGAGCATTCTCCTGAAATATTTATATTCAGATAATTTCACATTAATGATTTTATGATAAAAATATGTCTGATATAGAAATTGAGATTTTGTATTTTTATCCCAGAACACAAGGCTGATCAAATTTAGGGTTTGCAGGTAGCATTTATTTGTGATCTCACCAAGTTTTTTCAGTGAACATGCATATTAAATATACTTATAATAGTTTACTTTTTTTTTTTGAATTGTTATACAGATCACAAAGTGATTTCTTTCATCATTCCCGTTCCTGGAAATAAGTTCAGCTGTTATTGTTCAAACTTCTGGCTATGTTCCCACTTCTTCATGACCAAATTTCTTCCTTTTCATTCCCTCGGATTCATCTCTTCTAGCACTCAATTTTCTGGTTTCAGATTTGTTGTTGTTATCCTCTGAGATTTAACTGGGAATATAATGTCTCCAGCAGTGCATCTGTTGCATCTGTTATTTCTAATAAAATCATCAGATTTGATATATTCTAGTTCTCTTCTATATAGCTGATGACTTGAACTTTTGATAGAACAACACTATGTTTAACACTACTGAGCAGATACGAAAAGTTAACATGGCCTACAAATTCAATAACAGAAGGGCTTGAGTGGGAAGATGTAAGCAGAAATATTGTGAGTATTGTGTCTGAAATGAGCTGTAGACAAGATGTCTAATCAAGAGAGAAACTGGCTAAACTGTGAAAAAAAGAGAAAACAGAGCCCTACCCTGAATTCAGAGTTCTTACTACAAAAGTGGTCTTTATACCCATACTTGCTAAAAACCCTTTACAGCTGTCATCCAATTACAGTCCTGTTCCTGTTCTGGAAAATCTGACTTATTTATGTCAGTTCTCATTAATTTCTTCTTGAAATATCCTTTAGGTCAGAGCTGACAATAGTAAAAAATGGGACTTAATTAGATACTTTTGTCTTGGCAGTGGGAGCAAAAGGCTAAAAATCTAAATTACACCTGAACCTCTTTTAAATTTAGAGCTGGTCCATTTTTTTTTACATTTTTTTCTCAACAATTTAAAGAAAGTACTGAATAACAAAAGGACACAGTGAAGGTTTCATGGCAATTTTGCATGGCAAGAGCCAGAAGAAGAAGATGTGAGGTTGACTCCTGGAAGCTGGTAAGTTTGGTGAATTTTGAATTTGTAAAGCCCCTGGTTTCTATTTTGGTTGTGGTGTTGCATTTTGGGTCAATACTTTAGTCAACCAAGACTTGCTAAGTGGTTTCTTCTGGATGTGAAAAGGATTGGCTTTTCAAGGTGATCCCAGTGATGAAGCAGAGTTTTCTTCGGCCTGAGAGGATAAAAAAGCAACAGCTGAGCAGCCATGAGAGCGAGCATAGTGAATGGTTAATTTGCATTGGGAATCTCTAAGAGTATAAAATTCACTTCTCCCTGCACTCTTCTCCATACTTTTAGGTATGTCTGAATCTGAGGTGTAAATAGCCTGCGAGACCAGGCCTGACTTTATTATTAACTTATTGAGAAGGTACTATAGATTAAAGGAACGGGGAATCTTCAGGAGTGGCAGAAGATGTTTGTAGCAGTAATTTTGGTAATTATTCAAGTTGACTGCTGATTTTGTGGCACTAGAGATGACCAAATAAATCTATTTGATGTTGAAATGCAGAACCATTAGTCCTAACCCACGCTGGGAACAATAAAGTAGGGAAGCACAGGAGGAAAATTTAGGGGTGAAACTCAGGTTGCTAGGGTTCTGACCAGCAGGGAGTCCAGGTCTCATGGCAACAGCTTGTGTAACACTGCCAGCTGCATATGCAAAACCTAAAGAAACTGTACAGAAAAGATGAGTGTCACATTAACTAGAATAGAACCAATCTGAATAGAAATATCACGCAGGATTATTTTCAGTAAAAGCAGAGGGAAAACCAACAGGCATGGAAGAGTAATTAGACCTGATATAGTCAAAATCTTTTTGCAGGTAGAAAGGAAGCATATATACAGAAAAACAAGGCTATTAATCCAGCTACAGAGCCCTGCCTGTGTCCTTGGGGCCCTTGGGCCAACAATGCCAGACCCCTCAGTGCAGGCAATGGGTGTTGTCCCTTAGTACTGGGGGGATGACAGTCAGACTTACTAAAATAATTGATTAAGGAATTGAAAAAATTATATGACTTTGTGGTGACTTTTCATAGCAGAGAAGGGTCAACAGAAAGATCTCTCAGGATGGCTGGTATGATCAATTTTATTCAGTATCTTCATTAATAGCCTGGAAAAAACACTTGGGGTAACATCTGTGAGTTCGGAAAATATATTAAGTTATTTAAATATTATATTGATGGCTAGAAGGTCTGAGAGGACCTTACAAAACTGTGCCTGGGGCTGAGAAAAGAGTTGCTGTGCAAAAAAAGGTAAGGTAAATTCTAGGAAAATAGTTTGCCTTATGCTGAACACAGAACTGAGAGTTAAAACTCAGGAGAGAGACTTTAGCATTATTGTCTCAGAGATACACAGAAAAAGAATGAAATTCAGTTGTCAGGTGCTGCAAGAAAATGTATATAATTGCCAATAAACCTTGCAGGAAAATAAATTACTCAAAGGTGTTGCGGTGCTCTAGTCATCAAAGGAGCAGTTTGCCACAGAGTGACATTTCTCAGATGTCTCTCACTTTACGTTCCTCCTCCTCACAAAACCTTAAGTTTTGTAACAGGTTGGCTTGATTTGAAATCCCCTCTAACTATATTGTGATTCGTCAGTTTGAATTTGTTCCCCTCTGAGATGTTTCATTGGTTTTCTCTCATGTATCCCTATTCTTGGATTGGCTAAGCTTTGTTATCCCTACCCCTTAAAGCCGCAGAAACAGAGCCAGCCGGGGTCTCTCTGTTGTTCCCCTTCAAGATGTGCCCTGTCCTCCCAGGACAGAGAAGAAAACTTGGAATTAAGGCAACAGAGTTTCCACTCTTTCCTCCTTACTCTCGCTTGCTGCCTTGGAAACAGCTGCTGCCCGAAAGCAGCTGAGAAGTGTTTGTTGCGGACGGCTTTCAGACCAGAAAACCAGCATTGAGCGGTCGTTACGGGTTTCGAACCCTTCGCCGCGGTCAAGCCAATAGCCAGGCACTGGCAGCGCGGCACAAAGGATATTTAGAGGTTGTGGAATTTTCATCTTGGAAACAGTCAAAGCTTGACCAGACTCAGGTGTGAGCAGCTTGTTCTGAGTAGGTCTGGCTTTCAGAAACAGGAGGGATAGCGAACAATGACTCCCAGAGATTTCTAACAGTCTATATTACTCTTTAATTTGGTTGTCTGAAGTAGGACATAGCTGAGAGTTATGAAATCATGAAAGCAGTGAACTTAGGAACATGGTTTAGTGGTGGACTTGGCAGAGATAGGTTTACATTTGGACTTGATTATCTTAAAGGTCTTTTCAAACCTAAACGATTCCATAATTATGTGATACTATGATCAAAAAGAAATAAGGACAGGAAAACCGTACACATACAGGTTTATCGAGGTGAAGGGTCCAGGGACAGAAAAAGCCACAGGGGCAGGGTTACACAGGGTTTTATACCCCACTGAGTGGGGGCGGAGAGAGCAATGGTAACCAATGATCTGAGAGTCAGGGGGTAGAGATAAGGTGAGGTTGTAACACATAAACCAATAGGGACAAGGTGAGGGAGGGAACCAACGGGGCATCGACCAGAGTAGAACTTTCCAGAAACAATACATATTGACGAGGGGAAATGAATATTTAAAGGCTAATACATGGAACAGGGAGGGGAGGACAAGTTACCATAGTAACAGGGCCTGCTGGCTGTTGAGCCTGGGGAGAGAGCGGTTTTCACTGAGTGAGCAGTCAAATCTCTGCTCCTGCTCCAGACCACCAGGTTGTAGGACCAGCCTCTCTTTCTGGGGTCTGGGCAGCCTCAACTGCCTGCACCACTACAGGTCCACTGATGGTGTTGTTCCACAAGTAAGTAAACTTGTGACAGAAAATATGGAAAAGGTCAAGGTATTCAATACTTCCTTCACCTCAGCCTTCATAGAATCATAGAATCCGTTCTTGAAAACTGAAACTTCATTTGGCAGCTACCATTTGTCTGGGACCTCCCCAGACTTTCAAGAGCATTGTAAAATAGTGGAGAGAGGTCTTGCAATAACACCAGCCAGCTCTTTCAGTACCCTGGAATGAATCCTATCAGGCTTCATAGACATATGTGCATCCAGCTGGAGAAGCAAGCATTGAAAAAATTCAGGGTTAGCTGGGAGTTTATCATCCCACAGGGGTGATCTTCTAACACAGGGCTCAGAAGACCCCTGATTGCCTTTGAAAATTGTGGTGATTGGAAGAGATTCCCAAGGACAGGAAGAAGGCAAATGTCATTATTATGTCCAAGAGGAGAAAGAATGACCAACTAAAGAACTTCATCTGCTCAATTTCACCTTGATTCCAAGCATATGAAGGACAAAAAGGAACCTGGAGTTATCAGCAAGAATTTATGAGTTAGAAATTGCGCTTAACCTATGACATAGCTTTCTAGGATGAGTTGATTGGCTGTGTGTGACAGGAGAATATTGAACGTTATACTTTATTTTATTAAGGCTTGTCATAACTAGGCTTATCTGATGAAATACTGATTTGATAAGTAGACAGTGAAGGGGATTGAAAACTTAACTGACCCATGTTGGGTTAGGTGGGTTGGACTAGACAGTTTCCAGAGGACTCCTGATTTCAGCAATTCTGTCATCCCTAATGACCAAAAGATCACAAATCTATTTTAGTGTTCCCTGTTCATACAGGGAAATATAAAGCGAGATAACCTCAAAAACAGATCAAGGTCACTTTGTGGCACAGAAACTAAGGTCTGAGTGAGAAGGGTGTAGCAGGGTGTTAACGATTTGTCTATCTCACACACATATACATGGTCCGTAGATGACACACTCATGACGGTAAAGCGGACAGCACAAGGGTCTTGGAAAACCAGAACACTTACTCCAGTTGGTTGACTTGTCCAAATACTGAGAGACGTGGAACAGTTTCAGTGTCATCTTGGCCCTTCAGCATGATGTCAATTGTTCATGGAGGTGTGTGAGTTGTGTGTATGGATGGAGACACAGATTTAACAATTCGTTGCTTCTCAAGTATAATAATCGGCATGAGCTGCCGATGATGACTGAAAAAAGATTTTGCTTAGATTTTCTGGTTTTTTTCCTAGTTTAAATTCATATGAGGTCTAAATATGATCAAAGACTGGGGCAAGGTTCACATGAGCTGCCACCTTAGGGAAGTATCTTCCTTTATTTCACTTCAAATGAGCTTGACAAACACTTGTCTAATGGTTGTGTCCTCATGTGTAATTCACACATATTGCAAAAACACTTCTGAGACAGTAACTTCAATAGAATTGCTTTGAATATGTTTGAAGTTCAGTATGATTAGGCTGGAAAATTACAGCATCATCAGTCTTGGGACTGCAGAATTACTGCTGTTAATATACTAATTCAGCTAGGACTGAAAAAGGTCATTTCAGATTTTGTTGAGCAGCATCCACAGAACTAATGCATTAGCAGAAATTAAAAAAAAACAAAAAAACAACCAAACAAAACCCTTCCGTCAAAGGATTACATATTTATTTATTTATTTATTTATTTATATTTCTCTGACACATCTAGGAATCTGAAAATGAATTATAGCCCTCTATTGTGGTATAACCAGGTACATATTGTACAGACCTTCTAGTTATTTGTGTTACTTGTTGTTTGTTACATGATGGCAGAAATAGTGCAGTATTTTCAGCAACAGGGTTTTTTTTCCTAAACAACCAAAACACTCTCTTTGAACATTTATGCTGAGCTTTTGTAACAGACACATACCCAGAGGGACAACCCGGCTCTTTTAAAACTTCTAGAAAAATTAATAAAAAAGCAATAGTGTTCTTGTCTTAGTGCCACTGTCTCCAACATGAAAAAGAATATTCATGTAATGATTGTAAGCTTATGATCATGGTCAAAGTAATAAGAAAATATTAACTATAAAAAAATCACACAATATTACTTGATAATAAAATAAACATTTTTGGCTTAAAAATCAGTTCTGGATTTCTCATATATATTTCTTTTCTTTTAAATCCGAGATTTCCTAAACATATGCTGAATGCAGAGGAGACATACTACAAAATAGCCTTTAATTAAGGAAGTTTAGTTTTTTTAATTGAATTTTTACTTGGTCATCAAACATATATATCCTATGTCTTTCCCCCTCATTTTATACCTGTCTTGATGAGAATTAGCTAGGCAAACCATCTCAACTTGCCCTATGTAACTTATATTTTTGGGAGTTCAGAAATTTGGTTATTATGGGTTTGATTTCAGACTCCAATTTATTGATTTACTGTATTTTTAAACTATTATTATTATTACTATTCTTGAAAATAACCCATGAACTGCACTAACAGGAAGAAAATTTATGTAGCTATCAGCAACAGTGATAGTTATAACTCTCTCAACTTCTCATTTGATAAGATTTCGTGACCACAAGCGCTAAGCATTATCCCCAAGCTATAATTCCAAACACCAGAATCTATAAATTCACCTGTGATCACACTCAAGAGTGAATAATCATTGTGAAAAAAATGAGGCCACAACCTATCATTGAGTTTGGGCTGTTTCTGTGTTTCTGTGCTGTGAATAAATCGCTTTATGGAACAAAACATCTGAGACCCTGCTACGGGAAACCTGGGATAGAAGTGGTAAGGAAACCTGGTCTGACGCTGTGAGTGGAGTGTGTGGGGAGTAAAGCTGGGCACTCATCAGGTCACTGGAGTCACCCGATGTGAAGGGGCTTCAGTTCCAGCAGTGAAAGTCTCTGGCACTGGAAGTGTGACTGCCAGAGAGCCTTGTGAGTGGTCAGACTGGGAAGTTTCCTTAACACTTGAGAAAAATAGGTTTTTTCTACCTTTAGAAGATCAAGGGGGATTTTATTTTTTTCTTTCTGCAGCTACTTAATGGAACACCATAATGCTGACAGGCAGACTTTTCTCCAAGGTCGGCAGTAGAAGGATGAGAAGCAATGAATGCAAATCAAAAAATCCTGCAAAATTCTGACTGTATAGAAAATCTTTCTCACCATGGAGACAATCAAGTGTTAGAGCAAGTTTTCAGGGAATGTGTGGAATCTGTGTCATTGGAGATTGTCAAAAATCAAGTAGAAAGCCTCAATGCTATTAGAGAATGTTAGGGAAGGCCTTGATGCTATTAGAAGAATAAAGTGATATTTAGTGAGTATTACATTAACATGAAAGCAATCCATGAAGAAACACATGAATAAAACTATAGAATTTTATTCTTATTTTTCTCCTTGTTGGTTTTTTTCTTTTTTTTTTTTTTTTCACTCAGTTAATTTTCTGGGGATTACTGTTACTGGTTTTACACTTTACAAAAAAATACAGGCTAGTCCTTTTAAACAACAGCTTGGTTTAGTGCTTCATTAAATACCACAATTCACCCCTTGATTTTCCAAAAGCAGATTTCAGAAAGAGAGAGGAGGTTTTAGAGACGAAATTCAGGTTTACCTATGCTTAAATTGGCAGATTAATTACTTAAAAAACCTAATGACTTGGAATTTATACTTAAAATGCCAGAGAACAAAAAGCGCAAGAGATAAAAACATTTTTAATGGCATGTAAGATGATGGAAAATATAGGAAAGAAAAACTGGGTTTTTTTCCCACATGACAGCTTCAGGTGGCCATGACAACAAGAAAACAAAGCAAAAAACCAAACAGAAAAATAAAAGCTTAATGTAGCTAGTGAAGCTGAAACACTTTCAGGATTTAATTTCAAGAGAGTATGTTAAAATTAGTCCACATTTACTGGAAAATCTGAAAAGCATCCTTGAATAACGATAATTTCCTGTTATAAAAGCCCTTCTATCTCACTCATGAGTAAACAAATTTCATCGGTATTTCTAGGATGGTAATGATTGTGAACATTTAAACTCAACAGCAATTGAACCTGACCTTAGTTTGGTAAATTGATGATAATAAATTACTTTTATGGGAGCAGTCACCTGTAACACCAACAGTAGACATTAATGTAATACTAGACTAAATATGTTATCCCACTAACTCACTTTTTAGTCTCTGATCTGAAATGAGATGCAGTAAACCTTCTGTGAGAACATGGCAGAAGGGAAGAAATCTTTGCTATTTCTACCACAAATGAGAAGTCTTCTTAAGTTTCATTGACTATATCACTTAATTACTAATAACTGATAAATATCACACTATATTTTCTTATATATCTTAATGCTTAAACTTTTCTTGTGCATCTCTCAACAAGGACTGAAAAAACAAAACTGGTTTTGTTGCACCTTTGGATGCGTCTTGGTCTCACCAACTGACTATACATTAAGACTATAAAAATAGTCACCCATATTTTTAGCTATCTAATCAAGGACTTGAAAAGTATATGAATCCACAGTAGAAAATGTGAATTAAAATATTAAATGCATAAAATATTTGGAAATTCTGAATTTAATCATGTGTTGAAATAGAAAAAACCACTGTAGAATACCTGACATTGGCAACAGTCACTCTATATTAGCCACTCCATTGTTCATAAATACAAGTGTTTACTACCTGTAAGTGAATATTAGCTATTTCAATAGCATGGCACATGGCACTGTCAATCTCTAGCTTTAGGGAACATGTAAAGTAGAAAGATGAAGGCAGAAAGAGGGTTTACATTTAAAAAAACTGCACCTGTGTTACATAAAACACATTATTCATAATGTTCCAGGATGTGTTCTCTTTTCAGTCCAGTTAGTGTATCATGCTGAAACAGATATGTAAATGAACACACACACACACACACACACACAGAAAGACGTTTCAGGAAAAATCTAGAAGTGTTTTTCAGACTCATGCCCTGCCACTATGTGGTTACTCAGGTTAATATAACTTGTCAGAAAGGTGTTACCATTAGGCTGCCATAGCCATGGAATCATCAAACCAGAATGTGGCTGGTGCTCTGCTCTGTGGTATTTCAGTCAGTGCATTTGATGTTTCTCAAAAAGCATTCTTATTGAGAACTTTAGGTGCTCTGTAGGTGTTTACCTAGTGCAGAGAATTCATCTGTTAAAAGACTTTCAAAATTTTGTTGAGACTAATATTTAACTTATTAATATGTACTTATTAATATTAATCTATTAATATTAACTTATATTTATAGTAGGTTTTATTCTACAGAATTTGTAGGCAGGTAATTCCCATGTTAAGTATCAGGTAGGAATAGTAATCTAATAGATGTCAGCTAGATTTAGGATGTTTGCTAGGCTTTTTCCTTTTTGGTAGGTTTTGTGTGTGTTTGTGTGTGTGTGTGTATGTGTATGATTTTTGTTGTTGTTTTATTGGGCTTTTGTTTGTTTGTATTTTTCCTTTCAGAATCTCTCTTAATGTAGCTTAAGTTTATTCCTTTTGCAAGTTATTTACAAGAGACTTGGAAAACAATTTATCCCCCTCACATTCACTACAGCATTTCATCTACTTTAATACTATTATCATAACTACTTCTCCTTTATAGAATAAATAGATACAATGCTCAAATATTCCTTCCTATTGTTTTTGTATGCTATTATCTTATTTTAGTATGCTATTATCTTACACTCTCTGAAAATTATAATATTCCTTTACACTTCCTCAATATACCAGGTTCTGAAAAATTCTGGAAATTCTGTGACATCCTTTTATTCCCCTAATTACTTGTTTCCTTGTTCTTACTTGTTCTATGCATGCCACTTTAATTTCAGTTCTTCCTATTGCTGCCAATCTTTATAGACAAAATTAGTAAAACACAAATTAAGTGAATAAATAAAGAGGAGGGAAGATTGATGCTTGGCAGTTCAGTATTCAGTCTGGCAGATCTCTTCATTGCTTCTTTACTATTTATTTTGGCTTGTAAATTCTGCACTTCAAACGAAATCTACACATTGCTTGACAGTATACAGTAGTGCAGCAGTCAAGGAGCTGTCTCAGTGTAAAGTTACTCATACAGTGATAGACCTTGTTTTTCATGGCTTAGCATAGGCTATAGTTAGCTGAAAACAGTTGCATCAGTTCCTATGAGATTCTTCTATGTGTAGGGTAGTATTCAGCTGTAGGAAAGGTGACAAAGATCAATGCATTACATTTCAAGCTTTGAGAACATCAGCATTCTTATTCCTCAGATTTCTGTCAAGCACTGAGGAAAATAAAATAATGAAGTTAAAATGTTTTTAAAATGGAGACTATGAAGATACAAAATTCATTCTGCAGTTCTGTTTTAGCATATATTATTGCATATGTCTTAAAGACACTATGATAAGGTATAAGATAAACCAGAAAATGGACATGAGAACTTCAATTTTTGTTGTATGCTGAAAGATATGCAAGTGGCCTGATATGTCCAGTTTGTGTTTTTCTGTGGGTCTGAAAGACTGTCCTATTTTCGAGTGAAGAAGACACCATGAGTGATGGGAATGGAGTGGTGAGAAGAAATTAGCATCCTTTACTTCTTTTTCTATCAAGTCGTTATTTTAACCTGCCAACTTCAATTTTCTTTTAACACTCAAGATACATGCATAGTCATACTGCAACTGAATTGCAGTAGTAATGCAATTGTAGTAGTAATGCAATAGTAGCAGTAAATTGCTTTGCTCACTGGAAACCATGGTAAGTTGCATGGTATACTCATCATACATATGTCCAAACTTCCAACTGTATAGCTAAATATGAATGTATTTAGTGGTGAAAAAATAAGAAAATTTCTAATACATACTAAATTGACAATTAACAACTCCATACACTAGTCCTCTGTTCCAGGTTCCAGACAGTAAACTAGCGTCTGCTCCCTGCTTTTTCACAGCCATTCATTCATATTATAACACCGCCACCTTTGACTATGTATTGGGTTTATGTGGCAAGCTCTGGGTGTTGGGGGCTGCAGGGGTAGCCTTTGCGAGGAGCAGGCAGGGACTGATGCCAGCCTGCTTTGCAAAGGAGCCACAAATGTGAGGAGAAAGGAGCAGCAGAAAGGTGCAGTTATGGACTGACCACAACCACTCGTTCTCTGCTGGAGGTAGGGATTGGGGAGACAGAAGACCCAGGAAGGAAGGAGTGAAGTTGAGACTGGGAAGAAAGGAGGGTGGTTTTATTTTTGACTTTGTTTATCACTATCCAACTCTACTTTTAACTGGCAATAAATTAAGCTAATTTTCCTGAAGTTTTGTGTGTTTTGCCCATGATGGTGGTATGAATTATGAACTATTTTGACCAGCAAGATTTTGCATCTTATTCACCCCCACCACCTCTCTTGAGGAACGGGAGTAAGAAAGCAGCTAGGATGGGGTCTGTCAGCCAGCCAAGTTCAACTTACCACACTGTAATAGATAATAATTTTTAAAAAATTAAATAATTAACATAAATTAAATTTAACATGTATGCTTTTTATAATTTATTTTAATATGCAATTGTAGAATTATAATTATGTTAAATTAAAAAATGCAACATTGTTCTGGAAAATTGTTACTGCATTTTCTCACTCCTTTCCCTATTCGCATTCTCTTCTACCTTCTGGTTTATTATTCATTTATAAAACCTTCATGTTCTTCTGTCTGTATATGCTGAAGGCCTCTATGTTGGAGGAAAGAGGTGTCATTTATATTTTATAGTCTCTTTCCATTTGCTTTGCAGAAAGTAAAGATTTTTTGCTTGTATGGTTTCACTATTTATTTTTACACTGCAGTTAGCAATTCCAGATATTGATTAGCTTGGAAATGTCTTAAATATTTATCAATTGTTGTTCATACATTTCTGCTCATACCTTTTTCATCTAAACTTTCATATTTTTTAAATTCATGAGGTTCACTTTTGTAATAGGTGTTTTTCACCAAGAAACTTTGTGAGATCTACCACAGTGCCCTCCCATACTGGATAAAGGTCTTCCAGAGGAAACAAAATATTCTCTGCAACTTAGAAATTTTGTAGATATATTTGCAGTTTGAGCCTCATGGTATATCACAGGTTTGAACACTGCATGTTTTATATTTCTCAGATGAAAACCAGTAAACTACTGCTTCATGCACTGATTAACCTGCTCTCTAATGTGTTTTGGGGACTTATTGATATACATGTTGGTAATGGAGTCCAAACAATAAAGCCTTCCTTAACAAAATGCCCTCTTACTCCCCTTGTCCCAATTCAGTTTTAACTGCAAATGCTAAGAATAACATTCCTGATTTTGATATTTCAGTCATGAGAATCTTCCTAACAGACAGATATATTTAAACACTAAGAAAGGAATTTTCACTTATTTTGGTTCAGTATTCTTGATTTTATACAGGCACTCAAATAATTGTTGAAACACAAATCCAGGATCATAAAAGATTCTCTCTTGTTATTAATGAAAAAAACCCCTTCTGTTTTAGATCAAAATCATTATTTTAATACTATCCATAATAGAATTAAAAACTGAACTAGAGAATGGAAAGAATTTTTTCATATGCACAACTTAAAGCTTTGGTTTTAGCCATTGTATTCACAATTCTAGGGATTGCTTGACAGCTGACTTCAAGAGTCAGCTACATCTTTCCTCACTGATCAAAGAGGTGATGGGCATTTCAGTGATTTTTAACATTTTAGTGAGAACAAACTGAGATGTTCTTCACCTTAATATGCCACAGCAATAACCAAGAACAATAAGAGAACATTTCATAGCAACTGTGATCACAGGACTAGATCTCTGTGATCTATATCTGTGTCTTCTGAATTCCCTGATGCAACTATTTCATACACTTCTGATTGGTGCTCTTATTGGTGTGCTAGTTGAACAGACATGAATCACCATTTCAAGGCAACCAAGAAGGACTATCAAAACTGTATCATACCAGATTTTTAAGAATTATGTCAATGTTGACATATGAGACATGAATGTTTTACTATCACAGCTATTAGTTAAGTCTGATTAAATGTTAAAATTCAGGGAAATACTGGGCAAATCCTCCAAAGGTTTTTTGAATATGTATTTGTCATGCCCTTTGACAAGAATTATTTCATGAAGATTTTCATGTCTGAAAATTAGATTTCTCAGTTTAAACCAGGCTTTCACGGTAGAATGAAGAGTAGTAGATGTTTCAGAGGAAACGGAACTGAACTTCCTTATACAGCTATTGTCCACATCTACATGTGGTCACATGAACCCCACATAGCATGTCTAAACAAAATTTAGTCAATTTGAACAAAGAATCATGGAATTAAAGCTATACAGATTGAATGCATGGTTTTTTTTAACAGCTCTTATTTCAAATTGTATTGCATCAATATTTATGTATCCTAAAAGAGTTGGGACAGAATTAATTTAATTTAACATTCCAGAGGAAACTCCAACACATTCCATTCCACTATGATGGATATGTAGCATACAGGTTTATTAAGCATCTAAAATTTATGAAGTGGTCACAGACTACATAAATACCTAGCTTAGACTGAGTGCCTAACTCTTAGTGGGATAAATTTAGGGAGTGATTTCCCATGGTTATTAATCACTCTCCATCTTTAAAAGAGAATATAATTGAAATTTTTTATCAATATAAATACAAATATGAATACAAAGCAATATATTTAACTCCTTCCTCCCCTCTTCCTTGCAACTGCTATTCGTTTGGGGAATTAAAAAATATAATGTATATTCATATTTATAAAATTTTTGTCAAATATAAATTAGAAATTCTGAAAATTCTGAAAGATGAACAAAATTATGACACTGTCTTTTATGTTCTTTCATATTAGCCATTCTTCAGTGACTTCCCTTATAGTCTTATCTCTGTAGCAAAAGTTGGAAATAATAAAATGTTAATAAAAACCATATTGTTGTTGTTATTATTACTGTCATATATTAGATGTTATTACATTTCATATGAAATGTTCAGTTTAATGTATTGTGATTGACAAGTATTAACTGCAACACTGCTGTAGTCACTGAAAAAAATTAGAATTATGCTAACAGAGATTTTGATGTTAATTTTCTATGCATTTACTTATGTTTGCAAAAGTTATTGTCATCATATTTGTAAATTAATACATTTTATGCATTTAAATGATCTTACGCTATTTATTGAGACGGCTGTCAAGATTAACCTATTCAGAATGTCACCTTCAAGGTGCTGTTGGTTTTGGCTAGACATAGCTCTTGTGACAGCAAGGAAAACCTGATAAGGGCTTCCCAGCAGTCTTTTTTTGCTTTTATCAGATTTTCTCTTGCACTTTTTAATTGTATTTTGATGCCTGAATGAAAAAAAAAAAAGGGCCAAGATTAACCCAGAAGCATGATTTTCAGAAGTAAATAAAAACATCAGATAGTGCTTTTACTTTGGGGCATCTTATTTGGCATATACTGTAGAGCTTTGATTTTGTTTGTAGTGGGATGCTTTTTAAATTTTGAAAATCAGTAAATCAATAAAGTGTCTCAAGTGGTGGTAACTGCATACTAAGGTAAGCAAAATATCAAGATGCTTGAATGTATTAGGCACCTTTTTGGTCCTCAAGGTCTTCAAACGATTCATGTATAGGCAATGAATTCAGAATTCAAACATCAGAGAGCTAAAATTGTACAGTTTCCCAAACTGCAGCAAATCCAATCTTTCTAAACAACTACTAAGCTTAAACTCAGATTTACTTGAACATTTTTATCCTCTGAAGTGTGTAATAGCTCTCTTGAAAACACCTTTTAGATTGTATTGATAGTGAACCAGACTAAAATCTTCTTCAGAACTGCTAGTCAAAAACTTGTCAAGTTAGGTACTTCATATATCTCACAATAAAGAAAGCTAAGGAAAATGCAAACAACTTGAATACGATTATTTAACAGGAAAATTTTAATAAAGAAAAATATAAGAAATGGAAAGCAATTTCGAAGAATTTGAAATTTTTGCACTTAGTGTAGATACACTTATCTGTATATATGTAATTTCATAGTAATTCTGACTGATTCATAGATGCTTCACATTTATTATAAACATGAAAGTAATTGTTTCAGGAAAATAAGTCTTTTAAAATATGTCAAACAATTTATATTGTCTGTGTTTTCTTACCTTTATGTTTTCTCATTTTATGTTTCTATGAGGTCACATAGATATTGAAGGATAGAATTTAATGATTTCTGAATAAATGAAAAAAAAAGCAACATCAACATTTTACTAGAATAAGAAATACTCTACCAACTTTTGACTTGGAAAAATCAAAATCTGGCAATTCATGTATAATTTTTATAACTTGATTTTAAAAATAGTAATTTTTCTGTCTTTTAGACATAATTGAATCAAATGTTTCTAGGAAATCTATATATATATAAACTATTACATGTATATATGAACTACAAATATATTGGCACTATGTATTTTATATGTACATAGTATTGGGGGTGGTGTTGGGATTTTTTTTGTGATGTACAGTCTGGTTTTGCGTAATAAGAAATATATTGCAAGGGATTTGAATTACAGCAATAATATTAGCAATAATAATGAAGGGCAAGACACTGAAATGCTTTGCTTCCACTGCCCTCATTTTGTTAATGAATGAAACAGATAAATAAAAGAAGCTGTGCATGCTTCTGCTATGTTGAGTGCCAATCCATATTCTGATTGAAATAAATGAACACAGCAGCTTTCCTAAATATGCAAAACTGGGTTTCTAAACTTTAACGGTAGTTAATTTTACAAATGACATGCTAAATCTTCTGACTGTATTGTCAGTTTTTGACCCTACATTGATAGAAGCTTTTTGTTTCTAAAAAGAGATCTCTCCTTATCTCCTTCAACAATGAAACCAGACGACAAATCTGGAAGGTATTTGCCATCAATGTCATGTGGCTTTACGATTTCCCAGCTGATCTCTTTCATGGTCATGTAGCTGATTCCTCTTTCAGCAGTGGTTATTGAAACAAGTGTAGTGTTAGTTCAAGATCAAGCTTTTGGACTGGAATTTTACACATTGCCAGTTGAATTGCTGCTGGCTCCAGGGACAATAATTTGTGTATCAAAGGCCTAGAGCTCCGCATATTGCTTTAAAGACATTTTAAAGCTTATCCAGTTTTGAACGTGAGCATTCTATGACATGTAGAAATAAAGCACACCTCATAAATGTTAGGTATTGCTCTGAAATTTCCTGTATGCAAAAGACTGTAAGTGGAATCTGTGCATAAAAATGGTGTGATGTTTTAGGTAGAATTGTTTCCTAATGCTTTCTACAACTTCTCTATGTTATCATCATAGAAACAGATGTCTCAATGGGGTCCATATAAATGTACCCAAATAAAGATCAGTATTAATTTGTTTTGGCTTTACACATTGTCATTGGCAAAATACCTACCTGCTATTTTTGTAAGTTGTTCTTATTTAGAGGAGGGCTTTGTGGTTTGGTTTATTTTTTGTTGTTGTTGTTCTTGGTTTTTTTAGTTGGTTGGTTGGTTGGTTTTGGTTTTGTCCAGTGGAAATTAATAATATTCAGAAGACTATACATAGAATAATTATCCTTTTCTCATACACATGCCTCTGATTTTTATTGGAACTGGGTAAATATTGGAATTCTCAGGTCATCAGTGAGAATAAATTAATTTGAAAAATAAAAACTTTGGGGAAAAAAACCCTAATGTCTGACTTAAAAATAAGAAAAAAGCAAACTGTCTATACTTAACTATCAGAAATCTCAGATCTGAGATTCCTTCTCTCTTATTTGAAAGAAAACATTCACTTTCATAATTTAAAATGCTTTAGGATATGCAGACCAAAGAGTCATTGATAGGAAGCAAGAAAGCAGGGATTTTAACTTGCCTCATGTGTATTATAAATAAATCAAATAAACATTGCATGACTTCAGAGCTCTCAAAATCTATCCTTAGTGTGTGGAACTGTCTAATAAAGCCTAATGCTATCAAGAAGCTTCATGCTCTGAAATAGAAAAACATACAAAAAATACAGACACTGCTTGTTTGCTGCTTCTTTCTTTAGGCCTTAGGGAAAATTCTAGTTCATCATGTCCTGAGTATCTACAGTCTACCTCACTAAAAGGCTTCTGAAATTTATGTAGAGAGGTATTCAAGAGAATTTAAAGTTATGGGTAGTATAAGTCTATAAAATAATATTTTTCACCTGTCTGTGGTTCTCATTTCTTTCAAATTCATATTCATATGGTTGTCATACACTTTCCCAAACCAAAGTTCCTCTGCAGATTGAACAGTTTAAAAAAAAAAAAAATTCATGGCAAATAAACTGGAAGAAGCCATTCTTTAATCTGTTCATCAAAAGGAATATTATATGAGGTAATTTCTGTAACTATTCTCAGACCACAGGGCTCATGCACATTTTCCTTGTTTATCTGAGTGAATGTCAAGTTCCAGGTTACCATAAAAGTATAGGTTTCCTTTCTTGTCCAGTACAGTCTTACAGTTTTGTTATTCAACTTTGCCATGATTCCCTTTCTTATTTCAATTTTCTACTCTATGCAAGGCCTCTCTGCTCTTTTAATTTCTCATGCTCTGTGTAGGTAAATTCAGAAGTATTTTAGCTTCTTCTCCCTCATATTCACTACATTTTCAATGTTCACCTTGATCCTATAGCCTTGGCAAGTTTCTCTTTCCTCCAAAGATTCATATGTCAATTATTGCTTTTATCCATCTTTTCAAATCTCACCGTAAGGCACGTGCTGAGTAACTAAATCAATTAAAAGCCCCAAAATATTATTTTTTTGAAAACAAAAAATAATATGACATGCAACTAATCTAATTGAGTCAATACTGTTATGGGTTTTTTGCTGGAGAATTCTAGGGTTACTAGAAACACTGGTTTCCAGAAGTTCACTTCCTGTAAAACCCAAACCCCATAATTTGTTCTGAAAAGCAGAGAAGTCCTTAATAATTTTCACATTAAAAAAACCCAACAAGCTGCAATTGAATTCTTGTTCTTACAAAATTATTTTAAGTTAAAGAATTCAATTGTGGATTATAGAACTTGAATCTTTTTTTTTAAATTTTAAATTACTCTAATTAGATTTTTATTAACTATACTGTAAATTACAATCTGAATGAGTGCATACCTGCATTTCTGTGTTAATCACATTATGGAAAGTACAAAATGTATTAGTTTTGCACCCTGAGAGCAACATTTAGTTAATTAATATACTGAAAGCATTATTTCTGTATAAGCGAATTCATTCAAAGATTATTTAATTTCTTCAAAGGTGATTGTTACAGAAATCATCTTTTACTTTGTCAATAGAAATTCTAAACATTAATAGATTCTGACTTGACTGCCTTATCTTGGAAACCAGAAGTTATTAAGAGGATTTTTAAAGGATAAGACTATCCCTGGGTCAATCCTTTCTCAGTGGGAAAACTATCACAAGAGCACATTTGCATTCTCAGAGTAAGGTAAAATGGAGAGTCAGTATTTTTTATTAGGACAACTCTCATATTTGGGGAAAAAAAGAAAAAAAAAAGGTCTTAGAAGCTGTTCTTTTAATTTGTACCATATGTTCAAATGTATAATAACTGCTGACCTCACATTTTATGACTATATGTATTCTAGAATCTCCAGGAAGAAATCAGACCAGTTTCAATGTGGTGCTCAGTGTCTGCAAATCTTCAAGTGCACCCACTGCTGTCCATTGACCACTTACAGAACTTGTGCACCTTCTTCAGAGGATTGCTTCAAACCGTGCGGAAGATGCAGATGTAAGTTTGACAGCTAAGCTGGCTCAAATAATTTCAATATTATAGTTTTAAGGTTTATGTATTTACAAGCACAATTTCTACAGCAATTTTAGGCTGATGGAGTGATTTTAAAGCTTAGGAAAAGATAAAATCGAATTGTTAAGGCTGTGTGATTAAAACAACGTGACATTTGGGACCACAATTGATGAGGAATTGGGTTTGGACTGTCTGGGGTCAACCAAACGAACGTGAACAGCTACACAGACGGTGTTGTACAGAACCTTTTGGAGAGCAGAATTGAGTTGAAAAATAAATCCATTTGAAGATTATTTCGGCCAACTGTTATAGAATATGTGCCTCTTGTGCCTCTTGTACACCTCTAATAAAGAATATATAAGTATGTATAATTCTGTGTATATTTTTTAGTGATATAAAAATTTTTTGCAAATTTAAGGTAGCTGACAACAGAAAAATAAACATGTGTCATTTCACGAAAACTATAAACCAGTCAGAGTTTCAGATTAGGAGTAATTTCTGCTTTACCTCAGAAGGAATAAATAGATGACATTCATAACAGGGTTTATTTTTTTCTCCAGAAGAACAGTCTGCTTACTGGAAGAGTATAGCAGGATTATTGCCTTCATGCATTTGCAGATACTACTTTTGCTTTGTCTCAGGTGAGAAAGGAAGGAAGAGAGTAGGAAGGTTTTGCGGAGGGTCAAGAAACTCACTATATCATTTGTGGAACAAAGCATTTAATTTGTGTTTTACTTGCACAGTGCCAACCCTGAACCTATTGGGTTACACTATAGCCAGAATCTAGGAACTCACACAGCATTCAATTGAACAGAACTCCAAGGGTCTCATAACTTTTCATCCAAAAAATAATGAAGAAATACAGAAATCTATTTTATTTTTATTTTAAAGTAAAACAGCCAAATAGCTCTTAAAGTTAATTAAAACATTTAACGCACTGAAAGGAAAAAATACTGCTTACATACCGATACAAGAAAAGCAGACAAGGAGGCACATAATTTTTGAGTGCTATCACATTTAGCGTAACAATTACTTGTCATTAATGCTGACTGACACGGTTTGGATAAACTTAGGAGGAAGACTCAAAGAGTCTCCTCTGCAAAAGACAGGGTTCTAAAACTCTCTTCCCCCCCATCCCCCCTTAAGAATTTCCCAGAGGAAAGTGAAAAAAACCTGTTTATTTAACAAAACCAGCTGCTGGGGGGGTGCACACAGGCATGAGGGTAAGGAAAAGGAAAATAAAAAATGAATAATGTTAGATAATAAACCTCTTGTGGTGAAGGCGACCTAAATTAATTCAGAGTACTTTGTTTCCTGGGTGTAGTTTTCTGCTCTGTCTCCTGAAGGCTGCTAGATCACGGAGTAGGCCCGTCTCCAGGCCCAGGGTGTAGGCCCCGGAGTGATGGTATGTAGAACAGAGCCCAGTTGTCTGTTGTACAGTTCCAAAGGAAGAAGGAAAGAAACCATGGTCCCAGAAAAAGCTGTCTTCTTTCCTTGCCCCAGGTAGAGGAGGGAAAAAGCCAAGAGTGAGTTTTAACTCCCTCCGATATCCCTCAGCCAAGTAAAAGTAGTGCTGAAAGCTCACAGGGAAAAAGGTAAAAAGTAAAAGTAAGTGTTCCCTTCGCCTTCAGCTATAGAGAAGTGGCCTGCGAGAGTTCTTTCCTGAGAACTGCAACAACAACTAGCCATAAAACCAGGAATGTAAATACCCGAGAAGAAAACCAAAACACAACACCTGGCTTCTTGAGCCAGCTTAAAGACACAGAGTTAATATTTTGCATTAAGCAAGCGATTGGGATATATAGCATCATAAAGTCACCCCGAGACACTGACATTTAAAAGACTTTTTTTCTTCCCAACAAAGTCTTCCTAACAAAATACTAATAAGTACATGACTATTTGTACTGTATTTTGTATCTGAAAGACAGATTTATACATAGAATACAAATATTGAGAATAATTACTATGGAAGATAAATTAGATAACAGAAGAAAAAGCTGGTATTGTAGAGCCCTTTTTTCCTCTACACTGTATTTTAAGTCAACACAAAAATCCTGCAACTTCTAAATAGTTGTGCTGCTTTTGACTGGGAGAGAATTAATTTTCTTCACAGGGGCTGGTGTGGGGCTGTGTTTTGAATTTGTGCTGAACACAGGGTTGATAATACAGAGATGTTTTCATTATTGCTGAGCAGGACTTAGAGCCAGGGCCTTTTCTGCTTTTCCTGCCACCCTGGTGAGGAGGCTAGGGGTGTGTGGGAGACTGGGAGGAGACACAGCTGGAACAGGTGACCCAAACTGACCAAGGGTACATTCCAGACAATCTGGCATCATGCTCCGTATATGAAGTGGGGGGGAGTGTTGCCCTGCTTTTTGCACTTTCTCAGTGTTTTCAGATGTTGCACTCGGACACGAAAAGAACCACACCGACTTGGCTGTCAGAGCAAAGAGCAAGAGAAGGGCCGAAGGGGGCGAAACCCCCGTAGCCAGTTTATTTACATGTTCTTACAAACCACCGTGGATTGGAGGGTGAAATTACCACCCCTCAATCACACTGGACAAAGGAAAAGTCCATCTAAAGTCTCCTCCTAGGAGAATAGAATGTAAACTATAAGTGGCAGTTATCAAAACATAGGCCATGTTTACAGAAAGAGTGTGAGAACTCTGTTACAGAAATGAAAAACTGAGAAACTGCAAAAAGCAGGGCAACAGGGAAGAAGGAGGCAGTGGGGGATGTTTGGAGTGATGGTGTTTGTCTTCCCAAGTCACCAATACACATGACAGGGTCCTGCTCTCCTAGAGATGGCTGAACACCCGCCAGCCCATGGGAAGCAGTGAATTAATTCCTTGTTTTGCTTTGCTTGTGCGCTCTCCCTGTGAAACTGCCTTTACCCCAACCCACAGCTTTCTGGATTGTACCCTTTCAATTCTCGCCCCAATCTGCTGGTGGGGGAGTGAGTGAACAGCTGCCTGGGGCTTGGCTGCTGGCTGGGGTTAAATCATGACAATAGCATGTTTTTATAACTTTGTGCCTTTCATTAATGAATTAGCTAGACAAAACTTTTACTAGTGAAAACAGAGCATACTCTGTTTAAAGCTTTTTATCCTAAAATACAGAATTTATTTAGTTAGGGCATCAAAGTATAAATATCTGTGCTATAAATTGAACTTCACAAGGTAGAGAACATAGGATTTGTTAAGAAATTGAATGTCTACAGTTCATTACATTTAATTTATTGCTAGAATAATTTTTATTAATGCAGAAACTAAATTACTGCTAATGGGGCAGACTTATATTCCACTCTTTCCAAGATGAATTATGTATAGTATGCTTTGTCTTTGTTTTCTTTCTGGCGGTGTCTGAAAAACTATACTAGAATGAAAGTGTTTTGATCAGAAAATTGCTAAAAATTTTTCTCTTCTTTAATCATGATTTCTTGTTGTATTCTTTCTAACTGCAAATTTATACCTGTCAGGACTTCTCTGTCAATTGGTGTGATGGAAAGTCCAATATTTGATCAGATAAAGCAGTGTGTATTTAAATACAAAGACAAGTTGATAAGTTTAAAGGAATGATGTGTGAGATTATTCAGCAAAGTTTCCAGTTAGACAAAAGGTCTTCCATGTAATATTCGGAGATTTAAAGTTTTCTTCTGTTATCTCAGAAAGAATTATTACCACAAAACTAATGTTTGAACCTTTGGCTTCCATGTCTAATGTAAATTGCTTAATGTTAGAGCCCTTTCTAATATGTATAGATAATTAATTACATTAATACATCAATAGAATTTGCTTGTTTCACAGTGACACTATCATGTTCCTCTATAATACAGATATGAAATGACAGATATTTTAAAATGAGAAATAGAGTTTGCCTCTAACAGTTAAACTCTGTTCTTTCTGGTTCAAGTATTAAGAGTGGCAATAAAATTTTCACATTTGAAACTGTAATAAATGTGTTGATGATACACGAACTAAAAATGAAACTCTGCTCTCATTCACTTGTATATAGATTTAAATTTATTTAAATTTAATGAGTGCAATAATATTGACAGAAGATATTTTGCAAATATCCCTCTCTGCCCTGAACTGGTCTTTAAAATATATCCAAGGGTAAATTCCTATATCTATTAAAAAATAGGAGCCGAAGTATGAATTTCAAGGTCATACAATCTACCAAAAATTAACTTCTCAGTTAAACTTTCATAGATTTTCTAATAAAAATTTGTAATGCCACAGCTGACATGGATTTCATTCTGTTGGCAGTATACCATATAGAGCAATATGAATGTTATTTTAAGAGCCATCTCTTAGCAAGGATCACAATCTGTTGGATTTTTATGAACGAATTTCTTTTTTAACACACATGGAAACTAACAATAAATAAATAGTTTTTCTCATTCTGAATTTCCTTTACTGTTGGATATAAACCTCACTATTTCTGATTGCGTCTCCTAATTTCCTATGATACACATTAACTAGGAAATAATTTGTTTCACTCAGAAGCATCAAAATGAGTTCTCCTTGAAGCACTGGAAGTTGTCACTTGTCCTTCAAACACTTCATAACTACCTCTTCTTTTTTCAGAGCAGTTTCTTCTTTCCATGTGGAAACACAACTAACATTCTGAAGACATTACTTTTAACAGTAAAATATTTTATTCTGGTTATTAATTTTTCATGTTTCAGTTCTTGAGATATTATATCTTCTTTTTCTCTCTTAAATGGAATTTATACCTCTTCATGTTTCAAATTAAATCTACAAAGTCTGAGAAGACTAGCACAAAGACAGTTGAACTAGATGAGTATATCTTTCCCAGATGGTTCTTAAACTCTAAGACTAATTTGATCTGTTCTTTGAAATCTTTCCAACTTTTAAATTAATTTTATTTTCTTTTTAGGAATATTGATCACAGCATTTTATTAATAGTCCCACCAATAATACCTTCAAAGCTTATATCATGTACGTACTCCTATATAAAACTTAGTTTTAAGTATTTCCAATTTTTTTTTTTTTTTTGCTACACAGAAAATGTAGTTGATGTCTTTGATGGTATCATCATAGAAGACAATTATGTATGTTCCATATCTCTAGTGATGCAACATGAACTTAATACTTCCTGGTGTATTTATAACCAAAGGAAGAAAGAAGTCGCATGAACCAGTAAGAGACACCCTAAGAAAGGTTTATGGAGCATATCTAAATGGATCAAATAATTAAAGAAAACGAAAAAAGCTGTTGACACAAAAGGCTGATTTTCTCATACTCTCTTTTCCTCTAGAATGCTCACAGTCGGGAATTTTCAATTTAGTGTTTTGCTTGTATCGTCTTGAAGCAGACTATTTGTGATAGTTAAGCTGAGTGAAACCATTTTGTTTCATATTAACTAAACATTAACATGAGTTTCTCTGGGTTGATACCGTGACTGAAAGAAATTATCATGCAGAGTACACAAGCCTCTGTTTTCTTTCAGAAAATGGACTCTACCCGGGTATAACATATAAAGCACATATATGTGTTAAATTCTTCTAGTTTGAGGGCTTATTTCAAAAAACAAGCAACTAATGCATAATGAGAAGCATGGTCAATTCTTTGAACTTAGGCTAAATGAATTGAGTATCTAAACTACAAGACTCATGAAGTACTGGAGGAACACTATACTGTATACAATAGTGTACAGATTTATACAGGAGAGGCTAAACAAATTAATTCTGATTTGCCTTGACAAATCAAACTAATTATTTTGATATTCTATAAAAGTCTAAGTTTTTTTATTGTCATTCTGACAACTTTGAGCCTTCATTACTGTGTGGATTTTTTATTTCATATGCATTCTTCATGTTTCCTTTACCTGTAGTAACTTCATAAGTTCCTCCTCTCCTCTTTTCTATTTCCAGATAACATTTTGGAGAAGTTTCTGGGTGAGGTAGGTTGGAAAATGTATTAAGATGCAGTTTCAGATTGTCACTGTGGAAGATCAGAACACATTTATCAACATTTCAGGAAAAAAATTCTATTCAAAGTTAGATGGAAAGTAATAATATCTTTTTCTAAATCTTTCTTTATGAAATACAAGTAAATAAGCCATATTTTTTTTTAAAAAAAATTATTATTAGCAACTAGGTATACCTTTTCTTCATCTTGGTATTTCCTAGAAAGCTGTGTGCTAACACTTTTACATCCCTACTACAATAGCCTTTAAAAATTAAGGATTTAAAGACAGTTATTAAGAGGGGGGAAAGTCAACCTGTGATAAAAAATGACATAAGACACTGAGAAATTCCTGATATTACACTCTGACTTTTGTGTAGCATATTATTTTAACATGCTAATATAGCTTGGGAGTTTTCCAGTTTATAGATGGCAGTTCTTTAATTACCTCTAAGTAGTCTATTAATGAAAAAAATTTCATTTAGTCTCATTAAAAAGATCCTTTGTCCACTTTCTATTCTCCTTTAATTATTCTTCAGAACATTTGAGCTTTCAAAGGGAACTAATCACTATATTTTCTACAAAGGGGAATCGTATCAGTCTGTGAGAATTCCTAGGACCTGTAAACAAAAAAAGCTAGGTAGAGGTAAAACAGTCAACATAATTTCACTAGACTTTCAAAACACTTTTGACGAAGTGCCACACAAGAAACTACTACAGAAAATGAATAATTATAAATGAAGATTAAAAATTTTAACGTCTGTCAAAAAGTATATAGAATACCTAAAGGAAAAATAAATTATCAATTATTACTACAACAGAAGATTTATAATAAGGCATTTTGAGGTTATATACGATTTTATGTAGTTAAATATTTTCATTACTGATTTAGAAATTAAGTTAACAGTGAGAAAAATATTCCAGAAAACAGATTTTTTAATTGATCAATTCTAGACAGTTTGAAAAGAGTGAGAATATTTCTACTTAACAGAAATTAAAATCAATGAAAAGGAGATGTATTACTCTATGACAGTTGAACCTTTTCCTTAACAAGCAAATGCTTCCAATATTTGAGTTTCCACATTTGTGTGTGTAGTTCTGGGCCTAAGGATTTGGCTACCATAGTTCTGGTGGTAATGGTACTTACTGATATTTGGGAAGAAGAATATTGAGAAGAAACATTAATTAGAACATATGGAAGTAAATTTTACCATCATCAGTCAAACAACAAAAACTGACCTCCTCTTAGACCAAGGTTTAGATCTTCAGATTGAAGATCTAATCACATCAACAGCTATTTTTGCTAATGTATCATAATATTTTTTAATCACAGTTTATAATTAGTTTAGATAAATTCAGTTTAATGGATAGTATTTCCTTCAGTTCAACTAATGAAAAAGTATCCCTGATATTTTCATAAAATTCTGTATTTCTACTCAGCAAATAAACAAGCAGAAATTAAGTAAATGATCCTGTATTGCCAAAATCAAAGCAATTTATGTCTATATAGACTCAGAATAGAATAGGCAAGATCAGCTGTGACTTGTGTCCCCCTGCAGTAGAAAGGCACAGCAAGTATACTAATTCTGTCTCAGGAAAACTCAGGTGAGCATTCTTATTGATATCTTATCCTACCTTACCATATCATTTAACACATGATTTTCCAAGTCTACACTTGGTTACAACATTTGAATATTTAATTCTTAGAGATTTTTCAAGGAATTCTTTTACCCTTATGTTAATCATATATGTATTATCCATTATTATTGTAACAAAGTAACCTTACAAGTGATTTGTCAGAATGCCCGGCAGCAAAACATCTCTAATGTATAGTTGCTGAACTATATAGCAAATATAACATTCCTCAATTAACTACAAGTTTATCTTAGTAAGATGCTATATTTTTCATTCGTTACTTACCCCAAATCTTCCTCACCGTAGTGAGAAATGGAAATAAATCTGTTTGAAACAGCTGCATTCAAAATGGTTTTTTATAATAAAATGGAGGGACTGTTCACTAATAAATGCCAAAACCCTAATTTTATTAAGGTTTTGATTGCAGGAAGAGGGATGTTCTGAGAAAAGGCACAGATTTAAATGAGAAACAAAGCTTCTTTCTTTCAGGAAAGGTATAAAGTAGGTTTTTTCCAACCCAGTTTGAAATGTTCACCTCTCAGAGGAGTAATGTATTTATAAGAGAGTCCCAAAGCAAAAGTCCCTTTTATCCAGTTTCAGAAGTGTCTTAAACACAACTTGAAAAGCACCAAGAGCAAGACATTATTTCATCGAGAGTAAAGGTTATTGCTTCCCGGGATCCAAATGACAGGTTCATACAAGGTCAATACACTGAAAGAATTCACTTATTGCAGGATTCTTCTTACTACTCTAAGGCACTATAAAGGAGCTAATAATTCTTCCATGTAAATGGAAGGAATGAACTGGAAAAATTCCTGAATTTTTATGCAACATACACGAAGGGATACATCTTCAAACATTTGAGCTATGCCACCAAAAGATGCTTCTAGAGACAGAAAATTTCAAGCAGGTGATAGAGAATGCTGCCAATTCTAGTTGTTCATCACCGCAGACAAAAAAACCATAATCATAAAGAGGACAAGCCAGGCAACAAAGCCCTATAAATTTAACTCAGAGCCAGGGTGTTTTCTTTTTTATAGTTCTAGCTTTGCTGACCAATTGATTTTATTTAATCATTCAGAAAAATTCGTACATGAACAATTTCTATGAGTCCTAGTTTCTCTGAACTAAATTAGAAAAAGGAAAATTTGTTTGCATCAGCACACTTCTGACTTTAATTTAACATTCTGGTGCAAATCACACTTCTACTAAAATGAGCTGGGAATGATTTTCTTTGTTATTGATTTTAGATTCTATGACTTAATGCTCTATGCTTATCCTGCCTGATTAAACAAATCAGCATTTTTCAAGACCAGCAAATGTGTATGAATGTATAGGACTTTGTATCTCTTTTGAGCTAACACTGTGGTAAGGGTAATATGAATGTTGTTTTCTTTGGAGTGGTGTTTAGAGATAGTGATATATTAATGTTAAACCGTATTACACACATTTTTTTTTCCTGCAGTAGTTAATTCTTGAAAAAAAAATTTATTTTCCTTTCATGTGGCTATGATCTATTTCGAGAAAAAAAAAAATTAAGAGTATAGCTGTATGTGCACTGTTTAAAAAAAGCCAAATAACAAGAACCCACAACATAACCCTCCCTCAAAACCCGTAGAATGTCAATGACCATGCAATCAGGAAGCAAAGTGAGAATGCCAGAATACTGTGCTGAAGATACCTCCTGCAGGAAAAGTTTAATTTAGAAGTTGCCATTTTGAAGGTGCTATAACCAGTAACATTCCCTGAAGGTTTCTTCAGCTGTTGCAAGCATGTCTTGATGATATGCTGATTTCATTTCAGCATTTCATAAATACTGTGTTTGTTAAACTCTGTGAAAAGGCAGCAGGAGCTTTTCTGTACTGCCTGTAGTATGGATGACTTCCTATATTAGCTCTCAAATGCACAAAGGCAGAAAGTTTTCATTAAGCACAGAGCAATGACATTCAAAAACCTTTGAATAACTCGGGCTCTGGATCCTACTCTGTGTATCAGCTCACTTAGAGGCAGTGAGTACCAGCATAGGGGAATCACACCCATTTTACTTTTGGAGGTCTCTGGCATTCATAGAGTAAAAGATTGCAATTTTTTTTTTTTTTTCATTCGAATTCAACTTCTTGACTGGAAAACTGTTCAGGCTTAGTATATTGCTTTCTAAGTATATAAACATAAATTGCTAATTTTATTTTCCAATAGTACCAGGCATTTTAAAGACCCTCAAATATTTCTTCTCAATAGAGTTATCACATTTTCACAAGCATCTTGTTTCATTCACCAGCTATAAAATGTTCTTAATTGCTTACTATTGTATCTGTCAATACAATGAAAGTATCATAATACTGTAATATAAAAGAACAGAAGAAACAAAAAAGGGAAAACACAAGCACTGTTCCTGATTTTGCAGAAACTATAGTACAGACAAAAACCGGAAAAGTTTTATGAGTCATTAGCATATTGCTAGAAACCTTACTTTTTAAACATCTGTATACCAGACTCAAATTTAACTCCATTTTCCAAGGTTCAGTATAAGACTTGTTTCCAAGCGTCTGTGCCTGTAATCCCTATTCTTATTTTGTGTTATAAAGGCATTCAGAAAGTGTGCATGACCTGGAACATGTCTTTTTGGCTTACAAATACGTTCAAGCGGGTACATTTAGAGGTTTCGCGGTATTTAAGTAACTGCAGATCTAGCCTTCCCCTTTCTGTTTAAATTGTTTTCAGATAGAATTCTTGTCCTTTAAAATATAGGAAAAATTGTGACAGAAAGGTATCTGATAAATTGAGATTCGTTTTAGTAGATGTGGAAGAAGTAAAGCACATTTTGAGAATTTACTTCAAAGCTACAGAGGAAATTTGATTTCTAACACTTTGTATACCATGTCAAATATTAATACTCAGTCCTTTTTGATTAATGCATTCTGCCCTCTGAAAAATTATCCATACAAACTAGCTTCTAGAAAGAATTGCAAGAAGTGCTCCCTCTTGACCCTTCTGAAAGAAATGACTGGCAGTTATGGTACATCCATCTGAATGTCAAACAAAATAGTCTTTCTCCCTATTTTTATTTCATAGAATATTTTTATTCTTTCCAATACGAGTTTCCTTTATATTTGCTGTTCATTTGCTTCCTATAGACCTGCACAAAATACTTCCTGCATACATCCACTGCACTTCGTCATCGAACATCCAAATACTTAAAATTATTTTTATACTGATATTTGAGATAATTATCTGAATACTATTACCAATAAAATCTGTAATAACAAATTTTACAGCAACAAAAATTGTCAACAATGTCCATCTTTATAGAATTATAAATAGGAAAAAGTCATTTTTACTATTTAAAATAAGCAAGATTATGAATGAAAGCAATGAAAGATGCATTTTTTTAATCCAGAGAAATATTTTGTAGCTTTGGAGACATTTTGTTAAACGGAAGTACTTACAGTAATGTAACCTGCTTTTTAATTTTGACTCATAATCTATGTTTACAAATGTCTCCTTCTTGTAGAAGCCACTGTTTAGCTATGAAACTATCAACATGAATTTCTCTAAAAATTTTCCCCCAATATTAATTATACTGTTGAATAAAATAGGACCTATTTTTAATAATTTTTAAATTCAGAGATGTGAGATAAAATTTAAGTTGACATATATGGGTCAACTGCTAAACAAAAATGTTAGCACTAAGATCATAGTAAAGACTGTCAGCCTGCTAGTGTCAGTCAGGATACTTTTGTACTATCACTTTCCTCTCAAAATTAGGACTTTCATGCTTAAGGAAGTATAGTTGGAGGAAAATTCCTCAACACATCAATATACCTAAATTTGTAAACCACTTCAACTTAAAAAAATAGCAACTGCTATAAATAATCTTATCTGTTTACTTCTGTAGATCTCTATTCTCTGCACACAAGATACAGAGTATGTACGTCAGTAAATGTGTACATGCTGTCCTCTCAAATGGTCTTGAACTCTGGGTGGAGATCTAAACACCGGGCAATAACACAGATATGTGCTAATGCCTTTATGCACCTACGGAGGTATATAAAGTGACATTTATACTAGTAAAATAAGTATGATGAGGACTGTTATGTGGCTGGCATGAAAGACTTCCATATTATTAAGCAGTATTATTCTCCAAATCAAGGTACTGCTTGTAAACAATACATTGGAAATGGTACCTGGTGTGTGCCAGCTCCCAAATCAAATCCAGGAACTGCTTGGTTAAATACTGGCTGGCATGGTCCAGAGCCATGCATGAAGATCCTTTAGATAGCTTAATGTTTCAGAGGAGTGAGATCCGTTGCACAAGAACATTTGCAGGGAGTGTCTGATTTGCTGTCGTACATATAGCCTAGCTGAAACAACACATACCAGAGGGTACTGAAATTCATAGCATGAGGAACAAAGAGTAAGCAGGTTGTTCCAAAGATATTGCAGAGGCAGAATCTGCCTCCATGAATTAGGCATCAAAATTAGATGGACTTGCTCTATCTATTCATCTGACAAGTCATGGACTCTATATCATAAATAATGAAAAAGTAGAAAAATGAAAAGAAGAACACATAGGTACTTATGCATAAGATGTTGAAAACTAAATAGGAAACCACAAAATATAGCTCATCAAAATAAAAAAAGTTTGTTAATACAAGTGGCTTATTCCAGTAATTAGATGAAAGTGAAAGGAATGGAAAGACAAGACAAACTCCCTCTTTATAAAATGCCTATTAAAGTTAATCCACAGAGTTAACTACCAGCATGACTCTGGTTCATCAACATATTCTGTTAATACTGTGGTCCTTTAGCCACACCAAAAATTTACATTAAAACATGGTAAAGTCAGCAGGTTCTCAAGAATTAATGCAGTGGTTTGGAGAATAGAGAATAAATTATCTTTAATTTAAAGCTCCAATAGCAATAATGAAGAAGCTCAAAAAAAAATGCCCACTTTGTAGAAACATGGTTTTGTACATCAGTCACAGTATTGATCAGTCTCATCTCCTCAAAATCTCATCTTTGTTCGAGATGTCACAAAGTTTGTTCTGCTTGACTCAGGCAGACACCGCAAAGACTTATTTAATGTTGAAATGAAGTATAAAAAAGCATTCAATTCACAACTAGATGCTTTTACCCACATGCTCCAGTCATCGTAACCGCATAGAACAGTGACAGTACTTCTTCTCTTACGTTCTTTTTTTTTCCACATTGAGCACTGATTTCATGAAATTGTATATTTCTTTCAAACAATTGGAATACATAATATATGTTGAACTCCAGTTGCCTTTGATAGCTAACATAAAGATTTTCATTGCCAAGTTTATATAATGAGCTTTACTAAAACTGGAAAAAGTTGAAACAGTATTTATTTAATATAATACAGACATTATACATGTTCTGGTTTTGTGACATCACCTGATTATTATTTTTTTTCAACGTTTTTTATTTATTTGTTTGTCTTTCATGTACTATGCTCATTATGAGGAACTTTCAATTTATATTTTCTCTGGTGCAAGTCAACCATAAAGAAATATTATAAAAGTAGAATAAATGTAGTGCTTTGCAGGACACTCAGCTCTTTGTAATATACAAATATTTTGGTGTTTCCCATGCTAGACTTTAAAATTTATGTTATTTCCTATAAAAAGATGGAAAATTAAATATTAAATTTGAAAAAAAAACTTGATCTTAAATTGTCTTTACAAAGCCACATATTTTACAGAAGAATAGGGAAGGAAAAGTACTGAGTGGGATTTACATTTGTTTAACTTCAGCATCAAGAAAATAAGTATCTAGGCATAACTCACCTTCTAGTAGTTGTCAATAATCAGTGCAACTTTACCCTGCAGGCAATTCACATTATTTATCTACTTTAAAGCTGAATGAATCACTAGTTGGAAATGTCTTTCATTAACTTGAAAAGGAGCTTTGATATGACTCTTTGACTACACACTTCAGAGTCCAAGTGTCTCTGAATCTTCACTTTGAGTTGTCAGATCTGTGAAAGAAATATAAATCAGAACTTCAATTTTCATTTTACTGAAAATTTACATTTACATTTCATTTATCATTTATCTAATATTTTTGATATCAGAAGATATCAAAATATCTTCTGATTTCAGATTAAGAAGACTTTAATTACACTTTATTTATTTGTTTATTCTCAGAGTAGCTTGGATCATAGGAAGGAAAAAGAAAAAAATCTTGGACTCAGTTTTTTTATTCACATTTTGTAGCTTACACAGTTTATAATTTTTTGTGTGAGGATGAATCTTACAAGAATTTCCCACAACTGGTCTATGCTCCATGACAGTGAGGCACAGCTTCCAAACCATTATCTCCCAGTCTACATCTAGTATACATACTTTATGGCACAGCCCGTAACACTGTCAGATTAGTTATGCACATTTAACCACGAGGATATTAAACTGCTTTTAACTGCACCCCAGGCAGATTTTTAACCTTGTCCAGTACACAGCTGTATCCTTTATTCTTTAGTTTCCTTTAAGAACTTCTGTAGTTCTTTCAAGCAAAAAGGAAAAAGGGAAATGGAAGAAGACAGAGAGATAGAAGCAAGTTTTCTTTCCTATGGAATTCCAGTCTGTTGGACGCACAAGGTTCCTGGAACAGATCAGACTCTTATCTAACTTATCAGCTCCTACACAATATGTGTGACTGAATTACGGATACTTTCTTAATGCATACTTAGTGTAGAAGAGCTTTGAAAATATACAGCAATCATTTGATAAACATAATATCTTTAGCTGGAATAGACTAAAGCTCTAATGTCTAAAGGCAAGAAAATCTACAAAGTTATTGATTTAATCTAAGACAACTAAAGAAGTAAATAGTGCAAGGCCTGTGAAAACAAATCTGTAAATGTGAATTTATTGTACTGAAATACCCGGTTTTTATTTTTTATTTGATTTGATCCATTGTAAACATAACTTGAAATACCCTGAGAAAGTAATAACCGTAACAAATAAATAAAGAAAAAAACCTGACATGGCTGCATTATAAGATCTATTATCTCTCATAATCTACAGTTTTAACACCCATTGACACACATAAACTTCACAAAACTTTAACAATATTTGTCTTCACTCAGAATATAGTTTCTCTTCTTAATCAATACTTTTTCTTAAGGGTTAACAAATTTTAAATGGCTTTTCCATACTCCACAAATTATGACAAGTAAGTCAGATTTTTTACCATCACAAAATATAGGAGTATAAATTCATGTTTGGCTCCATTTTTTCATCCAGTAAATAACTTCACTGTTTCCACTGAGTAAATGGGGTGTCAGTCAGAAGAAGTGACTCATTTAATGGAATGTGAACTCAGACATAGTATAGTGTCTAAAATGTTCTGTATACTCCAACCAGTTTAGTACCTAGCATTTAAAGTGGCAACATTTTATTGCAGTACTGTAATAGTAACTTTGTTAACTACCCGCAACTGTCACAAATATTTTCAATCAACATTTTACCTCATGAAGCCAAGCTGTGTAAAACTTTCATTACAGAAAGCATGCCCATGCAAAACAAGATTGTGTCGTGTTTCATTTGTGAATGCAAAACTCATCTCAGTTTTCTAGCAATATCTGGAGCACAGGAAAGATTTTGGTAATGTATAACTGTCCCTTCTGATGAATTTATTTCCTTTCTTCCAAGTTCTTAAAGACAAAATCACAGTGCCCATAAAGACTGCCGTTATTTTCTAGCTTATCATATGCTCCTGGCCAATACATTTTACTTTATTATATAATTTCCTTTCTAAAGCTTTTTTTCGTAAGGAAGGAATGCATCTAAATAAAGGTGAAAGGGGCACACACAACTGCCAAAAATGTCTAGTCATCTGAGAGAAATGTGTCCAGCCTCTTCTATTTTTGAAAGATTGCTTTCTGACTGCATTGTCTGTTTGGTCTTAACTATCTGTTCTCAGGCATTCTTTTGGAGACAGAAAATGAAAAAAGGAAGGCTTCAAATTTCCTGCCAATCAAAGAAATCCTTTTTAAACACCACTAGTATTTGGAAGTGATTTTTCCTTGATTGTTTCTTTAGAGAGGGACTGGAGAGAATCTCTGGAAGTCCTCTTAAAGAAATACAATTAGGAAAAATAATCAGTAGGCACCCAAAGAAATAATGTATTGTCATCCACAAGGGCAGGAATTTTTCTAGGTAAATAATTTACCCCACTGATGCCTAAAATTGGGAGTACTTGAAACAGAGACTGAACAAAGTTAGTGAATAAAGGTATGAATTTATTGAAGGCCTTCGGGTGGTACACCTCTGGTACAGAGCCTTGCCGATGCTAGGCTAGACCAAGATGGACTCCGATTACGAGTTTTCCCCCCAGATATAGGTTTGGTACATTTTCTTATCAGAAGTTAGTTGTCCAATTACAGTTTCAGGTAATGAGGTAATATTCCCTCATTCACCCCCTCCCAATTTACTTTTGTTTATACTTAGGCCTAGGATAGTGACCTTGTTTTCCAGGCCTAAGAGGAATGTTTTGTCTAACAAGAATGTGAAGCACATAATATGGAGTTCAGAATTACACCTTAGTGCAGTGCAGGGTTAGAAAAATCTAAAAGCTAATTCTTAAGGCATCACCACATGCTCTCTTTTAAGAGGTGGAATAAATGAAGATGATTAATAAAAGATTGTCAGTTTTTGTTTCAGTTTTTTTTCATTTCTGACTTGCTCTGAGTTCTGTGGCTTTCCACAGAGCCTGGTGTTTAGACTTTTCAAAGCTTGTACATTTTTACTGTTATTTGTGTGTGTGAGTCATGCAAAGTGGGGGATTTGGCACAACATTCACAGTACATTCAGATTTTTTGCCTAATACCTTGAAAATGAAAATCGCTCATTTTCCTTTCAGTATGTTTCTTTATAGTGGAACAAAATACCCATTGATCAAAAATAAATATGATGATGTTACTAGAATAATGGTGTTAACTAATAAATCTCAGTAATAATCATGATTAGAACATGAAAAAGACTAAGAAAGCGTAGGATGTGTGAGAAGACGTGTTTTGTGAAAAAACCCTACTTGATTGTGGAATTTTTCAACAGGAAGATATTCTGTATACATCAAGGTTTGAGGAGTGGGAGAAAGTACCTTATACATGGTCTTTTTAATACATTTGTAAATATATTAAAATGTAAGCCGCCACTATAGCAGTATGTAGGAACCCTTACAGAGATGCAGATAAGCTGTCTTTATTTTCTTTTCCTCTACTCCTTTCGGCTTTTCCTCCAAACTCAGTTGCTCCTGATAAAAACTAGAATTTTTTTTCTGTAATAATAAAAGAAGTTAGAAAAGACTAGTATGTGTCCATGCGACTAATGTTATCCAACTTTTTTTTTTGTTGTTTCATAAAATACCTGGAAAGTCCCTTAAAAGTCAGCATATTCTTAAATCTACTTTTTCATGACACTTGAAGTGTTTTGAGCTTTGGTTTGGGTTGCGTTTTTTTTCCAGTCTGAGCTAGATTTCAAAAGGCCTACAATGATCCTTAATAAAATATTGCTACCTTTTGAATGATTTTGGGTTTCAGTGTCCTCTATAAGTATATATTGACTAAATGGTATTTATTCTTTATTCTTACATCTAAGATATCTATACAGTATCTATATTTTGTAGGACCTAGGAGAATAATCAGAAAGGTTTCCATTGTGAAATTATGTGAACAAAAGTTACATAGAAATAATCTGTTAGTAAATTTTAATGGCTTTTATTTCTTATTTCTCATAGAATAAATTGTTTTGGGTTTTTGTTTTGCTTTGTTTTTTAAACCCAGGAAAAAACAACGAGCTATACATATCTAAATGGTGCAGACATTATCATGCTGAAACTTTAATGAAAGAAGTAATAATTTGGAGGGGGCCAGGGCAGGGATATTAGTGAATCCAGTAGAGCTTGCAATAAGATTAGAGTTTTATGCTTCCCATTTCCTTCAAGTTTTTCTGAAATATGACTACATGAAAGGGACCTTCTTTCTCTCTTCTCTTTGGAAGTGGAAAATTGTATTTCATTGTCAAAAGTATTGCCAAGATAATTTCGTTTGTATAACAGAAGTATTTAAAGTTCCAGTGCACTAACATTATAATACATATGGAAAATCCCCAGAAATATTCCCAGTAGTTTTTCTGTATTTACTAATTGCCTCTAAATCATTTATTTCTGTTGATTAATCCTAATCATGCGACCAGACAATGGATATAAGGACACCAGCAGGTACTACACGTGCATAGTCTTTTGTGGCTCAATCAAGAATGAATGCTTGTTAGTCCAAAAGGGCAAATGTGCTGTAAATATTATCAAACCTGGAGACAATCTCAAAAGAAGCAGAAGAGGCATCCCCATGGCTTTTGCTAATCTAGTCCTCATAAATATATTAAATTGCGAGAATCTAATATCTTGTGTTGTTTCATACCAAAATCAACAGCAACACCGTAGATTTCCTTTAACTGTGGAGCTTTGTGTCTTAAATTAGTTTGTTATGTATTCTGAAAAAATAAAGTTTCTCTGTTATCCCTATAATTATCTCCAATTTCTTCAAAGCTTACAGATAAGAGTAGAGCTTTAAAAGACAAAGAAAACAGAGGTAAATTATTGATGCCTATACTGGGCCAAAATATATTTTATATATGATATAAAAGCTCCAATATACTCAGTAGGACATGAATATCAGTACAAAATCTGTGGAAGAAAAACAAAATCAAATCTTCCCTTCACTATTGGATCAGATGTCCATAGAAATTGAAATAGTAAAAGTTCAAATAGTCCTGGAAGCCAGAGTCATGTGGGATATTCATCCTCATTTAAGGCTAAGGAACCACAGTAACTGTAGAGTGGGACAATGACTTTCATTAACTTATATAAGGTGGGACATCCGAAACTGAGATCACAATGTTACCTGTTCCTAAAATATTACTCAGGATTGACAGTACAAGAAAAGGAGTTTTATGGGTAGCTTTGATTCACAGGGATTGTCCTGGCCTCCCTTTCCCCAGGTACTGCACAATGAGATGGTTCATGGGGGAAAATCACCAGGGGAACAGGAATGCAGGACTGGATGTGACTGGAAGAGGAACGGGGCCACAGATTGCAGCAGCAAATCAGCAGACCTTCTAATCATACTGCCAGGCTCTTGCACAGACCTGAAGTGGGCAACACAACTTACATGCCCCCACGTTTGGTAAAGATTGTAAATATTAGACCTGGGTGGATTTTTTGTTTTTTCTATTATTTATTTCCTAAGAGAGCACCTAATACACAGTAAAGGCAACGAATCAAAAAATACAAGAGGAGAAAGATACTTCTTTCTGCGGAAAAGTCAGTCATTTCGTTATTCACCTGCAAATACTTGACTTCAGTTCAGGTTTTCTTCTCTGTTTGATCCCCAGATCTGCACAGATCTAAGCTCCAACCCGTAGAGTAATGTACATACACCCTCCGGAGCACATGCATGAGAGTCTACTCCTATGGAGAGGAAGGGTGCAATAAACTGGGAGAGCATGAAAGAGAAAGAAAAACATCCAAGGCTATAAATAGAAAGTGGGACACTGAACAGGAGTATAACAGCCAGCAGCCTACAAGAATAGCAGGTAGATAAGATGATTCTTCCTTAAGGTAGTAATTAGGAGTGGAAGAAGCAGCTGTGAGAGAAAGCGACTCATAGTAATAAGATTTTTTTTAGAGCACTGTCCATCAAGTCTTTCACTACCTTATCCCTGCTCTTTACAAAATTCTTTATGAGTACTTTCTTTCATACACACACACATACACGCAAAAGAAAAGCTGGTAGATTTTCATAACAAAGGATTTAATCCTAAAATAATTTGTGCATAAATAACATCATACAATCTTAATTTCCATATCTTCCTACAAGCTATCAGATAAGTTAGCAGGCCAAAAAACAATTGTTCAGGAAGTTGTTGTGATAATTTTCTATCATGTTCTCTCAAATTACCTTGTTCTTGCACTGAAATAGGCTTATTTATGTATTCCAGGTCTTACACAGATCTAACACAAATAAAACATACCGGTTCCGCTGAGTTGTACAGTGGTTTTTAGTAGAAGACTGCTATTTGGAAGAAATTAGAGTCAGTCAAAAAACTTAGTTCATTTGAATATTCTTAAATTGATTTGGTTCCAAACTCACAAAATGAAAGTTTAATAATTATATTTCCATTAATTATATTAAATTAACTTTTTATATACATATATATATATATATATGTGGATAGATGATATAGATATAGATACATATTTATATTCTTTCTAAATTGGAAGGTTGAAACTATACAAAACAGTGTCTCCATAAAAATATTTTTTATAAGATTAGAACAAGTCAGACTTACTGACATGAATTTTGTATGAAAAAATTAAAAACCCCACAATATTTAAGGGTGATGAATATCAGTGTTTGATCAATAGATCTACTAGTGATGTTAGTTTACCGTCCAATAATATTTTAAGTAGACAATATTTTGTATTCCTTGGTTCAAAGATTGCATCTCTTTCTATTGGTCAAAGTATTAAATTTTAAGCAGAAATTTATGGCAGCTAATCAAATTTGCACCATTTGGAAAAACTAATTCCTAAATCTTACTACTGTAATCTCTAAACAATACAGATATTAGTTTCTCTTTCCATTGGCCACTTGAACAAGTATTTTTTTAAAATGTGCATTCAAATTAAATCTGAAAATTAAAAAATACACACTTTTTTCATCTTATTTATTACTTTTTAGAATAACCCACCAATTAATCTCTGCAAGGGTTGCATATCTATTAGTGGGAGTTCACAGACCTGAAATAGATCACAGAGAATTTTATAGTAAGTTGACCAATTAAAACAGGAAGATTTTCTTGGGGATTCATTTCTCTGTGCTTTAATTTTTTTCTGTGCTTATTTGTTTGTAGCTGATTGATGTTTCTGTGAGAAAAGTATAATGGGGCACATCTTTTGAAGACACTTTTATTGCACAGGCAGCACAGTGGGAATGATTATACAGTCATAAAAAATGTCAAAATATCTTTCCATGTCAAAGGACGCTTTCTGTAAGTGCCAGTCAGAAGAACCTGTCATGACTTGAAGATCTGTTTCTTCAGTTGGCAGGGAGACAGCACAACATATAATAATGTGATAGTCCCCTTGGGGGGGGCCAAAATGTGTTAACGGATTTCACTCCCTACAATAGCAAAACAGGCTGTTTTAAGTGCTATTAAGGCCGTAACTCTGACACAAGACTTCATTTTCCCTGCCTTGTCCAGAATTCTGGAGTGGACCAGGCCAACTTGATCTGTTGAAAAGGCCAGTTCAAACAAAGAAAGAAATTCAAAAGACATTTTAGGTTGTGGTACCCAATCTTGAAGACAGTTGGAGTCAAATGGCTTCTTAATTACCAAGTATCACTTGGTACACTTTAAATTCTATATAAAAATAAAAATGGAATTTAACTTTTAGTAACTAAGAAGGTCATGAGGAAAGATGTGTTTAAAATGTCATCTCAGAATCCCAAATAACATGATGTCAGTAAAATTCAGGTGTATATACCACATCAAGTTCATAACACTTCCTGCAAATGGCTTCAGAAACCTCATTATAACTTTAACTTCTTCAGGTGATAAAGGTCATGTTGTAAGTAGTATTCTCTACAGCTTTTTGAAACCAGCAAAATCTCTTGTGGAGAAAAACTGCATTAAAACTGCTGATCTGTCTTTTCTCAAGATCCTCAAGGATTTCAACACACAGATACATGGTGTAAATTGAATAGAAGGGAAAAATTAGTCTGAAGTATAACAATGCTGAAGAAATTAAAATACAGTACTAAAAAAATCATGTTATTAAAAACACTCTGTGCTTGAATGAAGTGCCTGACTGAATTAGTCTGTTTAGTTGAAATATATATTCTGTCTGTGGTGTTGCAAGATTCTCACCTGAGAAAGGTCCTTAAATTTAAATAAGATGCTTTATTTTCTGATGAACTGGTTATTAATTTATAGCACTTTTTATTGCAGGTTACTCTGGAGAGACAATTATCCTGAATCATTATTTCCTTCTGTTACACTGCCTTGTTGATCTATAGCTCTTTTATATGATACATATCACAATGATTATAATGGACTTCCAGTCTAAGAAATAGTAGTTTTGAGTGTTACTTAACACATGGCTTTTCCCATTTTGGTCTCTTTTTCAATGTTACCTATGACTATACAGAATCCTTCTCTGTTTTTGAACCCACACAGGGAGCCCAAAGTGATCTCCTGGCCCAAGGGGGCACAGGCACCACACTTCTCCTGGCTTGACTCTGGAATGCTGGTGTGACTGCACCACAAGTCCCAGCAACTTTATTTTTCTCGACCTCAGGAACATTTGCCCTCTGGACCCAGAGGAACACTGGATGAGTGTAACGCCAAAGGAAAGGGTTAGGAGTTGAAAGGATTTTGTCAATGAAGATTGTAAATCTATTAGTGAGTCTTCCTTCTGTTACTCCGGATAGTTTGTTTTGGCATTGTTTTTTGAAGTCTGCAAAGGGTGAGGCCTCCTTCCATATACTCTTGGACCGTTGTAATTGAATTAGCAGCAACTACTTGTATCTTGATTACACTGCTGAGATTCTAAGAAGGCAAAGTGTGTGGTTTTTTCCCCAAACAACCTTTTGACTAACGTTTGGAACTACGTATATGTATTGAAACCAGTGATAAGAACAGACTTTAAATTCAACAGGCAATATGGGGTGAGGTCAGGTACAGAAGTAGATGCCTACGATCAGGCATTTATATCACCTATAATGCCTGAGGACAAGCCTGAACCTAAATGTTCAGTGGCATTTGAGATGCCCTAACAAACATATCATTTGACCTTCATCTGGCATTATAGAAAGTATGAGTGTTTCCAACATCTTGTGTCATATAATCCACTTCCATAGATACATATATATATATCCTCGTGAGTGATCATGGAATAGATATCACTGTTTGAGCAACTGAACCAAATTCAAGGTTTGCATTGGCTGTAACAGGAGCTTAGATATGCAGTTTACATGTAGACATCTACATAGATGTGCATGGACTACATAGTTTCAGTAACTTCTAAGACTTCACGTGACAGTAAGGTTGGCCTTATTTTAGAATTGCATCAACTGTGAATGACAAAAATTCACACATTAAACCTCAGTTTTCTGAGGTTTCTTACTCTTTTACTTCCTTCAACCAGATTATTTTGGGTGAATATTCCTACCTGAACACAACTTTGAAGATAATGGGTCCCAAGCTATCAGATAGATATTTAAATGTGAAAATTTGTGATTAGCTCTAAACCTGGCCAAAAAGCAGGAGTCTGAAAAGTGTGTGATTGCTCTAGGGTTCTGACACATCTCTAGAAGTAGCAGGTAAGGTGAAGGTAGTTTACAACATCTAAGATCTACTGTCCCCTAAGGTCTAGTTGTTCAAATGGAGTGAAAGAAAATGCATCAGCTGACGTCACCAGTTTTAAAACATATGTTGAATAAGTCAGCTTTATGCGAAGCCAAATCATCAAGTTTGTAGACCCAGCCCTCACATATAGGCTTTGGCTAACTCAGAAATTTAATGGTAAATAGCACAAGTACATTCAGATACACATGGAACATCTTGCTCTAAAAATCCTGAAAGACTGTCACGGAATTTAACACAACCTCCTAAAATCCTATATTTTATCTAGCATGTTTAAGTTTTGAACAAGATGAAGTTTTTAAGATAAAATATTTGTAATGTGACAACCTTTATGTAGCAGTGAGAATTACAACCAAAAGGTGGCAGTACTGTATACACTAAACATTGGGTCTGTAAGGTTATCACAGAAGCACGGAATGTGCTGATTTGGAAGGGACCCACAAGGATCATCGAGTATAACTCCCGGCTCTGCACAGCACCGTCCCCAAGAGTCACATCATGTGCCCGAGAGCATTGTCCACACATTTCTTTTCCTCTGTCAGCTTGGTGCTGTCACCACTTCCCTGGGGAGCCTGTGCCAGTGCCCAACCACCCTCTGACTAGAGAATCTTTTTCTAATATCCCACCTAAACCTCCTCTGACACAACTTCAGGCCATTCCCTTCAGTCCTGTCACTGGTCACCACAGAGTAGAGATCAGTGTCTGCTCCTCCTCTTCTCCTCATGAGGAAGTTGAAGACTGCAATGAGGTGTCCTGTCAGTCTCCTCCAGGCTGAAGAAGCCAAGTGACTTCAGCTGTTCCTCATATGGCTTCCCGTCCAGGCCCTTCACCATCTTTGTTGCTCTCAGTTGGACACTCTCTAATCACTTGATATTTTTCTTATATTGTGTTGCCCAAAACTGCACTCGAGGTGAGGCCGCCCCAGCTCAGAGCAGAGCAGGACAATCCCCTCCCTTGCCCAGCTGGTGATGCTCTGTGTGACGCACCCCAGGACGGGGTTGGCCCTCCTGGCTGCCAGGGCACTGCTGACTCATGTTCAACTTGCCACCAACCAGGATGTCCAGGGTCCCTTTCTGCAGCACTTTTCTCCGGCCTCTCCTTCCCCGGTCTATGCACACAACCAGAGTTGCCCCATCCTAGGTGCAGAATCTGGCACTTTCCCTTGTTGCACTTTGTATGGTTGGTGATTGCTCAGTCCTCTAATTTGTCGAGGTCTCTCTTCTTGGCCTCCCTGCCTTTGAGGGAGTCAACAGCTCCTTCCAGTTTTGTGTTGTCTGCAAACTTGCTCAATATCCCTTCCAGTCCTCCGTCCAAGTCATTTATGAAAATGCTGAAGAGCAAAGGGCTGAGGATGGAGCCCTGCAGAATCTCACTAGTGACAGGTCACCAGTCTGATGTCACACCATTCACTATAAGCCTTTGTGCCCGACACATGAGCCAGTTGTTGACCCATCACTGGATGTGTTTATCTAGCTGAATGCTGTGCATTTTGTCCAGAAGGATCCTGTGAGACACAGTATTGAAATGTTTGCTGAAATCCAAATATTATTGTTGATAGTCTTATATACAGATCTCTACATGTACTGTGATTTAAATACGTTTATGTGTGTTTATACTTACTGTTGTTTGTGATTATGAATGAAGAAGAAATTCCATTTTTTCTTGTTGCTTAAATGACTTTATGCTTCCATTAAATCTTTTAACATCACAGGTCAAAGACAAAAAGGGAATATAAATATAATGAGAAAGTGGAATAAATGGGTAAAGTTAAATACAAATTTTCAACAGAGAAATGTGGTAAAACTGAATGGCTGAGATGCTCTGTATCTGAGAATATTTAGTAATTCTGGACAGGAAACACGGTCCTAAGAAAATTATTTAGACTTGGATTAGTCATTCCATGTTCTTTTTCAGAACTTAGAGGACATACATTTACTTTTTTGCAATAAAAAAGAAATATTAGATTTTGGCAACACTTTTGACCTAAAAAAAATTAATACAATTAACTACGGTTAGTGTGCAGAACCATTCTGGATCAAAATTAAAGATTTGTATTACTTTGCCTTTTATTATGCAGAAACAAACTATTTACAATTTCTAATTTCAAGAAATAGAAGTATCAACATTATTTGTAAAACATTAACTTAAAATTATTAAAGATCAACAAGAATTAAAAATGGACAGGCTGAACAATATAGCTTCCTAATATTCCGGAATGAAATCTGCTTAGCATAGCTCTGGGGTTGGAGCTAACCATGTTTCTCTTTCACAAATATCTCTTAAAAAATAAATAATAGTTCTCGAAGTTTTTCCATCTAATGTGAGATAAGTTAAATGAAATTAAATTAAGAATTTGAAAGAATACTATTTAATGTTTAGTTTTGTGTAATTTCTTTAAGATTCTCCTTTGTTTTCAAGACCCTTCAGAAATAAACATCTCTCTTTGTATCTTTTATCTCTCTTACTGTATACTACAAGTGTTTATTTTTCCTCCTTCTCAGTAGGTATTTCACACTGCTAATTAATAGCTCCCTAGCTAGTTCATTCCTGGGTCTTGGTAGCCTCACTCTTTATGCTGCATAAATGAAAGTTTACTCCTTTGAAGTCAGTCAGAATTTTCCCTCTGAAATATGTTCTTGGTTCTGCAAATGGTCTACTCAGGAGGCAGCTCCCGTTGTGAAATTTAGATGGGTCTTCTCTGGGACATGGCCCCATCCAACCTACTGAGATGTCGTGCACAGTTATAGCAGACTTTGAACCCCCAAATGTCCCCACCTGTTGTCGCACTGCTCTTTTGAAGTTAGAGAAACACTGCTTTTGCTGCTACCACTGTGATGACACCGTGTTATTTTAGATGACATGAAATAGAAAAGCAAGCATAGTTTTGGAGCCACGGAGGACTCAAGGAGACTCAAGGCCAAGTGGTGTAGGTGTAGCCAGGCTGCTCAAGAAGAGGTTAAGCATGAACAGTCCAACCAGCAGCCCAGTTTCTCTGCACAGGCTCACCTGCAGGTCAATGATCAGGTCCAAGTGGAATATAAACATAGCAAAATATCCAAAGTATCCCAGAAGCATGCTGGCATTTTTAGTTCACTTTTTCTCTCCCTACAAAAAGATAGAGTATTTTTCTATGACACTCTTTGAAATTAAGCAAGTTGTGACGGATGCACTCAACATCATATTAAAACCACTTTTGCTAATACCTCTGATAGTGATTCTTTAAGCCAAGCAAATCCTTCATTTGTGACACAAGTGAAAATACATGGGAAACAATGAGCAATGTCAAGGACTCTGTAGAGAACTCCAGAGGACAATTAGTAAAGGTTAATGATTTAGGAGACCCAGAATCAAAGGCGACAGGTTGAAACCAAGTTACCTGCTAAGAATATAATTATTTCTAAGCTAGAAATCCAATATTCCTCACCACATCAGTAAAAATAAGGCTGACAGACACTGACCTTCTATGTTCTCAAAGAAAGATTGATTATTTTTAAGGGAAAAAAAAAATTCACTGTGTTCCTTCTTCTGGTTATCAAATATCAGAGGAGTAGAAAGCAACTTCAGTTCTCCCACATCTCTGCAAGTAGAAACAGAAAGAGGAGGGCTGTTTGAAGTACCTTTTTGGCTTTCCTTGATTTAAAGTTTTACGAGTAGCAAACGAGGATACTGAAAGTTTCTGATGGCTTTTAAAGAACAGGTGGAATTTAACCTGACCTACTGTAGAAGAGAACTCCCAGGAAAAAGGAAGTGAGAGTAGACAAAAACCACAGGTGAAGCCAAGGGAGCAGAGATAAAAGATAGATTCACAAAAGCTAATTTTATCGTGTACAAGATGGCTTCATAGAACTGTCTCCATAGTACTTGGAAAGAATGTGTTTCAGATGTAACATAAAAAAAATCTAAAATTATTCCCTTGTTCTGAATTACCTTGTGGAGCTGCCTGTCTTTTGCAAATGACTATGCAGTGATATGAGGGAAGTCAGTGCTTTTGGGCTGAAATTCACAATTTAAGCGAAATGAAGTTTGCTGATCAGAAGAGAAAGAAAAAATATAGCATTTAAAAGTCAGTAATTAAACCTCATCTAAGATTTTCTAACAACAAGATTTTCTTGTTCTTAAAGCAAAAACATACAGAAAATAAATTTCTAGAATTTTAAAGACACCAAGAGTAATGAGAAATCCTGAGGGCATAATTTGTTCAGAATACATTCTTTTTCTCACTTAAAAATACAATTTAAAAATTAAATAATAAATAATAATAATAAATGGAGTAATGATTAAAAAATTTTTTTAAATATTTATTCCATATTGCTTGTGACATTTATGCCTTCAGTTATCACTGTTTCTCTGAAACATCACAATTTTTATCCTAACACTATGAATTTTCTTCTAAGAGGAACATACCATTTCAAAAACAGGAGCAGAATACATACAGAAATAGAGTTTACAGTGTATGTCTATTTGTCCTGATATAGACTTCATTACAGGTCACATAAAGTTCTCAGTGCTTCCTGAGTTGTACAATTATGAGACATCCACCAGGTCAGTGGCACTTTTAATTATACTCACTACTTTAAAACTGATTGGTGCCTGTCAAAGAAGCTCAGGCAGCAGAGGAACAGATTTATTTAATCTATGAATCTGTGTGTGTGTGATCACAAATGTGGTTACATATATGAATTTTTATAGATGCATTTGTACATACATACATAATCATAATTATTGTTCTGCCTTGATGAATTTCATTAAGTCTCCTCCTTACTATTTGTAGGTGCTATTAATTTTAAAATGCATTACAGAAAAAACACACAGAGACTCTCTATTTTTCATTCTCTCTTGATCCACTAGACCACCCACACAAATGAACAAACAACTCTTCCCAAAGGACACTCCCTCCTAGCACCTGGGAATGTTTGGAAACTGTTACCTTCCTTCTGCTTTTGTTTGCGGAGAGCTTAAAAAAAATCTCCAGATTTTAATGTTGACATATTTGGCAGAGGAAGTAATTGTTACAAAATGGAAAAGTAAGCACAAATCAAGAAAAGATTACATGAAAATTTGCATAATAATTTTGATTGAAAATTCTCTAGAAACTGAATGTTTAAATGAATTAATTTATTTTAGCCAAGGTCTTTTTAGCCAACTAATGTAGTAATAATTTTTTTAATTAATATTCACTCCCGAAGGAAGCCTTCAAGCCTAACAAGGGTGCTGTTAGAAACAAAATCAAAAAAAGTCAAGAAATAAACACCAATTATCTCCCAGAACAGTAAACCTGGAAAATTTTAAGTATGGTTATTTTTTCTCATCCCAGATTTTGTTCATTGAGGTTTCTATTTTATTAAAAATTTAGATTTACAACAGTTCTTTAAAGAAAAGTTTTAAGTTTGAAATGTTAGGTACAGATTTGAATGTAAAAACCTGCAGTCTGTAAACTTGCAGAAATATTAATCTGAAAATTTCATCCTAATTAGAATCCATTAAAAATCTAAGTGAAACTATTTAAGAGAAATTGTGATCCTGCTACTAAATATGGCTAATTTTGATACTTTCCTGTTTATGGTAGTGCAATTCGAATTCTATCCTAGTGACACTCTCCCTATAATTTTGACTTAGATATCCTAGTTCGTTTGAGGGCTAGCCTCTAGCCCTCATTAGCCTCTAGCATTTTTTTTTCCTGCTTTTAAGTATCCCAGTGCTTGTCATGCTGGCTATTCTAATTCCCTGAGGATTTTAATTCCCTTTCATTTTATTCATATGCACCAATTTCAAGAACAGATGGACATTCCCAGAGCACAGATACTTCACTTCCGCTTTCACAGTAGTGCACCCCCAGCTTCGCTTCATAGCCCCAACTGTAATATAGAAACACAGAAACATAGAAAACTTCTATCATGAGGAAAAAGCACCTTTGCAGCAAGTGAGAGAGAACAACTAATGATGGAGTCAAGTTCACTGACCTTTATTGCAAACTGAGAGTCTACAGACAGTAGACATAAACTTCAGAGCAAGAAATATTTACCAAAAGGTGAAGAATAAAATATGAAGCACCGATTGAGGTGGCAAGCAGAAAGAATGAATCATAATATTAATAAGATTTTTTTAAATGGTATATTTATTATAGGATTAGTTTTTTACTTCATGCTGCATCAGCTTTAATCAGCTAATCTATAACTCACAAGACAAATGGATTGCAGTCTATGAGTGACAAGCCAATACACCAGATATGGCATTGGACCTTAACTACCATTCCAACCAGTAGTAAAATGAGCAGTTGGATTGTGTGTATTTGTCTAATGTCCTGAGGCATTTGTGATGTAGGAACAAATGGATAACCTGGTTTCATCACATTTCAGTTTGGAGACTGAAAAATTTTTGTCCAGCAAGATATCACAGGATTATTCCGGCATAAAACTGACAGTAGGTTCAGCTCAGGGGGAGCAAAGGGAAGAGAAAATTCAGTGTGTACTAAGCCCTTACTCTTGCAGTCTGAAGTAAAGGCTTTTTAAGAGCTGTTGTCATGCAGGTATGGGGCCATTCAATGATATACCCTCAGCTACACCAGTCATATAAGACTTTGCCAGCACCATTCCTTTAAAAATTACTTTTTCAAAATTGACCATCTTTTTGCATTAGTGATTTGGGGAAGTTTAGAAAAAAAGGATATTTACTGACTTATTTCCAATAGACCTAGTTTTTAACCACTTCGAAGTGGAATCTTCTGATGTAAATCCTCAGCTACTAAGTAGCAAGCTACTAATTTCGAGGACTTTAATAACATCTGTTTTTTCTACAGTGTCAGATATAAAACAATGGCACTTTTCTGACAGAAATTAAGTTATTTCTCAGTCTTCCATCTAGGGGTGTTATGGAGTGCAAAAGGGATGTGTTGACTATTAAGGATTATCAACATGCACTATATCACAGGGTGGAAGATATGAGGGGCAACTGGAGACAGATTAAAGAGGATCACACAAAAATCAAAACTACTTACTCACAGCGTCCTGCTGTGATAATAATGAAAGAGGATGAGTTTCATCCAAACACCCTGAAAATTACAAGCCATAAAACAGATAAAAAACTAATATATATTAAGTCATTTAAGTTTTATTACTTTTAACATTTTTTAAAGATTCAAAACTTGTAGATATTGTAGCAGAAGGGAGTTAGATGAGGAAGTAGGGATTTAAATGGAGAAACAATAATGTCTTTACAAATCTTGGTCAGAAAATAATGAAAAAGGGACAGGAATACAAATGGAAGGAATAAGATTTGTGATTCAGCATCTTTAGAATTAACTGCATTTATAAAAGATCCATTGTATTCTTCATAAGTTTATATTGAGATTTTTTAAGATGTTAAGATGATTGCAAACGTATTTGTGACAGGGGCAATAATTCCATCTAGGAAACCTAGAAAAATTCTGAGTAGGAATAATAATACTGCCTGAAGTATTTACATTTTTTGACGCAGAGAGGAAAAAATTTGTTTTAACAACTTGAGAACTCTTTTTTTTTCTCTCCTTACACTTCATAGATGCCTGTTGTTCCTGATAAGATTGCCATGAAGTTGGCTAAGCAGTCTTCAGTTTCAATTATGCATACAACCTTGAAGATGTTAGAAGAGATTTTATCACCTGCAAAGATGGGCATCAATTATGTATGTGTGAGCCAGATCTTCTAGGAAGTCAGAATGACAGCATGTGATGGAAAATACTGTGTTCGAATCTTTTCTCATCCTCCCTCCCCTGAGAGTTTTCTAACAGATATAAACTGATCATTGGTTTTGACCACTGATTTAGCTGTAACACTGGTAAACATAAATAGCATGTACATTTTTTGAAAAAAAAGAAAGAAAACCACCCTGAAATTTTAATTATTTTATTATTTTAAGCTTCTGAATAGATTGCTTAAATTCTAAACAAAATGAATCAATGTTATTATTTCACATAGGTTTCACAATACTGTAACTCTTAGAGCTAATGGAATTACTTGTGCATAACAGGACAAAAGTACACAGAAAAGCAGTCCCTTTTATAAAACCTTTTCCCCCTCAGATAGTTGCTATTTATCAAAGGGAAAATCAACTCATTCTACCAATGTGATAAAATTTGCATCACAACATTAATTATGACAATTTGAATGAAAACAAGTTTGCTGAGAGTATCTAAATCCAAAGCAGTCTGAACTAGATTTTTCAAAAGCAAGACGACGTAATGTTTTAATTAACAGATTGGAGTACTTCATTTCTGTGTTAGACCTACCTCATTGTTTTTATGAGAAATTTCATCAGCCCTACTATCTAAGACTTCCTTTGGAAGTATACTAACATTATATTTTTAAGACCAATGAAGATTTAGTGGGTAAACTATTCTTTGAAACATGCAGTATTGGTCAGCCAGAAGTGTTCCTGAATTTGGATTGTATTCAAGTGAGAGAAAAGAAAGCAGTAGCTGGCAGAAATGAAAGATTAAAAGAAAAAAGAACATAGCATTTTAATTTTCATATAAAACAATTTTCATTAGAGGATTGGGCAAATCAATAAAATATTTTATTTCAAAATGAGAAAAACACTTGGATTAACCCCCAAAAGAGGTTTTTTTGTTGTTGTTGAATCACCAGACTTCTATTGCTACTGTCATTCAAATTCTGGATAGTTTTGTTATGGCTTTAAATGTTCCCCCATGATATAGTTTCAGTAATAGTCTAAGGTATGGAGTTCCATTATGTAAAATTGCTTCATCAAATAAATGTACATTTCAGATTTTTGTTCTAAATCAGGATGAAAACCTATTTTGAAATATTGGACCTTATAGTAAAAGACTGTAGAAGAAAAGAAGTTTGACATGTAACAAGTTATTTATTATACGAACCTAAAGGTAAACCTCATATTAATTAATGAACTTGGAAGATGGAGCAATCATTTCAGAAGGAAAAAATTAAGACACAAAAGCCAAAAGATGTTGCTTGGACATCATCTTAACAACAATTCCAGTGGAAACACCTTTAAAAATGCTTCTGGATTAACAACTCATTTTAACATGATGAGAATGAAACCTTTCACCTTATTAGCCAATATGTGGCCCATGAATAAAAAGTGAAGACATTTTCAAGTAGTTGAAGCTGGTGAAGAAAATTATTCAGCATGGCACATATCATCTTGTGTCAGACACCTTAGCAAAACACAGCTGAGGTTTCTAACAGCTCGTGTTCCTTAGTTCATTCCCTTTTTTGTCTTTCTGATCACTGCTTTGGCAGCATCTATTACATGACTGAAAAGCCCATTTTCATTAAATGGCTGTGTTGATTTGGAGTGACAGTCTTTTTCAGTTACTTTGGTAAATGAGCATTTCTCCTCAGCAATTTTCTGAAAACTGTCAAGAAAAGACAGTACTTTCAAAAAATTTTGAAATTATATTCCTGGAGTTGTGAGATAGCTGTATTACTACCACTACTGCATATTCTCTATCGGTTGGATTAAACCCTTAATAATAATAACACCAGTGATAACAGACACCTGTTTTAATCCTAGAAAATATTGGGGGTGGGGGGAGGGAATTGGGAGAGGAATATTAGGAATATTTAGTGTCATTTAATGACCATCACAATTGAGGAGATCAATTGTCAGAGGAGCGGTGAAGTTTGATATGCATATTACTTCTATTCTCAAATAAACATTTGACTATTTGATTACAAGACATCAGCAACAACAAAGAAATAATAAAAAGGAATTCTCCAGAGACATTATGCTCAGAATTATACTTCATAGATTTTTCTATGAAGAAGAGTGATGGTGTATGAGGGAGAAAGTCCCTGATAGTATTTATTTAACTTGGGTACTACAATTTGGGTAATAACTTCACTTTGGGCAAGTAATTTTCCTATATCATCTACGGTGCTGAAAGGAACAAAAATAATTTCTATTCCCTAAATGGCAAGCAGCAAGTCAGACACGAGGCATTTCAATTGTCTGCAGAAAATCACAGTAGGCTGGCCAGTTATGGGATTACTTGTGCATTGAGTCCATGTGAGTTAGTCATTCCAGTTGCGGTATTCTGGGGAACAGACGGGAATAGGTAATTTAAAATCACGAGTCGTGACCTGTTCCTATTCCGGACTTTCATGAAAATCATCTCCTTAAGTAGCAATGAGAAGTGAATGATTTCTCAGCTACTTGGTTTGGGACAGAAAAGAGAACAAATATGTCATCTTTTACCAATCCTTCCCAAAAGCAGCAACTGTTGCCTGTCTGATTTGAAAAGGATAGACAAAATTATTCTAAAGCATTCAGAGAAAGACTTAGTTATGAAGACTTTGGATACACTAATAGAGGTCTTACACTTTTCCAGTTTAATATTTATATACTGGTATATATTTGCCAAAATATTCATGAGAAGAGAGAGAATATAAAATAAAAAGATTATGATTTGGAGACCAATACGGATGGCAGAAGGTATGGGATGAGTACCTGAGCTAACAAACCTTTACTCAGTCAAGAAAATTTATTATAGAAAATAAACTAAAGAAGTTAGAACTTTTATTTTGCTTGATTATGTCGTTCCCTTTCCCACAATATTAAGTTTATAGAATCACAGAATCATCTAGGTTGAAAAAGACCTTAGAGATCATAAAGTAGTTCCATAGATGTCGGCTTCCCTTCCCTACAGGAACATATTTGCTGCTCTGGGAAAGTCAGGCATAAAGTTGTGTTGCTTCCTGCTGTGAAGCTGCTGGTATTTACTGGTCTTGGGCATCACCAGCTAAGGTCAGGCATTTGCCCCCATGCTTCTCTCCCATCTTCAGCACCTTCCTCCCAGTTTTGAGAGCTTTCCTTCAGCTAGGATCTTCCCCTTATTCTTTGTGGACCCGTTTCTTCTTTCCTCAGCCACCTCTTTTCTCCAGAATTCCTTATTTTTTGTAACACTTTCTTTCTGGAAAATCAAGTTCCTGGTTTTCACAATCAAAATAGACTGTGCGCATAAACAAATGTTCTCACTTTTGTAATTTCTGTGGGGTTTTTTTGTCTCCTCTCTCTACTAAATGGAGGATTCACTTCTGTATAGTCCAAGTGTTTTCAAAATTTGCAGCCAGTTCATACTAGAGACAGATAGCAAGTATCAGGCTTCCCCTTGAAAGTTCAAGAATTCAGTTTTTCCCATTTGCTTACAAACACACAGATATCCAGTTAGATTCCATGAGTTTACATTCAAAATTAAAGACTTTTTCCCCCTTTTTTTCCCCCCCCCTCCCACATACAACACATGGGAAAGGGTCTTTCCCCGATAAGCAGCTTACCTCTTAATAGATAGGCTTCTGAAGAGAAGGGAGAAATCCTTTCCATTTACATTTTACATGTGACATGTCAATCCACAAAATGTCAAGCCAATACCTTGATTTTGTTTTCTGGTTTTTCAGAGTCTGCTAGGCCTAGATATAAGTTTCTGCAAAACCAGAGGAAGTAGGGAATTTGACCAGAATTTCATCCTCACCTGTAACACCCATTAAGCTACTGATTAATTCCTTATGTGAGGAAACATGGATTTTTCATCTGGCTTCCTGAAGTCCGGAAAAGGCAACCTAAAGGTTGTTTCCCATATAGACTCTGAAAATGTGTGTCATTTCCAATTCTGTCTGTTACATAATTTATCTGTAGAGATCGCTGGTCTGAGCATAAACTTGGGTTCAGCTTGGGTCACATGAATTTCTGGAAAACATATATAAACATATTTTTACATAGGAGTCTTTCAGTTTTAGAAAGAGCTGAGCAGTTTTTGAAAAGTTCGTCACTACATAAATATTTTATCAAATTGCCTAAATTCATACACATGCTTAGGCTTTAATCTAAACAGACAAAAAAAAAGATCATTCCTCTTCCTACTTCATTTTTATAAATTGTTTCACTACTGAATAGATTCACCAACTGCATCAGCTGGGGGATCCAGCCAAAGTTCTCATGGAACATCTTTCTTTGCAGCTGCACTAATTGAATGGCAGGAAACATTTCAGACAGTTTTGTGGCGGTTGCAAAGAATACAATACTCTAATGCAAGAGACTACAATTCATTGGATCTTATATCTAACTCCAAAAAGCGTATCAAACATCTTGAAAATAACAGGAGAAATTGCATTAGAGTGTTTAATATTCTGTCTACAGACAGACCGAGTTCACCTTACCATCTGCCCATTTTTCAGGCTTAAGGGCTTTTTTGTGGGAATGATGGAGGGTTTTACACAATAGTAAACTAACTAATGGCATGATCAGGTTTCACATAAGTTAAAATCTTTGAAAGGAAGTATAAATATTTAAGTGGTTTAAATATTTGGATTCATCAGGCACACTTATTTCTATTACCTTTTTGTTTTGGTGGGGTTTTTTTTGTTATTTGATTTTTTGGGGGGGTTTAATACTTTTGGTTTTACCATATGTTTTACTAGGAAGGTTGTTAAAGGCCTTGAGGGGAGGATGTTACTGCAGCTATTTTAATGAAAGATTTAATCTGTATTCCTACGTATAGTCTGATAAGAATTCCCTAAAAGAAGTGTGTGATGTAACTGTTTAATTTCTTTGGTGTTTACTGTGTGTGCTTTTTATTTGTGTTCTGTTCAAAGCATATGGTGCAACACCCAAAAAGGCAAAATCCTATTTACCTTCTTGCTGGATAGTAATGCTGCATTAAGTGAAACTGCATAGAAGGAAAAAGGGACTGCTATTTTTCTGTAGCCAAACGATCATGAGTAGTTTGGAGAAATCTGGAAAGTCAGATGACGTGAAGGTAATGTGGAATCACACAAAAAAAGACAGAGAGAAAGAAGCCAGGAAACAAAACAAAACAAAAAAGGAAAAAAGAAATCTTCCTGGGGATGATCTTTGTTGCAGTACAGTAAGACCCTGAGAGTCTCTGAACTCAAACCTAAGCAAAAAGCAGAGCCTTATCCAGGAAGGATAAGGAAAGAAAAATGGCAGATTTTTAATCAATTTCTTTTATTTCAAGTTTTTCCACAAATACAATTCTATTCTGTTTCAAACAATGCTTTATCTCAATGTGTTTGCTAATAATATATCCAGGTAGGGTTTTTAAGGATGACAACACGTGAAAGGAAAAATGTTACAATAATCTACTGAAAGAAAGACATATATTACTCCCACCAAATATACCATTGCTCAGTTACTGATTTTTTTTGTGGTAGAACTTCTATGCTAGGTGTGGTCTAGCTCCATATTAGCAGATATCTGTTTGATAAAAAAAGTCTACATACCTACTACATTTCTTACATGCAATTATCATCTGCTAGTTAAGTATAAAAACACAAGTAATCTTTCTTTGTAACATTAATCATTCAGTTGCCAATGCAAGCAGCTCCAGAGCCAGCAGGATCCACAACAGAGCACTCTAGCACAGTGGATGGGGAGATTCCTGAACTGGAGGAACCTCAGGAGAAGCCAAGAGGGCCAGAGGGAGCCCCCAATCTGTGCAACAGCAGCTGACAGGACCTGGGCAGGGCCAGAAGCGATGGTGGCCAAGCCTTCCTATTTATAAAAGAGCACTTAGGGGGTACTAGCAACAAGGAGTGCCACCAATGGGGTGGGCAAACAGGCATGACATGTCCACCAGGACATGGTATGGTCGTTTGTGTGGCAGTTCACATGGAAGGGCACACAGGGAGGGTGCTGGAGTACTGCCAGCTTGACCAGGGAGCAATAGCATCCACCCATCACAAAGGCATGGCCTCTCTAAATTCTGCACCCACCATTCCTGACACAGCAGCCCAGATAGAGCTCCACTGGGAACACGCTGCACACCCAGATCTCAGCTGCAGGTTGTGCCCTGCTTTTATGCCAGTACTGGACAGCAGCAGCGAACATGCCTGTGGGACATCTGTCCTGGTAGAGGAAATCCTCTGCTTAGTGATGGGAGCTCTGAGAGGAGGTGAGCCGGAAAGGTAGACTAGTGGAATCACAATCTACCCTTCCTGGGACAGACCAGACAGGCAGACAGGATGCATGACATGGAGGATTCCCTATCTTTTCTCCACCTGGTTGAATGTTTTGACTCAAGTGATAGTGGGCAATGTTGGTAAATTCCTGCCCAGCACAGCAGATACATCACCTCTGTGACTGCCCCACTTTCCCAGGTGCCATGACTTAATAGGTATAAGGTTTTGCGAGTGGAACTGGACAATAACAAGGATGAATGTTCATTTAGCTTGGGGATGCTGCTGAAGTTAAGTTGTCCCAGAGCCTTCATTAAAATTGCTTCCATAATGAAGATAACTTGCAGACACAGCTGGCAAATGAATCAACCAGCAGCAGTGCCCCACTGAACCTTCTGTTTGTGAAGAGGAGAATAACTAGTGGGTGATATGATGGTAGAAGGCCATGATGGGCATAGAAATTATGAAAATGTAGAGTTTTTGAATTATGGGGAAGTAAGGTACTGTGTTCAGTTTAGAGTCCCTCACTACAAGAAAAACTGAGGTGCTAGAGTGTGTCTAAAAAAGGGCAATGAAGCTGGTGAAGGGTCTGGAGCACAAGTCTTAGGAGGAGCGGCTGAGAGAGCTGCGGTCATTTAGCCAGAGAAAAGGAGGCTCAGAGGAGACCTTATTGCTCTCTACAACTACTTGAAAGGAGGTTCAGAATCACAGAATTCAGAATCACAGAATATTCTGAGTTGGAAGGGATCCACAAGGATAATCAAGTCCAACTCTTCAGGAATGGCCCATATGAGGATCAAACCCACAACCTTGGCATTACTAGCACCATGCTCTGACCAATGTGGCAAGATGGGAGTCAGTCTCTTCTCCCAGCTAGCAAGTGACATGATGAGATTAAATAAGAGGCCTCAAGTCCTGCCAGGGGAGATTTAGATTGGATCTTAGGAAAAATTTCTTCCCCAACATGCTTGTCAAGCATTGGAACAGGCTTCCCAGGGAAGTGGCTGAGTTCCCATTCCTGCAGGTATTTAAAAGGCCTGTAGCTGTGGTGCTTAGGGACATTGTTTACTGGTGGACTTCGCAGTGCTGGGTTGATGGTTGGGCTTGATAATCTTCAAGGTCTTTTCCAACCTTAGCAATTCTATGGTTCTGTGAATAATAAAATCTTATCTACATGATGAAAAAATATTAATTGCATTTTTAAAAGAAAACTAATGATATCTGAGTTCCTCTCTTGACTTCAGTATTTTTGTTCTCTTTGCAAATTGCTTTGCATTTCTCAAAATACTGAGATGAAGTCAAATACTTCTATTAATATGGGCAAAAGGAAGCATATTTAACAGAGAAGATGGGTAAACATTTAATGAGGACACTTTGAATAATTCTTAGCTGACTATAAATAGTTGACAAAACTGATTATAAATTGAGGCATCGTGCCTGGTGTATGAAGTGTGAAAAAAGCAATCTGAATAGCTTTAAAGCTTGTCTTTGAAGTGCTGAGGGTGATATCCATTAGGTCACTTGGGTTTGGGGGAAGGGGGGTTGGTTTGATTTTTTTTGGTTTTTCCCTGAATTATGCTTCAATGGACTTATTGATAAGGCAGTTTTTAAGGAATTCTGAAATTCCCGTATTTACTGTAATTTGATAATATGTGTCTCTTTTCCTTATTATTCAATTACATGGTGGCAATTTAAATACTCCAAACTAGAGTATGGTAATGAGTTCTTCAGGGAATTAAACTTAAGTCAGCCTGGTAACTCAAACTAGTAAAAAACACAGCAGCCTGCATATCTGCTGACATGTTGTTTTGACATCCTATGATACCTTTATGCTCCCTAGTTTTCCTAATTAAACTGTTGGTATTTATGATTTTGCCTAAACAGCTGAATGTCCAGAGATTTGCAATCCACCCAGAGCTGTTACCTATGTGCTGGGCTAAATCAGACATCATCAGAGGGCTGATGGATACCATACAGGCCCTTTGGAATATCTCTTATCTTGGTGCAACCAGTGATCTACCAGGATCACCTTTAGCTCCCCGAATGGCAGAGCACATCTTTCTGTGCTTTCTTCATGGTTATCTTTTAGTTTTGTTTCTGCTATTCTGTGATACTCAGGACATGTAAATTCTTTGTTTTTTCTCAATTTATGGACACCAAATTTCAAAAAAACCCTGACATTTCACAAGCCAGATCTACCTTTTAGTACAGTGAAATATCTTCCCTTTTCCAGAATTCAATTGTATTACTCTATTTTCCATGAGTGATGTTCAAATGTTCTGTCACACTGCTAGTGTTCCTCAGTTTTGTGGCATTTGCAACTTTTGTCAAGTTCTGCAAGCACAGACAGCGTGACTGGTCCTTCTGGTATGCCTTTCGTCTCGCTCTATTTCTTTTTCTATATAGTATCTCCTTTGGATAGCCCTTACATATACTGAGCTTGTGTGTGCTTATTCTTTCTTTCCTAACTGAGGCTCACGTACATAGGTTATATTTCTGTCTAAACTATTTAACCTTAAAATTTGCCATATACATCACAGCATAGTTTGATATCTACAATGTTACCTTTAAATTGTCTGCCAGGCAAATAATAATAAATGCAAAGAACAGATGATAAAATGTCACAGTATGTGCAATAAGATATTTTCAGGGACATTTCACATAAAATAGTAATTGTGGAAGCATTAAAGACTGTCTCAAAAACATTAGGTATAACCATATTTCTGCCTTCTGGGCAAAACTCTTATTTCTTCTAAGCAGTTCAGTTTCAGCGCTGATTTAATAGTCTTTACTTTTTACAAATTTTGAACTGCCACTGTCACCAATACTGTAAAAAACCATTGGGATTATCTAATGGCTGGCAATCCAGTGCTTCCAGAACTTTTAATGCTTACCAAGAAAACCTGGGTCTTTTTCTCATGTAGTTTTAAACATCTTCAGCATAGCATCTTCTTGAGCTATCTATATTAGACTGCTCATAGCTGAGGCACGTAGTCAGGAACAGGACTTGAAGGGATGATCAGTTGCAGAAGTACACGTTATGACAAGATTAATCATTTCTAGAAGTGCCAATTCCTTAAAGTTAATCTGAATGGTTAGCTCAAACGAAAAATGAACATTACAGATTATTTGGATAAATGAGCTATGTTCCAAGACCTTTTGAAACCCCTGAGGTTGGAGTATAGCAGGCACAGTTGACATTCTGGCTTTATAGCCATGAAATTGGTAAGAATGTCAACTGTGCCGCATATCTCCAGCATCTGCACAATAGATGACATTTCAGAAAAATACCTATATTTTTAAGCTTTTTCATTATTTTGGATTTTAAGATTTTTTTTTCGAGTAGAGGAAGTGACAATGCAAACATGTTTGCATTTAATTTAAATAAGATCCAGATTTAACATAAATGCATTTTCACATTAAAATCTTGATTTTTATAAAATTCCTGTAATATCAGTAGCTGAATTTCCAGAGTTTCTTATTTTGAGTATAAATAATACCTTTATCTTGAAAAATGATTTAAAAAAAGAGTATTTTCAAACCTATAACATTAAAGTTTTGGGGTTTTTTTTTCTGAAAAAAAATGATATAGGTATGTTTTGTCATCCTATTGCAACGGTGCATTGCAGACAATTTTCTTAGACTGCAAAATATTAAATAAATAAATAACTTTTATTTTTCATTTCATATGAAGCAGAAACTAAAGATTAATATATATATATATTAATCTTTGCCTCTATTGTCTAGTGGAGGCAAAGAAGGCCATTTCAGCAATTTAATTTCATTTGTGTCACTGTGACAGCAAAGTCACATAGCCTTAAATTAATGCATAAGACAGAGGTAGACTGTATTTCAGTTTGCACAAAAGTTCTGCAACGAAGACACAATGGGCAGTTAGAAACACTGTGCTTTACCACTGTTTTTATCTTTATTTCATCAAACTGACAACACAGTCACAGCTCTTTTAGTTAGGCCTTACATTGCATTTGTTGTGAAAGTTCTTGAGTGTTTTGGCAAACTGGGAATGCTCAGCATGAATTTGATCTAAGTAAAAAATCACAGTGTGACTTGACATTAGGTACTGAGCCCTTTTGAAAAGAAGAAAGAGTACTAATATTCTCAGTTTTTCAAATAATGCAACCAAAATACATTTTCATTTTGCTGCTTTCTACACAAAAGCAAACTATAAAATCAAGGAAACAAAAACTAAAGCGATCTCTAGAGATTATCAACCTTCTCTCAACCTGTTTGAACAATGTATGAAGGCATGGCTGGAGAAGCTGCTGAAGTCAATCCAAATTAGTTCCCTGCAGTATGATGTGATTGTACAGCACAGTATCATAGACTTGTTCAGGTAAGAAAGAATCTCTGGAATTCTTCTAGCACAATGTTGCTGTTAAGAGCAGGATCACTTACAGTAGGTTACTTGGGGCTGCGTCCAAGTTGAATTATTGGTATCTCCAAAGAGGGAGTCTCCACAACCTCTCTCGGAAACTTGGTTCAGTGTTTGACCACTTCTACAGTAAAAAAAGGTTTCTTGTGCTTACATATTATTTCTTATACATAAATTTATGTCTTGTCCATTTACTGAATATCACTGAGACGTGGTTTTCTTCTTCACTCCCCCAGCAGGGTCTGCCCCATCAGGTATTTAGACACATTGGTAAGATTTCCCGAAGCCCTTTCTTCTCTAGGCTGAACAGTTCCTACTCCTTCAGCCTCTCCTCACATGCCAGACACTTGAAGTCCTTAATGATTGATCTTCATGATCCTTTGCAAGACTTACTCCAGTATGTCCATGTCTCCATTCTACTGAGGAGCTCAGACCTGAACACAGGGCTCCAGAGGCAGCCTCTCCAGTGCTGGGTTAGGGGGAAAAATTAACTCCCACAACCTCCTGACAATGTTCTTCCTAGTGAAGCCTGGGAAGATGCAGGCCTCTTTTTCTGCAATAGGCCATTGCTGGCTAATGTCCAATTTTCTGTTCATCAGGCTCTTCTTCTCCCCAGCTGCTTTCCAGTTGTCCAGCCCCCACATGTGCTCATGCGTGAACTTATTTATTTCCAGGTGCAGGACTACGAATTTCTATCTGCTGAACAATTTGACATTATTATTGGTCCATTTCTCCTGCCTATCTGAGCATTACTTGCTTAATTTTTCTTGGTGTTTTGTTCTTTTTTTTTTCTTTTTTATTTCATAATTTCTTTAGATGCATCTAATGTAAAACCTGTATTGTACCGTCCCCAAGACATTTAGAAAATGCACACTATTCTTCAATTAGACAATCTTAAATACCCTTGCCAAGAATTTGCTTTCTATGAGAAATAGACCTAGAGTAAACTATCATCTGGTCTTTCAAAGTGCATTTGTTCCTCCAGAAAAAAAATGGATGCTTTCCTGTTAGACATAACAGGACAGGAGAATTCAGTGATCAAGTTGTTAAGATCCATTTATTGAGAAACACCTCTGCCTGAATTAAGGTGTAAATGAGACTATATGATGAAGTCAATCATATGGATTTTATTTAACAAAAAAAATGTGAGGTAGAAATAAATAAATAAATAGAAAATAGGTGGGGGATGGGGGGAGAGAGAGACAGACAGACTAAGCAGAAAATAGTCACCACCCATGGATTGGGTGGTGTCCCATTGGTCCTTCTTCACCCTGGGCTTCTCGGTGGTGTGCGGTCCTAAGGTTCAAAACTTTTCACTGTTTATACATTTGAGTAAACAGAGGAATTAATGCTCATTACCTATGCAGTTCTTTTATGCTATTGGTTAAATTATTTCCCTGACTCTAATGCTGATCAGTCCTCACGCTCAGTCTTTCTCGTCTTTCGAGTCGCTGGGTTTCCTGAGTCAGTGGTTGCTGGTCTTGATCAGCCCTGCTGGAATTACCTTTTACCCAGTCTGAGCTGATTTCGGCAGAGTTGCTGAGCTGGCTTTCCCTGTGGCCCATAAATTCTGCATTCTCTGTGTCCATTATCAGTGATACATTTTTCTCCTCCAGGTTTGTTAACCTCTCCCTTAGTCTGAGATAACACTTGAATAATAGTACCACCTTTATCTTATCTCAAATTCTTGTCACCGTGGCTTAATGCACAGTCCAAGTTCCAGGTGTCCAGGAAGGCATATTGGGGTGGGGGCGGATGCCATCTATCCCATAACTTGGGATGATCTTTGTTTGACTGGTGATAAGCATATGAGCAGTTGCTTCTTTACGCAGTTTGCCAAAGTGGAAATTTTTTTCTGGATGCAGAACCCAGGATGTGCTCACGAGACCTTGCCTCTGCCAGGCCTGGAATCAGCATCATCCTGTTCCTCCCTTCTGTGCTTATCTCATGGCAAAGTCCTTCTGTGGCCTTAACAGTGTTTGAGACAGGCAACTGTGCTCTTTAAGTCCTTACACAAGTANAGATTCAATATAGTTAATAAAATAAATGTGTTTAATACATTTATTGAATACATTTAATATGTATTTAACAGCTCTCTCTATATATTTTACAGCAAAATGGGCAAGGTGTCTGTAGCTGTGTTTAAAAATTCATAATATTGATATTTTTCTCTAATGCTTGCTGTTTAAGTATTTATGGAAAGTTTTTTTCCCTATATCTTAGTTTATTTCCATCAGAAATTTCCTAATTGGCTTATTGTTTGCTAAT